>CM071866.1:43796994-43967688 GCA_036759665.1 Gynandropsis gynandra
CCTTTGGTCAGAGTCAGCGTAAACTCTTCGTAGAGTTGCTTCTGCTGCGAACTGTGCGGCCAATGCATCTTCCTTCTCTTCACCAAGTTTCTTCAATTCCAACTCCTGCAACCACACAAACATTGTTCAACCCTTTTCAATCTTTGGGGAAAGCATTCTCTTCTTTGTGATCCAATCAGCTTTTTCTATGAACGTTCGTTCAGCTGCATAACCTTTTGTTCAAGAAGATCCTCACTGCCTCGGAGTTTCTCCTCCAACTTTCTTGCTTCGTTTTTAAGCTGAAAACCAAAGCTAAGAAGAATGAATGGCTATGAGAGAAACCTGAAGAATGAATGGCTCGATCGGCTAAAGGTTCATTATGAATAAGAAGACTATGTTCTTTTTAAAGGTTTTAATTGTTCAAAGTCACGTCTTTTTTAAACAAATAAAAAAAATGGCTCTACAAATGATATATATATATATATATATAACCTCCTGAAAGGCCTTGTCTTTGAGTGTTTCATCTGCTCTCAGGGCCTGGATTTGATCCTCAGCAGCCGAAAGGGCCTTCTCCTTTTCTGCAGACACAAAAAGAAACAAAGTTTGAAGAAGAAGCAATTTGTGGCGTAAGCATTGAGGTGGTGGAGACCTTTAAGCTGGTTTTGTAGAGAATGAAGTTCCATTGCAAAAGGGTCTCCTCCTTGTGCAGTCATCATGATTCCTCAACGGCCCTTGAAAGGATAAAAGAGGGTGTGGTGGGAAGAGAAATGGAAATCCGATGTTCTTAAAGGGCTTGGGAGGCAGTTTATATATACACACACGCACCGGTGGGGAGAGAGAGCATTACTTGAAGGAATTGACGTGTGGGGAGAGAGAGAGAGAGCATTACTTAAAGGAATTGACGTGTGGGGAGAGAGAGAGAGAGAGAGTTAGTATTATATTTCCTGTAATTGAAGCAACGATGGGCAGTTTCAAGGGCTTGACAATAACCCTAATCACATCAGAAAGAGTAGTTGGAAGCTTGGAAGCATTTGACAGATGGAAAGACACTAATGATAAGGAAAAGAGAATCTCTTTATAAGAGTTTTGGTTGTATTAGTGAAGAAACGATGATTAGTTAGGAATAATAGGATGAGAGAGAGAGAGAGAGAGAGAGAGAGTAGGTGTTACTTTGATTGCTTCAGCGCAAAACATTGCAGAAAGAATGGCTTCTTCTTCGTATCAGTGGAACTCACTCAATAACTCTCTTTGAAACTTAACCTTCTTTGCTTCCAAGTTTTATGCTTTCTTTCTGCCACAAATACGCAATCCATCCATTCACTCACATCTCTAATTCAACAAGTTTATATATGTTAAGCAATTTATATATAATATATATAAAAGTGTCCACTTGTACAGAAATGGAAAGATAGGGTTTCCACTTTAGAATCAGACAGCAAGGCTCTCTCTCTTCTTCTTTACAAAGAAGTTTCCACGTACTCTGTTCCCTATCCCATCTGGAAATCAACACTGTGGAATTGGATTCATTGATACGGCCCGACCTCCCTCTCTCTATCCTCTTCCTCATGAATGTATATCTATTCTATAATATACTTCTTCTTATTGAACCCACAACACAGATATTGCATAGACGCATTGAAACAGAAATTAAATAGAAGAAGCTGATCCCACTTCTTCTCGACAAAGTCACAAGTTTCCCAATTCAACTTAAAGTACTCTCTCACTCGTTGCCTTCCTATACGCACCTTTGCGCTCCTCAGACCAACGACTCGGCTTTCCCTTTAGCTTCGAGGGTTCAGAGGCATGGCTACACTCTGAGCTCTTTGAAACCTTCTTTGTTCTTGAACTCATGTTCCTCGTTACCCTGCTTCTCCCAGAATACCTCTCTTCTCCTGATTCATATCCCCTTCTCTCCAGCTCCTGTACCAAACACACACCTTCTGTCAACTTTATGCCCTGATTTTTCCTTTTCTCCGTCTGCATTAAGGCAAATAGTACCTCGGACTTTGTCTTGCAATAAGGTGTTAGGCAGGGATTCAGATCTTCCAGAGCCAACCCATCTGGGCTCCCTGGGGTTTCCGGGTCACCTGAGCTGAACTCCTGATGCCATTCATCACGAGTGCTTCGGTTAGCATTATCATTCCAAACTCAGAGTTTTCAAGGATCACACTTTTGGATTCATGTTTTGTTATGCTTACCAGTGAATCAGACGACTCCCCGCGATCATATGAGGATGTCTGCATTAGGGAATTGCTACTCTGTTGGTAACAGGATCCTGACGAGTACTTATTTGCCTTCACCTGCCAACCATGTTCTTTTAAGGTCAAATGGGTATCTACTGATTTATATAGCGTTGACTTTTGCTGCTAAGTAATGCACCACATAACTTTACAATCTCAGAAACTATTTATTACCTAAGGACTAGGGTTATCAGTTTTCCACCAAAGAGGATCACGAATGAGCAAAGAGAAACAAAGATAAGGTACCTCAGCAAGGTCTTCCGCAAGGCATTGAAGCTGGCCAGTGAGGGAAGTGACCTGTTTCTGAAGGCTTGGAATGATCTGCCTCGCCTGCTTCAGCTCCGAGCCTTGTCTCTCCAGAACATCTTGAAGCTGACTGTTCATCGCATCCGGAAACAGAATTGCGCTCTTCAGTGATTTGATCTCCTCCCTTTGCTTCAGACATAGATCCTTCAACTTCTCCACCTGGGAAAACCCACACAACACAATGCAGATTCGACTCAAAATCTTGAATCCATGAGATAAAATGGTTCCAAGAATGCTTTGATATATCTATACTACAACTGCAAAGAGGTTCCACTTCGTTAGGATTTCCAATCCGACAGACAAATCCAGGGACATCACATAATATAAGATCCATCAAAATAACAAGCAGTGGCAGTAGAAAATATCATCTATTCAAGGACCAAACTCATAATCAGAGATTGGTAGTGTTTCTTTCAAGATCCAACACTAAGACAATCGAGAATGTGAGAAAATTCACTGAGAATATGAGATCCAACATTAAGCCAATAGGAACTACGAAAGACAACCTAAGATCTATGACCATATTATGTTAACTGTTCGTATTTCGTTCATTCCATCGGTATGCGGGGGAAAACTCACCTCACGGTTCTTCTCTTCAAGCTGCGACTTAAGCTCGGCGATCTGAATTTCCTGCTCCTTGTTCATGTTCAGGAGCTCCCTCTCGCTTCTCAGAACCATAGCCAGAGTCCTCGTATTCCCCTTGACCTCCGTCAACGCCTTCACCTCCTTCACCTTCTCCGTCTTCCCGAAAAGCTTCCTCTGCAAAGCGCCAAAGCCATTTTTGGCTCCTCCAGTTTCCCTCGCTGTCCTTTTGAGATCCTCCGCAAGCAGATGCGAGGGAATAAGGATCTTGGTCTTGGGATTCGATTTCTTGATATCCATAAGTTTCTTAACCATGGAGGTGAGATTAGGGGGATGATCGGGCTTGAGGGGTTTGGATTTGACGATGGGACGGGAGGAAGAAGGGTTGGAAGGCTTGATGCGGGAGGATGAAGGAGGGTTGGAAGGCTTGAATTCGGAGGATGAAGAAGGGTCGGAGAGAATGGAAGAGGTGGTGGAGGATCGAGAGTCGTATGAATTGTAGCGATACGCCATGGCTGGTCCTAGTGGGAAGCTCCGGACGAATCTTTCTTTTTCTATATCCTTGCAACAATCCGATTTGAATTTAGGGGGAAGAGGAGGGAATTCAATTTCAATGTGGGACCCACCACCCTTTTCAAAAAAACACTTAATGGGCCTGTTGTTGGGCCCAGTAATCCGAACTTCTCTTTGTCTCTCTGTATTATTAAGGGTTATTATGTTTTCTTTTCCCTCACAATTCATATATTCTTTTTTTATCATCTCTAGTTAAAAAGAACAAATGTCTGTATTGTATGAAATAAATGGAGAAGGAAAAATTACAAAAGTGCCATGGCGTGTGATAGGAGAGGAGAGGAGAGCCAAACATTGGAAGGACGCCTCCATATAAAACAAACAAAGCAATGAAGAAAAGTGGATTCAGAGAGAGGAAAAGGAGGGCCTCTCGCCCTCTTCTTTACCATTCTCTTCTTCCTCATCCTGCCCTGCATCCTTCGCTTTCTCCTTTCCCTTCATCCCCCGAAGCTCCCGGATCCTTACCAGGTCTCTTCGATTCGATTCTATCGTCCCCATTCTCTGTCGATTCCCTTCTCCCTCTCTTTTCATCTTTCATTCCTATGCTTTATTTGCAGAATGGAAATGGGTTCATGTAAGCTGTTCGTTGGTGGGATATCTTGGGACACCACTGAAGATCGTCTTCGTGAGTATTTTCAGACGTTTGGTGAGGTCTTGGAGGCCGTGATCATGAAGGATCGAGCCACTGGCCGTGCCCGTGGCTTCGGTTTCATCGTTTTCTCAGACCCCAATGTTTCAGAGAGAGTTGTATTGCAGAAGCACGTGATAGATGGTAAAACTGTAAGTTAAATTTCTCTAAAACCAGTGGAACATCCCTTAGGATTTCAAATACGATCCTGTCATTTTCTGGTTTCATATCTTCCAGTTGCTTCATTTGGAGGTTCCTGTTCTCGAAAGCAAAGAGTCTCTTTCTTTAGGCATTTCTGTTTTAGGGTCCACTGGTTACAACGTCATAGTCATAGTAAAATTAAAGAGACAACATTTTGAGAAAGCTGCCATCTTTCACAAAATGATCTTGCTCAGCCGGAGATTCAAAGTCATCTGTAGACACCATTCTCCGGGCCTTGCTTCTTGGGTAGCTCTTCTGCTGTAGTTTCATCAATTATATGGCCCCCACCTCGGCAATGTAGCTGTGTTTTATAGGGTCGAGGTTGTTTTCTTTTTCATTCGAGTGACCCTAAATCAAATTGTTATATTTTCCTGTTGATGATCTCAGATTGTTTAATGGCAAAGGAACAGTAATTTATCTTGTCAAGTTTGATTGACTCTTGATCTCTCCGTGTTTGTAGGTTGAGGCGAAGAAGGCAGTTCCAAGAGATGATCAAACAATCTTGAACAAAAGCAACAGCAGCTTCCAAGGATCCCCAGGCCCAGCAAACACCAAAAAGATATTTGTAGGAGGCTTAGCCTCATCTGTGACAGAAGCCGAGTTCAAGAAATACTTTGCTCAGTTTGGAACGATCACGGATGTTGTGGTGATGTATGACCAGAGAACTCAGCGTCCAAGAGGCTTTGGGTTCATCACTTATGCTTCGGAGGATGCTGTGGACAAAGTGCTGCAGAGGACGTTCCATGAGCTTAATGGAAAGATGGTTGAGGTCAAACTGGCCGTCCCTAAGGAAACGTCTCCTAGCCCTAACAGAAACCAAATGAGTGTAAATAACTTGGGCAGTCGTCGAATCAACGAGTACACTCAGGGGTTTAACCAACACACGAGTCCAATCATAGGCTATGGGATGAAACCTGAAGGTCGATACAGTCCGGCACCAGTTAATCTGGCTGGATTCTCTCCTTTTGGCCACAGATATGGAACCGAGGCAAACCCAAATCAAAGTTATGTTCCTGTTTGCGATGGAGGCTTTGGACGGCCACATAGCCCTGTATACTCTGCAAATCTCGGTAGGTACAGCAGTCCCGGTGAGTTTGCTGGAGGAAATGGTGGAAACAGTGGTTTTATAAATCCAGCAATGAGAAATCATCTCTGGGGCGACCTGGGTATCAGTTATGGTTCAAACTCTCCGGTGTCCAACAAATTTAATGGAGAATGGGGAAGGGCTTGGGCAGGCAGCATTGGAGAGAATTGGGGATCAAGAGCTCGTTCACATAGATATTGCGATTACAGCGACTTGGGTTTTAGCGGTGGGGATGGTAGAAGCAATGGGGCAGGAGGTGTGGTAGAATCCAGCAATGGAGGTCCTCTAGGAAATTACAGCAGTGGCTTGGGATTGGGATCGCTGTACAGGGAGTCTTTGTGGCGTTCATCACCTTGTGAGGCTTTGGAAGGCAGGGCGGCTGAGTTTGGAGGATTGGAGGCATACCTCGACATGCAACCAAAGGGAGGTACGGGAGGATTTATCTTATGCGTAATAGGAAGTTTTGGAAGCAATTAGTCAGAATGTGATGTGTATGTATATATATATGTATATGTTGCAGGAATTGCAGCGTAGAACTGAAGAGATCCAGCAGTGAGTTGACTCGTTTAGACTTTGGTGGTGGCAGAGCTGAGAAGATTGTAGAGAGGGAATTTGTTCGTTCTGAGCTTTGAGGTTTTAAAATTGGGATTTTTGATGAAATTATAGAATGATTGGATTGGATTGGATTGGATTGGGTGTCAGTTTGTCAAATTAGACTGTAAGAAAATAGTTACGAGAGAGAAGACTCTGTGTAAGCTATTTAAAGGGGTACGTATAATATGTATGTGACAATAATGACATTAGCCTTCATTTGTTTTAATTTCCGACAACATTTTGTCTTTCTTTATACGACCAACCGAACCGCTTTGACAACTCCTCCCTCTTCAGACAGAATCTGACGTAAGTGATGACCCCACACGTACATTTTCCTATTCGTGGTCCGATTTCTTTCTCATCAGAAAGCCATTGTTGACTCAACCGATCCCCAGATGGGTAAGCTTGGCTGCGACGTTCATGGCGATCTCAACGCCGCGTACTTCAGCAAACCCTTGCCTTCCATCGCTCTGTATGTGGCCTCTGCTTCATTCCTCTGCGGCCTTGCCATGGCCGCTGATCTTCTCCACGGCTTCCGCCACTGCAAATTCTGGTTCCCTTGCAAGTTCTTCTCCCTCAACGCCACCTCTCTTGCCATCATTGCCATCGGGATCAAACTCTCTGTGGACTTGAACACTTCGATGCCGAGTCGCCAAGATCAGCTCGCCAAACTCAGCAGCAGCGTATTCGCCTGCACCGTCATGGCCAATTCCATGCCCTCAATCGGTATGATGGAGACCAAAGATCTCCTCGCCAACATGGTGGCGCTCGGTATTCTCGTGATCACGCTTGTTGTCAATATCTGCATCCAGTTGGGCACAGGAGCCATTTACGTTCTATGGAAAGAACATGCCTTCAGCGTCCTTGTGCTGCTTCTCATGCTCCTCCTCCTCAGTTTCTCGGCTCTCACTGTTCCCACCACCAAACACTTGTTGGAGCTCAAGTACAAGAAAAAGCATGAGATTGCTCTCAGAGAGTGTCCAATGGAAACAGAATCAACAAAGGTTAAGAGACTCAAACAAGATCTGATGAAGTTCTGGATGATGGCTTATACCTGCAGCCCCCAGTTCGTGATGGCTCGTTCCGTCACATGCACCGCCTCCGGCTTCCTCTGCCTCCTCGCCGCCCTTGCCCTCGGTGAAGCCATGGTTCGGTCTTACTTGAGACCTGGATCGCTCAGTTTCTGCCGTGGGGACTCTGATTACAAATGGTCAACCACGGTGGTTCTGGTCTCGCAGACGGCTGCAGTGGCCATAGGGTCTTTTGCTCCAGCGATCAGATGGTTTACGGCCGTAAACTTCAGATGCCCAACAAGAGGCAAGAAGTACTTGAGAGAAGAGTTGAGGGTGGAGAGTTACTGGGTAGAGTGGATGAGAGAGAGTAAAGAACGTCCCATGGCCATGTGGATGTGTAAAGGACGTGGGAGCAGGAAGATTGTACATGATGCCAAACGCCGGATATTGGACGTCTGTATTGTCATTCAGTATGGATTAGTGGTCGCAAGCAAAGTTATCCGTTTCATCTCAGTGTACTGCGTGAGCCGCATTTTGATATGCTTTTACTTGACCATCTCTACACAAAGCAGTGTCTCAGGCACTGAATCAGAATCTGGATCATCTTCAACCACCAAATTGGATCTCGCCCGTTTCGTTCTTCATCTTGAGGGCGAGACGGAACTGGTGGAGTTGATGGTACGGAGCAACTGTGAGGCCACAGACCACTGGATAGACAAGGGAAGGAAACAACAGCCGAGACATCTCATCGAGTTTCTGGAAGCGACAAGGCCCATTTCAAGAGGGTTTCAAGGGATTTTAGACTTTGACAGCAGTGAGGTCCCTTCGCTGGCCTCTAAGGAACCACCCAATTGTTGGGCTCTCCCACTGGTAACCCTGACGACCATTGCCGTTGCACTTCCAAACATCAACCCATGCTCGCTGAAGAAGCTTCTGAAGGCTGTGAACGAGGCCTTGGTCTATGTCAACAAGTTTGAACAGATGCTGGACATGGAGGGAGACTTAGCGAACATGAGGAAGGCGGCTGAGGTTGTTTGGCTGGGAGTTGATGTCTATCGGAAGTGGCTTGATGTGGATCTGAGGAAACTGTCCAAGCAAGAACGAACGGCCGAGGAAACTCTGAACGAGCTAGCAGAAACCGCCAAGGGAAAGTTTTCAGAGTGGTGGGAGCAGAACTCGGTGATGTGCGTCACACAGAAGCCGTCGCATTGGGCCATCAAAACGCTGGCAGCCAACTCCATGTACCGAATCTGTAAAAGCCTAATGCATAGACACAAATGGGGAACGTATGGGAAAGGCGAAGAGTTGGTGAGAGAGGTGGAAAGCATGATCTCAGACATAGTGTGTGGTTGCTTGACCAACACGTCAAAGGTAATATCACTAAAGTGTTTGGTATCGGCGGTGGAAGTGAGGGAAGAGTCGGTGGGGAAAGCAGCTTTGGATCTGGGAAGAACAGAGAAGATAATGGAGATCATAGAGAGGAGCTGCATCCCTGAGATGGGGCCTGAGAAGATGGCCAGAATAGATGAATGGAGAAGATTCTATTTCCTCAACAAGTTTCCACCCTCGCATGACCTAGTCCTCACCGTACACTGACATTTTTGTAAAAACCAGCAGATGTTGCTTGCTTTACAAGCAACCCAATACTTCTCTGCCCCCATTGTAAGTTATATTATAATACACAAGAATGGAAGTCATGATTAAGTATATACATTAGCATGAAAAGAAGAAAAGTAAAAGAGAAGAATAATCTTATTTAGTTCCAAATAAAAAAATGGAGACATGGTCTTGAAAGAAATTCGGGTGGCTAATTAAGAATACCACAGGATTGGACCCTCCTTTCTCTCTCTCTTTCTCTTTCGTATAAATACTATACATATATACTATACATACATAGTGTACAAAGTAAGAAAAACACTCACTACCTCAAAAAGGAAGGAACTTCAGACAGAAAGAGAGAGAGAGCGATGAAGAACGCTGCTTCTTCAAACCCATCCACAACTCTGACCCTCCCACCCCCTCCACCCGCCGCACCAAGATCTCCGTCGTTGGCGTCGGCAACGTCGGCATGGCCATCGCTCAGACCATCCTCACTCAAGATCTCGCCGATGAGATCGCTCTCGTCGACGCTAAGCCTGACAAACTCCGTGGCGAGATGCTCGATCTCCAGCATGCCGCCGCTTTCCTCCCCCGCACTAAGATCTCCGCTTCCGTCGATTACGATATCACCGCCGGATCCGATCTATGCATCGTCACAGCCGGCGCACGCCAGAATCCCGGAGAGTCGAGGCTCAATCTCCTCCAGAGGAACGTCTCTCTCTTCCGCCACATCATACCGCCCCTAGCCCAGCACTCCCCTGACTCCCTCTTACTCATCGTCTCCAATCCCGTCGATGTCCTCACCTACGTCGCCTGGAAACTCTCGGGATTTCCGGTGAATCGGGTCATCGGGTCGGGCACCAATCTGGATTCCTCCCGTTTCCGATTCCTGATCGCGGATCATCTCGACGTCAACGCTCAAGATGTGCAGGTCAGTTTTCCACGCTCCCAAAGACAACCACTTTTATTTATTTATTTATTATTCGATTGTACATTTATTGATCCATTTGGTGCGCTGTCTGTTTCTTGGCTTGTAGTTGTAAGAAGTAAGGAATGGACCATTTGGCATACCTAGTCAAGATTGTTCATTTATTGATCCATTTGGTGTTCTGTCTGTTTCTTGGCGTGTAGTTGTAAATAGTAAGTAAGTAGTGGGGATGAGGCAGGAATTGGTTCAAGTGTCATCGTTTAGGCCCAGCCAAAAGTGTGAAAGTTGTGAGAGAAACGTATTAATTGGTGTGATGTGAAATGCAGGCTTACATCGTGGGAGAGCACGGAGACAGCTCGGTGGCTCTATGGTCAAGCATAAGCGTCGGAGGCATTCACACAGCTAATAATACAAGATAGAACAGAATCTTCCCGAAGCAACAGGCATACGAGAAACAAACCCTCGAGAACATTCACAAAGCAGTGGTGGACAGCGCCTACGAGGTCATCAACCTCAAGGGCTACACTTCCTGGGCCATCGGCTACTCCGTCACCAATCTGGCTCGGACCTTGCTCCGTGACCAGCGCAAGATTCACCCAGTCACCGTTTTGGCTCGAGGGTTTTATGGGATAGAGGGCGGGGATGTGTTCTTGAGCCTTCCGGCTCAGCTGGGTCGTACGGGGGTGATAGCCGTGACGAATGTGCATATGACAGAGGAAGAGATGGAGCGGCTAAAGAGGTCGGCGGAGACTATACTGGAGGTGCAGAACCAGTTGGGGGTTTGAGAAATGGATCCAATGATGAACATATCAATGGGTCTCCTATGGATCCAATGATGAACATATCAATGTGTTTGGATTGGGTCTGTGTTTCTGCATTGCTTATTTAAATCTTGCATCAAAATATCATTTCTTTTTTTGTTATCTAAAATCTCTCTCTCTCTCTGTCTCTGTCGAACAACAACAACAACAACATCCCATGATTCAGTCTTGTCTGGCCAACACTTTGGTTCAGGGCAAATCCCAACACTCTCCCTCCCACAACCGCACAGCTCTTGCTCTCCTCACCCACGCTGTCTTCCCCAATGTCCCTCCTCCTTCCACCGCCCTCAACCATGGAGGTAAGCCCTCTCTCCCCGCTCTCCTTCATTTGCTCCGTCTCTCCGCCGACCACGGCATCATTTCCCTCTCCCGGTTGCTTCATGCCTATCTGACGAAGCATGCGTTTCTCTCTCACACCCCTCTCTACAACTCCCTGTTAAGATTCTACAAGAAAACCGACTCCCTGGATGACGCCCACAAGCTGTTCTACGAAATTCCTGACCCAGATATCATCTCTTGGAACTCCCTCTTCTCTGGATATGTTCAGTCGGGGAGATGCCAGGAAGGTCTCGGCTTCTTTCTCCAGCTGCACAGATCCCACGTTCTTCCCAACGCTTTCTCTTTCACACTCGCTTTGACTGCTTGTGCTCGACTGCGTTTGCTCCGACTCGGCGGTTGCGTCCATTCCAAGGTGGTGAAATTCGGCATAGAAAAAGGGAATGTAGTGGCCAATTGCTTGATCGATATGTACGGCAAATGCGGCTCTCTGGAAGACGCCGTCTCTGTTTTCAGAGATATGGAAGAGAGAGACACGGTTTCTTGGAACGCCATTGTTGCTTCATGCGCAAGAAATGGAGAGCTGGAGCTTGGGCTCTTCTTTTTCCGTCAGATGCCAAAACCTGACACTGTAACCTACAACGAGCTCATCGACGCTTTAGTCAAGTACGGTGAGTTGAAGGGAGCAATTCAGATCCTATCGACAATGCCAAATCCAAATACATCCTCCTGGAACTCCATCTTAACAGGCTACGTCAACCGAAACGAATCGAGCGAAGCCCTCGACTTCTTCGCGACAATGCTTTCCGCAGGGGTTGAAGTGGACGAGTACACAATCTCGGTCNCTCGACTTCTTCGCGACAATGCTTTCCGCAGGGGTTGAAGTGGACGAGTACACAATCTCGGTCGTTTTAGCAGCCATTGCTGCACTCTCAGTTGTTTCATGGGGGAGTCTTATCCACACTTGTGCTCTCAAGCGTGGATTAGACTCTCTGGTTGTCGTAGCAAGTGCCCTCGTAGACATGTATTCGAAGTGCGGACAGTTAAAGAGTGCTGAGCTCATGTTCCGCACAATGCCCAGGAAGAATCTGATTGCTTGGAACACGATGATCTCTGCGTACGCACGCAATGGCAATTCATCGGAGGCGATTGAACTCTTCCATCGAATGAAGGAAGAGAAATTCCTAAAACCTGACAGGGTAACATTCCTGAATCTTCTCGCAGCGTGCTCACACTGTGAAGTAGCGATTGAGGACATGGTCAAGTACTTTGAATCAATGATCAACGACTATGGGATCAAACCAAGTGTAGAACATTGTTGCTCGATGATAAGAGCTATGGGGCAAAGAGGAGAGGTAGGGAGGGCAAAGCAAATTATACAAGAGTTTGGCTTTGGACATGATAGTGTGGCTTGGAGGGCGTTGCTGAGTGCGTGTGGAGCTTGCCGGGACTTGAAAGCTGCAAAGATTGTGGCTGCGAAGATCATAGAAACAGGGGAAGCGGATGAAGATGAATATGTTTATGTTGTGATGTCAAATCTGAATGCTTACTATGGGAAATGGAGAGAAGTGAGTGTAATTAGGAAGATGATGAGAGAGAAGGGGGTGAAGAAAGAACCTGGGTCAAGCTGGATCCAGGAGGATCATGTACACACACACAGCTAATAATACAAGATAGAACAGAATCTTCCCTCATCAGCCTTATAGCCGCTTTAGCTTTGGGAGGCTATGGACTGGTAACACAACGCATGTAAAAGTTCTATATATTCATAGAATCACAAATGGTGTAAGAATACATGAGATTGAAGTAATCAGTACTTATTTCTGTCAAAGAACGATCCTTCTAATTCCTGAGTTTTATCAAAAAGAAAGAAACAAGTCGCAGGGTAATCCAATGTGATCTCTTCATGATGATATCATGTCACCTCGGAACGCAAAGGCCAAGCTCTAGAACAACAAACAAACACGAAACCAATACATAAGAGAAAAAACAAGAAAAAACAAGCAACCCCATCTAAATAGCTTCCTAAATCTAATGCAACACGATGCATTGTTGACAAGAACCCACCTTTAACAACAGCAAATACGTCTCACGTGCCATCGGCTCCATCTGGGACAAGGAGCATTTCACATATTACTATGTGTACCCTCTCTTATACACATTTGATTAACTAATTAGCCTATTCTACCATTCAAATCACATTGAACAGATGATGTGACATGAGACTAGCACAAAAAATCCCATATGCAACAGAAAGATTATACACAAACAACACACAAGAACCCCTTGTTCCCCCACATTTCCATTTAATTATTTTAACTAAAAAAAAGATCCATACTTGATACAGATGCAAGGAAATTGCCAGGTGAAATTATGTGCCTGCATGAACCAAGTACTCATAGTTAGACAAGTGCTTCTGGTACTTAACTGTACAACCAACTTGTACACAGGTGAGTCAAATTATGTTTTTCCTCTTTCAATTTGCTTGAAGCTATTTGTCTTGTATCTATTCACAGGGAAAGACTTGAGTGTCCATCAAACCAACTAAATCAGATCCCAAAGCCAAATGGTCATAACAATCAAAACATGTGAACACGGATTAAGAACAAATGTCAAGTCTCTAACAGGTTAAATGGAGCGATGCAAGTATGCAAGTGTAGAAGGAAAGTTACTCACAAGAAAGAAAAGAGAAAAGAGTATTAGAGGCCGGGAGAGGTGCAGCAGAGTGTACCCTGAGAGAGAGCCCTGCAGCTCCTGGAGGTGGTGCTGAGGCATGATGTCAGCCGGGCGGCCGCAACGGCGCTGTGGAGCGGTAACAACGACTGAATACATCCCAATTCAGAGGGGCACCTAAAGAGAAAAGCAAGACATCAGATATGGGGGGGCACAGAAAAAGCAAATAGGAAGAAGAAAGAAAGAGAGGTAGAGAGACCTGGAGAAGGAGAAATGGCGAAGAGGAGAAGCGACAGTGGGAATAGAAGGATTGCGGGGTCCGACAGAGGGAGGTTTAGGGGCAGAAGCTCTGATGGTGGACTTGACAGACGCCATTGATGCCTTACTAAACAATCTCTTGCAAGCAGAATTCATCATGACACACAACGGATGAACGACGAGAAGCGGATCAGAGATAGAGAAAGTACAATAGGGTTTATGGCGGCAGCAGCTCGCATGGACCTTCTCAGAGCCCATTAAGCCTCTTTGTGAAGAGCCCATTGAGCTTCGTGTTCATATAAGCTATTCTGCCTATTGGGCCCATTACTCTAGAACCTACTGGGCTTCATACTCATAGATGCTATTGGGCCTCTTTCTTTAGGCCCATTAGGATTCATACTCATAGAAGCTATTGGACATATTTTCCTATTGCTATATTTTCAAGAGCCTATGGGATATAGAGATCAGTCACTCTATTGCTAGAAAATGGTAAGACGTCCACAAAAGAAAAGAGATGAATTTGTGAATGTGAAATGGCAAACTACATATACAAACAAACCCCTCTCATCATCTCAAGTCAATGTATAGTTAAAATGTCATTCACCATTCCATAAAAGATACTAAACGATCAAATCCACTTTCCCCCCACCCCACCGAAAAAAAGAGCTTACATTACACAGAGTCATGAGAGGGCTTATTTTTTACGGCAAGCACGGAGGTGTGTGTGTGTGTGTGTGCGTCCCACCACCCACCCGCTATTTCCCTCCTGCCAAACATACATCCATACATACATATTATCACATCGTCAGCTCCTTTAGACCCATCAAGTCCACGTCTTCTTACCTCTTGTGCTACTTTTGCTCTGATTTTGCTGTCCCTTTCCATGTGTCACCGATGGAATCTTCGATGTGATCATCGATGTTTGCAGTCCTTCAAGCAGCTGCTCACCAACACACACACCAAGTTTCTCATCATCTTTTATCAACAATTCGTATGCTATGACATGTAGGCATCAAAAAGACTGAATACTTACTCTGGATGTTGGCTGAATTCTGCGGTTAGATCTGCGTCGCTCTATGCTGTCCGACGTTTTTGAAGAGTTCTCACCCAGCACTTTGTCCTCTTCAATCTTGCCCAGCTTCCCTTTATTCATGCGTTCCCCTTTCATGCTTGAAGAAGGTTTCTTAGAGGTATCATGTGAAGATGATGTGGTTTGCTCTTCTATTGTTCCCCCTGATTGGATATTCGACGGTATTCCCGACACACTACCCTTGTGCTCAGCTCTCTGATCAGCAGCCCCATCAGTTCCAAGATTATGGGCAGAAATACTCTGCGAGTCCTCTTTCTGGGCTATGTTTTTAGCCGCACCACCCGGCTTCTCCTTTGATTTGGATGCAGGTTTGAAGATCTTAGGCTTAGATACTGCGCTCTGTCTCTCTCTTGGATCAATTTTTGAAGCATTTCTCCAGGCCCGTGATCCAGAACTTTGGGGAGCGATCGGTTTGACAGACTTAGGCGGTTCATTTTGTAGCCTAGTTTTACCGGCAGGCTCTGATACATAATGTTTGCTGACTTCCATGAACTTTCTTTTCTTTCCTGGCTTAGGAACACCGAAAATCACTCTTGATCCTTGCTTCTGCAAACCAGTCCTTTTCATCCGAAGGGGGTCGGGTTTGTTCTCGTTTCTTGAACTCCTGCCAATATTAAATGTTTTCTCTGAAATATCCAACTGGAGAAGCCCAGTTTGAGGCAGTTTCCCTAGATCCAGACCATCAACATGCTTGGCAGTAGTGTCCTTTACTACAGCCTCTTGAACAGGGCTTTTCAATCGAGGACGCTTCTCGTTCGGAGTATCACCCTGCAATCAAATGTGTTGTCTTAGCAAATAACAAAGCACCAAAATGTGAAGCTCCCAGACAACTGAAGTCAACAGTAAGTACCTCGTGCAATGAGCTGATGCTGGCTCCTGAACTAGAACATTCAATCCACCTTCCATCCTTCCACACAAGAGAAGGACGAAGATTCCAAGATTTCACCATAAGTGTTTCCCCTTGTACTGCGGGGTTCACAAGGCAACACATAAGTCAAACAAACCTTTTTTGACCGACACAGAAAGGCTAAAATTTCCAACTTTCTTCACCAAACACAAAGTGATGTCTTTACACACCTGGGAAATGAACAGTCAATGTTGTTTCGTCTTTCTTGTTCTTTTCAGAAATAATACCTTCCCACCAGCTGCAAAACACGAAGTCTGAATAAGATTTCACAAATAAAATTCTGCAGGTGAAACATGGTGCAAGTGATACATAGATAATGAAAACTCCGAGCACAGTTGCGTCTGTTGACCACCTCTTTGCTTGACAATGGCATAAACATACAATGAAAACAAAGTAATTACCTGTCATGCACCCATGCATCCACCTTATCTCCAATTGACCACGTATGATCCCCTGTGGCAGCTCTACGTCTCTTCCTTGTTCCTTCAAACGGCATTGCATTAACGGATCGAGCAGTTCTTATCTTAGGGGCTACATCACCATCACCTTCGAGGGCTACCCACTCTATCAGCTTGTCGGTCCCTGTAACGTGATAAATCAAACAGAACGCCAAGTCAAGGCTAGTCGCCAGAACCAGACAGAAAGCTGTGAAGCATCTTCATACGGAGCTACATGAGATCCTTCTGTTGGATTGAGTTCACATTCTTTCCATGGAAACTACTGAAAATCACATGCATAACAATAATACCGAAAATAGGAGGTCAGGGTGACCTGGTTATCATAAACCAATACTTGATTATCTTTTTTCTTTTTTTAACTTTTATTGTTGTAAATGGGAAAACAGGAAAGGGGATATCTAGCCTGCCATGCTACAGAACTAACATGCATGACACTTTCTGGAATTATGTAGAGAATACCAACACACCTTCGCCTGTAGAAAGTTCAGTGTAACACACATAAGCTTTACCATCTTTCAAGCTTAAAACGTTGGCTGAGTACCATCCTGTTCGTAATCCAGGCCCTTCCTTTAAAACCTACATATATGGATCACATTGCATGTTATGATTCAGAGAGACACCATAGACTAACTAGCCATGATACCAACCTTGAAATTTAAATGTTAACAAGATTTATGCAACGGAAGAAAAAAATAGCGAACAAATGATCATTGGGCATTGAAGTGCTAAGTTAAGCGGATATGATCAAGGCCAGTGTGTACGTGCATAAAATGAAAGCAACACAAACCTCCACCCTGGAACCCTCCTTGAGGCCATTTTCATTTGCAGTTTCTACGATCTGTCCGCTTTTGGATTGGATGTCGGCTGAAGACATCGGGGCAGCTTCTGGTTCTAAAACATCATTTTTTGTCAAATCTGCCCCCTTGTGCCCCTTTGTCTTTTTTCCAGCGGCAGAAAGCGCACAGGATACACCATCTCCTGATTTCAATGGGTCATCCAACCCAGTACATCCATCTGTGTGCATCTGTAGAGCTAGAGTTTCTCTCTTCTCCATTGCACCCCTTTGACAAGGCTCCGATTCCTGAGATACTAGTGCATGTCTCCAGTAACCATCCGGACCCGTCTTTACCAGTTCATTCAATGACAGAGGATCACCCAGTGAGACAAGTTTTCCAGCTTGTGAAACCGCCTCTGCTGAAAGTTCAGCTGCTTTTACAATGGCATCCATATTTTCAGCTCGCTTTGTGGCCGCTGTGGCAGCTTCAACCCTCTTCTTAGCAGCTTCCCTAGCAGCAGTAAGAACCGAACTAGAGCTAATCATTGCACCATTACCCTTCAAGATAGATGAAGGTGTAGCCTGTCCTATTTGATTACCTTCCAATTTCGAGAGTTCATTACCGTGATCAGAACTATTTAATATAGATGCTTCCTCAGCCATTAATTTTGCCTGCAATGCAGCACTTGCTGCAACATTAGCTGCAGCAGCTGCAGCTTTTGCAACTGCAGCAGCCGCAGCTATGGCAACAGCTGCAGAAGCTAATTTGCCTTGATTTTCTGCTTCAAGTCCAGCATTCTTATGTTGGTATACCTGCTTCCACACATATTGACTGTGACTAACAGCTGCAGCGGCAAGAGCAGAGGCATCCTCTGCATGTCGAGTAGCTTCCTTAAGTGTACCAACGGCATCCTCTGACAAGACAGGTCTCTGTTTCATTTCAAGATTCCCGGACACTAGATTACCGCTGAGAATTGGGAATGGCAAAGATGAACTGGGTTTTCCCAGGGAGAATGTAGGGACAGAAGCGCTAGAGACAACGCTAGCAGGAGTGGGAGTAAAAGCAGCAGATGCGGGTATAACAAGAGGTGAAACTATTGATTCTGTCTGTTTTTGAGAATTCAAAATGCTTGAACCAGGCTCCTCAGAAACAGGAATTTTCTTCCGCTTCCTTGGGGTTGGGGTCGCCTCAGTAGAATGTTGACTAGGTGCTACAACCACACTCTTTGGCTCATGGAACGGAGTCCCTCTAACAACACCGCTAGACATTCCGCTTTGAACAGAATCTTTCTGAAGATGCTTTGCAGCGGAGTGAGACAGAGATGTTTCTTTCATGGGTGTCAATTTTACAGCCTCGGTGATCGGGAAAACAGAGAAACGAGTACCAACATCGAATGCACTGGTCTGTGGGGAAGCAAGCCAAGGACTGCGGTAAGGAGTTGGTGATATCCAAGGGGCATTATGTCCAACAATATTCTTAATTGGTGGAGTTTGATGAGCATGCAATGAAGAAAGAAGTGGCTGATGATCAGTAGCTAACCCTCTCTGCATGCTACTTGATTGTAAAGCATCACGCGGTGTTGGGAGACTCCACAATGGTGATGAGACTGGGATTATGGGGTTCACTGCTGGAATCTCTTTGCTACTGGTATGACCAACAGATGGAGTCGCTATTTTTCCTGGAAGAACAGTTTTAGGTAATACATCAGAACCTCCAGGACCTGCACTTAAAAACTAAGAGTACTAAAAGATGATGAATAATGAATAAATCGTTAGAAACCTGCACGCGACAGCAACGGAGTTTCAGGAGTAGCAGCATGTGATTTCTGGATCCTTTCAACACAAGCACGCCATGGTTTCTCCCAAATGCCTTTCCCACCGTCTGGAGAAGGACACAGTAAACATATTTGCTTGCCTATGTGGATAAAAGAAGAAGTGTAGGGATAAAGTTATTACCAGGACCACCAAATGCAGATATCATATAAGCCTCATCCGGTGCCGTTCCTTGGCTGTACCAAAAGGTTTCAAAACAATCAAACTTCAGAAACATAACTAAAAGAAGAAAGAACCTCATATATATATATAGGCAAACGTGATAAAAAAGAAGATAAATAAACAAGTACAAAACTCAAAAGCTCTAAAGCTCTAAAGCTCTAAAGGGCCAACTGTAGCAAAAGGTAAGACTCAATAAACGGGCAGAATGAAAAGACAGAGAACTCACATCAGAGCCCCGTAAACAAAAATCTGTGCACGCAGTTGCACTTGTTGCATGTCTGTGAAGGGACGTTGCAAAAGACTAAGGGCAGAAGAATTCAAGTCTGGCAAACTTGACATGGGCATCGAAAAGTTCCCAAATGGTTTTACAGCAAAAGTCTCAGCATGAGGATGTGGCTGCTTCTCGGTAGATTGTGTGATCTGACCAGTAGACGGTGTATTTTGATAAAAAACACTAGTTTTGGCCCCGCTTTGTAACTGTCTTGAAGGTGTTGTCTCCTTGACCACATTTCCTTTTCTGGAAGTCTCTTTTCCTGTAGACTTAGACATTCGTCTTGACTTTCGTTCAGATGCTCCTTTGGAAGTTCTCACAATTGTTTTCTCTAAGCTTGGAGTTACAGGAGATCCAACCACAACCTTGATAACCAATGAAATATATGCTCCATAAGTATTAAAAACCATGAGGAAATGAATCTCTTTTAGCAATAGAGAAACAAGCACGTTGAAAGAGAGAAAACGAGAATACCGGAGAGACAAGTATAGCTTCTGAAGAGTTGATAGGATGTGAAACTTCCCCCACTTGCTTCACTGACGAATCCGCCAATGATGTTGTATCGCAAGTTATGCTCGTCTGACCACATGAGGTATTATTCCTTTTCAACACCTGAGATCCAGCAGGCATAGAAGGTTTATCGCCAATTGGGGAAGTAGAAGGATTCCCAGGCTCAGTAACAGCTTCTTCCATTCCAGTAACACAAGACTCTGCAGAAGGCCCAGAAAACGTAGAAATGCATGAGCAGTGTATTTCTCCAAAATGAAAGCACGTATAATATGGTCCCATATAGACAATATTTTCTGCCCTGGAAATAGAAAAGTTGCAGTACCTGTATACCTGATCTTACTCAACACATAACCGAAATGGTTTCTCTTATATAAAGACAATAAGGATTTACCTTGGGTGCGTAAAATGGGAGTTCCAGCTTTAATAGTGTCTATGGATTCAATATTCTTATTATCTTCCTGGTCATCCTTTCTAACTTCAGCCCCAAGATTTTCCAGGGAGCTAGCATCAGGTTGTGCATTTATACCGTCCTTGTTAGGATTGAGCTCCGTGCCTACCAAGGATTAATAGGAGGGAGGCAACAAGAGTTACTATAAAACCAACCAATCCCTCGGATTGAATAGATCCTCATAAAATCCCTCCAAAGAGGAAATGACACGGTTTCATGAAGTTTTTTGGAATCATACATTGGTTACGATAAAAAAAAATGGTAAAATACATACATGCACATAGAAGAGGTATATGTATACAAATCAAAACATTTTATCAAACATGAGCAAAAGAGACAACTACAATATTTTTCTCTTATCAAGAAAATGTAGGATCGAAAGCGAAAAAAAAAAAGTCCACATGAGCAACACAATATCAGTGCATAACTAACATGCATACAAGAGGACAAAGCATGCTCCATCCAAAACACCAATAATTTTGAGATATATAAATCAATACAAGCAGAAGCACAACACAATCTGAAGACTCAATCATATATAGGCCAACAGACAAACAAAGATGTTCAAGTATTAGAAACCAACAGAAAAAGGTTACCTGAAATGCTTTTTAATTCTGCATCAAGATTTTCTTCTAGAATTGTTTTTTCATATTTCTGCAGCATGGTTTGTTGTGCAGTATCCTGAGCTTTTTCATCCTTAGACCCATCATTAACAGGACAGTCTTCAACGTCATAGGTTGCGGCTTTAGTATCTTCATTATGCTTACAAGCTTGGTTGTCCATCTCACTCCCTGATCCACATGCACCAGCAGGGGGACCATTGTCAGGTTCACAAGATGAAACCTTCTCGGGTTCAGAAACAGAGCCTTTCTCAGTCACATCAGAGGATGTTTCTGGAATTGATAAATCAGCCGACGTGGCAGCACTTGTGGCAGGTGTTTTGTCATTGTTGAGTTGTTTCAACTCATCAATATTGTGAGATAGTGCTTGACATTCTTGCCCGTCAACGACAGTCCCTGTGGAGAAAAAATATATACACATATATAGATAGTTTAGGAGACATGAAAACAGGATTAATTGCCACATCACCTGCAGCAAGCTTCAAGCAGCAGTCATGGTAACACAGGGAGGACAGATAACAGAAAAAATTACTGAAAGAATGAGAAAGACACAGAGAGTATGCCAACATAACATATCAAAATAACTAGACAACAACATACTCGATTTGTCACCTGGAAGCGTATCAGACTGAGATTTTAATTCTGTCAACTTGGACGCAGAGGCTCCTGAAATATTACCAAAGGACTCGAACGAAGTTCTTTCAGATACAATTTGAGAGTTACTGGCATCATGAGCATCGAAAGCCAAATCTTTTCTCTTCTCGGAACTAGGAGGACCTTGAACACTACCTTCATAATCAGAACTCTTATAAGAGGATTCATCTACACGAACAATTTTGCTTGATTCTTCCATAGAATCCACAGGTGAATCATGAACGGCTTCTGAAGCTTCAACTAAATGAGTCTGTTCAGATATCTCAGTCCGTAAAGAAGATTCAGATTCACTAGCTATGGTTTCTAAGTTATTATGAATAAGCAACTCGGGCTTCTCGTGATCGGGAATGCTTTTCGCATTCTGCCCAACAAGATCAACAGATGTCTCGATGGTAGTACTAGCAAGAGCATTGCCAACATGGACATTTTGGCATTGAGCCTCAGAATCATTGATTAAACCTGAGACCTCTTGTCCACCTGCCTCGAGATCTACCGAACTTTGGCTTCCTCTTTCCATCATTGGGAAATCAGATAGCTCAGTTGGCCTCAAGTCAGGATTTGTCAAATAACCAACATTTTCTGCTTCTTCATTTTCACATTTTGAAGGTAAGACTGCATCGCTATCAAGATGAGCCTCGACTAAAACCGATTTTTCATCTCTATTCAGATCTTCACAGTTACAATCGCTACTTTGCATACTATCACTGATATTAACTTTATCATCTAAGTTCTTCACAAGCAAAGTCTTTTGACTATTCAACTCAGCAATAGAAGTACTAATATTATGCACAGACCCATCTGCATGATTAATTTCCATCACTGAATCGGAAGAAACTTCATGCTCCATTTTGTCAAGAATATATTCAGCTGTCTCGGATTCTATCTTACCTTGTTCAACAAACATCTGTTTGGCGTATCCTGGGTCATCCTGCGAACTCACAGTAACAGAAACCTCTACGGTGCCAGTTTTTGAGGGCAAGATGATATTCCCACCCTCCACAGATAACTCATGAGCAACAGTTGGTAAATTATCTTTGACCAAGGTCTGTTCCAGACCAGCGTCTTCAAGTGAAACAGATGATTCTCCAGGAGTCTCATCTGAAGATGCATTGGGATGCAAGTTCACAGTTTCGTCTTTAGAAAGAATCTTCTCACCACACGTCTCACTGGGTTCCATTTGTTCTGTTATACAACCTAGTTCATCACAAGTGTCAGATTTCTTAATGATATCTTCTCTGGCAATTATCTCATCCTGCCCAACTGACTTCAAAAGCATTTCAACAGATTCTGTTGATGTAGCTTCCGACCAAACATTATTGTGCCTTGAGATGGCACAAGATTCTGCTGCACTTGAACTAAACACTACACCACTACTTCCCGGGGAGAAATCCTCAATCCAGTTATTATCTTCGTTACCCTCAATACCAAGAAAAACTTCAGTTTCAACTAAGCTGTCAAATCTCAGACCCATTGAGGGGAGAGCATAAGGCTGTGACACTGGCGGATACTTATTGTTATTGTCACCGGTTAAATGAAGATTCTGGCTTTGAAAATCATTGTCATCATAATCCATGGGTTTATTCCTGAAAAAATGAATGCAGGAGTACATATACTAGTCACCTCAACGGGGGGAATATCAAATATCCACTTAAATACACACGGCAAGGACTGACTACGTAAACAAGACGCGAACATGTATAAATCCCCATGAATTAAGCCAATATACAAAGCATAACACCAACCGGATACAAATGCAATGAAAACAGAAATAACTTTATCATAACGTGTAGCGTCAAGTAAACATCAGGAAATGTAAGTACCGGAACAAGAGAGTGTATAGAGATGCTACCTCCCTCCATTCGGTGAAGAAATCCTGGGGCGTCGGACCTCAACTCTTCCTTAATCGCACGTTCATCTACTGCACGAGCATAAAAACAGCAGACGCGTCAATACTCGCCCTCAAAAGGTCAGTTGGGAAAAGAAAAAAAAAAAGAGAGTTCCTTCAAAGAACCCGTAAAACCCCCAAAAACCTAATCGAGTGAAGCAAGGCACAAACAATTGAAACGCGGGAAAAGAATAAAAACTCACCGGAATGTTCGAATTCCCGGAGGATAGGCTAGGGTTCCGGCGAACAGAAAGGGATTTTGTATGAGTGAAAAATAGGAGAGAGAAGGAACGATAATTTATTCGGTTTTACTCGGCGAAGGAAATGAGCCTGGTGTAAGGAAAACCAATATTTAAATTTATGAAAAGCAAAAAAACAAAAAATAAATAAAAAGAGATGCTGTCGAAGGGAATAGATCGTGCGGTGAAGAACCAATATAGTATTACACGTGGCGGATTATGAGACGTTCGATATAGGAAGGAAGGGAAAGTTAAAAACGAGTGGTGGGTTAGTGAAATCTGATTGGTTGGATGGATGTATTGAAATGGGCCGAGAGAGAGATATCTTAAGTACTATTTCAACAGTAAGACCGTTGAATGAAACTGCCCATAATAACTATTCAATGGGCCAAGGCCCATTCAGAGTCTTCCTTAACTTGTAACCAAATCCAAATCCCAATCTTCTCTTTAATTATAAATTATTAAATTATGTTACCTTTATTATCAAAATATATATATATATATCGCTTCTTTGATTTAGATATCAGTTTGAAATATTACCGTAATGTAATGCATGTAGCAATAATAATATGTGATGTTGTAATCGCAACTACTTAATTACATAGTTTAATTTCAATCCACCAACTACAACAATATATATATTCCATTATAGTCTTGGACCTTCCCTACTTATCCAACTCATAATCACTATTTTAAAACAAAAAGATAAAGGCAGAATATTAAAGATTATTATCCTGAGAAATTAAGAAAGAGCTTATCCATCATTTTCAGGAACAAATTTTAAACCCGCTTAATTAGTTGTCTTTTATTTTTTATCAAATGAATTAAGCTTAACTAATCTAATAATTGGCGGTTTGGACGGCTCAAAGTGGTGGCATGCCACGTCATCATTTATTCTCTCTCTATCTCTAACTCCCTATATATAGAGAGAGACACAATGGTCGTAAACATCATACAGCGAAGAAGAAACCTAAAGAAAGAAAGAAGAAGAAGAAGACGAAGATGGTGAAGATCGCAGTAGGAAGCTTGGGGGACTCCTTCAGTGCGGCTTCTTTAAAGGCTTATTTGGCAGAGTTCATCGCCACTCTTCTCTTCGTCTTCGCTGGAGTTGGCTCTGCCATTGCCTTCGGGAAGCTCACCTCCGATGCCGCTTTGGACCCATCGGGCCTCGTCGCTATCGCCATCGCTCACGCCTTTGCCTTGTTCGTCGGAGTTTCCATCGCAGCCAACATCTCCGGCGGACACCTCAACCCCGCCGTTACTTTGGGTCTCGCCGTCGGCGGTAACATCACCATCATCACCGGTTTCTTCTACTGGGTCGCTCAGTGCCTCGGCTCCATCGTTGCTTGTCTCCTCCTCCAGTTCGTCACCAACGGCAAGGTAAACACACACACACACACACACATTTATTTATTTATACAATATATATATATATATATTGCATGCGTCGCCGAATATTAAATTAACCGGACATTTATATATATATGATCACTTAAATCCCGGTTTGATAAAATTGGTACAGAGCATACCGACGCACGGAGTGGCGGCCGGTTTGGGAGCGGTAGAGGGCGTAGTGATGGAGATCGTGGTGACCTTCGCTCTAGTATACACCGTCTACGCCACAGCGGCCGACCCCAAGAAGGGTTCGTTGGGAACCATCGCACCCATCGCCATTGGTTTCATCGTCGGAGCAAACATCCTCGCCGCCGGTCCCTTCAGCGGTGGCTCCATGAACCCCGCAAGGTCGTTCGGACCGGCTGTCGTGGCAGGAGACTTCTCGCAGATATGGATCTACTGGGTGGGCCCACTGATCGGCGGTGGTCTCGCCGGTATCATATACGGGGACGTCTTCATCGGGTCTTACACCGCCGCTCCCACAAGCGAGAGCTACCCTTGAAATCAATGGGGTTTACGAGCGTTGAAAATGCCACTGTTGTTGTATCTCTGGTTTGGTCATGTTTCACTTCATCCGATGATCTCTGTCCACGAAATTGAAATTGCCTTTTGTTTATAATAAAAAAAAAGTTTGTTTTTTCACGATTATTATTTTTTACATAGACTAAGGCCCAGAGGTAGGAGGGAAATGTGTAATTTGGGCCAAAGCCAATATACACAGAAAGGCCCGCACAAAGATTATCTGCAAGAGCGACATCCATTAAACAGAGTTGGGTCGATGGGATTCACTCATTTCGATGAACACAATTTACACTGTAAAAGGGATCATAAATATGAATTGCTGAAACAAAAAACGCAATAAAATGCATAGAAGGAAAGGAAGAAGAAACAAAATGTGGTGAAGTGGCCTTTTAGCTCCAAGTTGGTCCACAAACGACAACAGCAATCCAATAAAACTAGATTTAGAGTCTGAGTAGAATAAGACAAGGTAAAATTCCTTGTCCTACGCAAAGAAAGACAAATACCAAATGCGAAATCAATTTCAGCGGTAGCGGCGGAGGGAGAGGGTGTTGTTCCTCTTCCATGTAGCTCTCCTTGATGGCCGGTTCTTGTGGTTCAGGTGACCCTTTCCCCGCAGACCTCTGTTCTTCTTTCCTTCCGAGGTTAGTCCCCTCAGTTCCCTGTGCTTGTGCACCGGGTTGCACAACCAGTTGATCCTTGGGTCGTTCCTAATGGCATTGTGGGCAACGTCCACCAGGATCACCTCGTAGTACTTGTATGTAGAATCCTACGCATTAAAATACAGGACACAACCATGAGCGAACTTGTGGTCAGAGCACGGGCCAATAGAAGTATGCAGCTTAATAGGCACATTTTCATCTAATTCATGTATACAAGAATATGCAGCTATATAAAAATACAACAGTAGGCATAGTCCCAGTAAACACTTACACACACAAATGTTATGTTAACACACAAGTAAAGGTGTGCAAATACCTCATTGATCCAGTAGGAGTTGAGGACCCTAAGGCCACCCAATTTGCGACCAGCACGCTCCTCAGCAACGGATCTTTTGCTACGTTGGAACTTGAGTTGGGTAACACCCTGGTTCGTGGGTTTTCCGTACACAATACCCTTTGGGACAGGCCTCTTACGACCACCACGCCTCACGCGAACACGGTAAACCACAAACCCCTGGTCCAAGACGCACACAACAATCAACCCAGGAAACCCGACAAAGCATACAAAGTGAAACGTAATTTATCAATCGAGACAACAGTAGGGTCCAAAATAGCCAAAAGGAACTGCAGGGTCAGATGATTCACGAAGCTTTTAAGACTCAATGTGACCGATCTCAGGAAGTACCGAATCATCTTAAGCATCAATATACCGCTAAACCAGCCAAAACAAAACAAAAAAATGGATTCCCAAACAAAGAGTAGAAATCAGTGAAGAAAGAAGAACCTGCTTGGCCTTGTAGCCGAGACGACGGGCTTTGTCGGGACGAGTGGGACGAGTAAGACGAACAATGGAAGGCTGTTGGCGATACTCCCAACACCTCACCCTCTGGAGAAACCTCATCACATCCGACTGCTTCTTCCTCCATAGCTCCGACACGTACTTGTAAGCCCCTGTTTTTCACCATTTTATCCGTTAAGATAGCAAATGAAAACAATCCTATCAAGAAAGAACGCAGGGGAGTGGGCGAGATACGTACCCATGGCTGCGGCGATGCAAACACCGTCTGTGCGAAATCTAGGTTTTTGACAGTTCAGTGTTGAGCCATTTATGGGCCTTTTCCTCCCATTTTATACTATAATGGGCTTAGCCTTGTTTCGGCCCACGTAGCAAATCGTATAATCAAAACGAAATTAATTTTATAAATGTAACAGAGATAGAAATAATGTGTTGCTATTATTTTTCTTTTTAAGGTCCCTATCTTCAAAATCTAATATTAAAAAAAAAACTGAACTAAGAAGACCTAAAAAAAGAGCTTACATAATAAAACAATCTTAAAAAAGGCATGGACCAGGCCTGCACTCATGTCACTTTGCTACGCTAATCCTCAGTGCCTTAGACGGCGTGAATGACACTGCTCATATCGGAAGCAGCAGAGGGCGGATTGGGATGAAACGCCGATTGCCTTGACGATGATCCCCCGCGGAGGTTCAGCGATAGTGACTGCTGGGGTTCTCCTTTTCTGCTGGATTCTCCAAGACTGAGTTTAGACATACCGAGAAGCTCATCGACGTTGATGGGGGCTTTTGAGTGCACAGCCGTCGGTCTTAGTATCTCGCTTCCGATCTTAGAAAGGGGACAAGTAGGGTGGATAGAGTAGAGGGAACGAAGCAGGCAGTTGCTGTTGTAACTGCGTGTTGTCTTCTGCTGCTGCAACGGCTGGCTCACCACTGCTAGAGTTGGTGGAGTCCATCGATTCACATTGTTGAATGGATGGAGGGAGAGCAGGTTGTTGCAGTTGCGGCTCATTGTCTTGCATTTGACTGTTGTCGAGTTGGGACTCGAGTGGATCCATTGGAACATCTGATATCTGCAGAGAAGTGGTTTAAATCCTTTGTGAATGTGAAGAAGAATAAGATAGGGTGAGTTTGTGGGGATGAACCTCGTCTGGAACCATATCGAAGAGACTGGATCGTCGTTTGCGGCGAGACACATTGGACTGGCGGATGAAGTACTTCTGAGCATGGCTGGCCACCTGAGTAGGAGTCCTTGTAGTCACGTAATTTCTGGAGATACCACGCCAATCTCCTTTACCTAACTTCTGTAAACCCAATAAGAACATTCTATGCTCTTCTTCTGTCCATGGCGTTCCTACATAACATTACCAGAATCAATCAATCAGCATAACCCATTTGGGCAACTCATACAAAAGCCCCATAACCCCTCAACCATTTGATTGCACAACTGAATTCCTCCAAAACGAATAAGAACTAGGATCATCAAGAACAAAAGCCTACTGAACTTGACACATTTCTAGCCTAACACCAGAATTATCTGAAAGGGACATTTCTCCAAAAGGACAACAATGTCTTGTCATGGCAATCAATGACGCTAAGAACCAACATCAAATGGCAATCAATGAAGCTAAGAACCAACATCAAGACTCGATACACAACCAACAAAACCATCTACTCAATCATCACGTCTTCTGTATATACCTTGTGTGTGTACGAACAAATATGCAACTTTCCTGTTTTGCCGTCAGGTTAAGGTCTAATTTGATAATTCGATTTGAACGAAATTCCTCATAACCCCCACATGGAACTCCTAATTCCGTAGAAACTACAAACAAAATACGAAGCCGAAAGAGGAAATGGAAAATACCTTTCTTTCTCTCGCGGCTAGAAGAGGACCTAGCGATAAAATCCTCGGAAGCGTAACCGTCGCCGGCAGCATGGTCGACAGTATCTCCCGGAGAAGTCGGATTGTTCGACCCGGTTCCGCTGTGCCCACCCGATGAAGAGCCCGTGTAGTGGCAGAGATTGCCCATACAATGCAGTTTCCTTTTAAATATAAAATGTTGGATAGAGCCTTCGGTGAGGCGAACACCGAATAGCTTTACCCCTCGGTTCGGACATGTACGAGAATTGTGCCCATTGTGATTACAGTGAGAGCACCGGCGAGTCATCTCCGACCTAGGATTCGTGTGCGGGACGAATCTGATCGGAATCGAATCGGGTCTTCCGCCGCCGATCGGATCGTAGCTTATCTCACAAACAGAGAATCTGCTGAGAGAGAGAGAGAGAGAATAATATGGGATTATCTGGTCCGATAAAAAATAAAATTTTAAAAATAAATCGATTTATCTGGTTAGATTTTATTTAGAGAGAGATTGGGTGTGGCATGCGTGGATTTTCCTTTCCGTGTTCCGTTGACTAAATGGTCAAACCTACGTGTCCAATATCATTTTTTTTTAATATTTTGAATTACCTGGACTAATCCAACGATAATTTATTTTAATCAAATATGAAACCGAACTATTCATTATATATTATACAATCCATCAACAAATCATTACATTTATATATATTTAATGCAAACAAAATTTAAGAATATTCGAATATAAATTTGTTGTCCTCATTTGTATGGAAGAAAACAACCTTCGTTGGTATCGTGCAAATGAGAAGTCTAACTTCAATGTTACATTACAAGATTAGTTAGAGGAGGAAAGCATTGGATTGAAACATAAAAGAGTGGATAGTTTCAGATAAGTAGGGCTCACTTTATTATGACACGTGGCCTCCATATCGAGTAGATATATATATATATATATATATATACATATGCGGATTACAAATTTTGGTAGGATATTGTAGATATATGAGATGCAGACGTGGCTTTTCTTTGTCGGTTGACCTCGTAATGGCAATTCAATTTAATCAGCGGAAAATGTGAATTAATCTCAAATTAAGAGGTGTCAATTTAATTAGTTGAAATAATGAAGTGTTGGAACTGATGGTCTTATTGGGCTTTGATGGGCCACCATAATGGGCCATACAATGGGGCCCATGTTAGTATAATTATCTCTTATAAAAGCCCTAATGCAAAATACGCAAAACCCATTAGGTCTCTCCGAAAACACACTTTCTTTCTCCCATCCTAAGTTGCAGTTGCAGAGATCCTCACCTGATTGCTTTCTCCATATACTATTCCGCGAATCCAAATGCTGTTTCATTCGATTTGTCGTCCCGTTTCCCTGTCAACCCTTTCCGAATCATCCAAATTCTGGCTTTTTCGATTTTGCACCACTGTCTCAGCTGCCGACCGATTGTTCGATCGTCTTCTGACATGCCCAAGCAACGTCGAGAGGGCTTTAGCATCGGTTAGTGTTAAATTGGACGCTTCTTGTGTCGGCCAGGTAATGGCAAGATGCAAACCTAATCAGTTTCATTCGGGTCTCAGATTTTTCATATGGGCAGGAACTCAATCGGGTTACAGGCACAGTCCCTTTATGTATAGCAAAGCTTGTGATGTGTTTGAGATTAGAAGAAATCCCGGGATTATAAAGGGTGTTATGGATGCATACCGGACAGAAAAATGTTGGGTCGGTGTTAAGACACTCAGGATCGTTCTCACTCTGTGTAACCAAGCTAAGTTAGCCAATGAGGCCTTCTGGATACTGAGGAAAATGTCTGAATTCAACTCACGTCCGGACACTGTTGCGTATAATCTGGTCATTAGGTCGTTTGTAGACAATGGTGATCTAGATATGGCCGAAAAGTTAATGAAAGAGATGGATTCTATTGATCTTTACCCAGACACGATCACTTATAAATCAATGGTCGACGGGTTTTGCAAAGTGGGTAGGCTGGAAGAGGCTTGGAAGTTGGTTCAAGCCATGAATACTCATGGATGCTCTGTCGGCACTGTGATATATTCACGGCTTTTAGAAGGATTTTGTCAGTCGAATCGTATGGAAACAGCTTTAGATCTGCTAGGCTTAATGGAGAGAGAAGATGGGAGGTGCAGGCCAAGTACAGTTACATATACTTTGGTCATTCAGGCATTCTGCGAAAGAAAGATGATTCAAGAAGCGTTGAGTACATTGGACAGAATGGAGAGTAGAGGATTGTCCCCTAGTCGTGTCACTGCTAGTATTTTGATCAAGGGGCATCTTGAAAATAAGGATAGAAAAGAGGTTTTTGAGTTGATAGATAGGTTGAGTAACAGGGGTGGGATCCCCATTGATGAATGCTATAGTTCTGCGGTGATCTGTTTAGCCCAAATGACAAGATGGGAAGAAGCAGAGAAGCTTTTGCGTCAGATGTTGGGCAACGGGATGAGACCCGATGGTTGTGCGTGCAGCCTTGTTCTTAGAGAGCTTTGTTCACAGGGAAGGTATCTTGATTGTTTTACTCTGTATGAAGACATGGAGAAGATGAAGGTTAAATCTAGCATTGATTCGGATATATATTCGATTCTTTTGCTTGGTCTCTCTGAAAAAGGGCATTCTCTGGAGGCTGCAAAGCTTAAAAGCCTGATGCTTGAGAATAAAATCCGATTGAATTGAATGTTTCTTATAGGGAGAAATTCATTTGGAAAGTGATGGGAATCCAAAGGAATGTGTCATGATTTGTAAGTCAATATGAATCCGAATCTTGACAGAAGAGATGCCTGCATATCTTCTATTTGTATATACCACCGGAATACGTGTTTCTCTTCCCGTTATTATCAATAGAAATCATATTTGATTGCATCTTTATCGAGTTTTACAAACATGGATCGTGAGTTGTTTTGTTTAAATAGGCATAAACCATGAGGTGTGCATATTTTCAATTCCTTTTTATCTTTCGATTTACGTTTGGGAGTTGGGTTCTATCTTTATCTTTGAAGGCTGCTTGGTCCTCCTGCAGGTAAGGCACCACGTATTTCACCACGTCATCGTGTGCCATTCTGATATGCTCACCCGCAACGCTTATGAACTTCACTCTTCCAGCCTCATCTAGGGTTTTTAGACCGATCCAGTCCTCCCTGTAAAGCTTTGTCTGCAAAAGGATGGTGATATGTGTGAACAGAGTCAAACAAATGTTGGGCAGAAGGCGGAGGGGATGTACCTGTTGAGGAGACAGAAGAGGCTCGAACTCTCCTTCTGGGTAAAATCCGAACCACGATGTTTCTTTTGGGACCAACACTTTATCATCCTGAAACTGTTTGGATTTGGAAGAACATGAACTGGACTGCAAATCATCTGAAAGAAAGAAAGAAAGAAAGATAATACCATGACGAGCACCAAGTTGTTCAAGCTGGTGAAACGGTCTTTAATGGTGGAGTTCTTCTCATTAGGGTTCTCGTTGTTGAGCAAAGGAAGATACTTGGAGAAATACAAGTATTTTGACATGTCCTGAGAAGAAAGCATATGTAGATTGGGTTAAGCAGAAAAGGGTATTGGGTAAACACAAGAAAGCTCTGTTGAAGCCTTACAGTTGGTATCTTGAGGTATCCACTGGGGGCCAAATGATCCTAAAGAGCAGATTTTTATGAGTATATGTATATGTATATGTATATGTATTATGATATGATATGATGAAGACACAGCCAAAGTCACCTACTTGAATGAAGGTACTGTAGATCTCCCCCTTGACCAGTTCATCTGCGAGTCGGCAGATTGCATTCGACTGCACACCACATGAAACACCAGATGTGGTCGTTGGTCGTGTCTGAATTTCAAAAAAAAAAAAAGAGAGAGGGACTTACCCCACAGAGAGGGACGGAAGCGATGCCAGCATGAGGCCCTGCGAGAGACACGTAGTTCCTCACCTGTGGGAATCACAGACAGAGTGATCTACCTGATGATGTAAACAGGAAATTATGGTGGGAGATTGAGATGTCTCACGGGTGGACCTCCCTCGCAAAACTGGATAAGGCCTCGAGCAACCATGTTTCCCTGGGACAGGGCGACGATGTTGTAACCATGACTCAGCTCTTTCCTTTGCTTCACCTTTTCACATGCAACGCTTACCTGTCCAACACTTTCCCAAACTTAAACCCTAAATCCCTTCCGCATCGGAAGTGAAGGCTGCCGCGGCTGCCTTACCTGTTTCGGCAGCGGCATGAACCATGAATCCCCAAATCCATTCCCAACTTCTCTGCAACACATTCATTCTTTCAGGGATATAACTTGTGACGCAAGAAACTCAGTAAACCCTTAAACAAAAATAGGTGAAGGGCGGGGGATGTGATACAAGCAAAATCCATGAGAGCCGGAGAGAGTCGTGAGGAGATTTGTGAAGTTAGTTGTTCCCTCGTGTGAGCATTCATTCCCAATACCTGTTTATGTTTTACACAACACCAAATCTATCGTCAATATGCATTCATGGATACGAAGAAGAAGAAGAAGACGAATGGATCACCGTGCAGAAGAATGAAGGGAAGGGAGTTGCAGAGCGGAATAATGGATGCGATGAACATCACTGCACCAACAATCTTCATCTTTACTTAAGCCCTAAACCCCAAAGCTATACACAATTGTATATATATATATATATAAACATATGCATGCATACACATAAATGTTACTATATATAGAAATTGTTTTGAAGGGTCGATGTCAGATGTTACATATTTTTGCATCTTGAGTTATCCAATCACATTGACTCTTTCCTTCTTTTTCCCACCCAATAATGTTTAATGCATTTCCATTTTAATGTTCTTAATTTATTTTCAAAATCCAATCTGATTTCCCACTTGCCATTTATATCACACCTCTCCTCTATCTAAATTTCCCCCGACATTTATTACTCTACTCAACTCTATATATACATATACATCTTTCTAATGAAATATATTTATTAAATTTTGAAAATTTCTTGGATTTTAATTCGTGTTTTTTTTATTCAAAATTTTAATTTTAAAGATCACATACATTATTCACTTATAATTCACTCTTCCATTAACGCACTCGTCAGAATATATTTAGTTATAAAATGCAGTTTCCTTTTAAATATAAAATGTTGATTTGTGGGTTAATTTTATCGGCAAATAATAGATAATTCGGTTAACAATAATGTTATACTATATAACCCTAACTAAAATTTATTATTTTTTTAAGCAAAGTCATTAATTCGTGATTTTTTTCTTTATTTTAGTTCTAAATATCACATACGTTATTCACTTATATTTATGTTGCATATTAAATATATTTTATTGAATAATAATATCTAACAAAATAAATTATTAATAATCAAATAACAAAATACACATTTTATTTTGTAAAACAATATATTGCATTCATGAAGAATCTATGGGTATATTTTTTCTATGTTATCCAAAAAACGATAAACATTTTTAAACAATATTTCATAATATTATTCTATATACTTTTAAACTTCGAGGGAAGAAAAAAAACTACTAGTTCAATTCAATCATATAGTTTTTTCTAAAGAAAAAAAAAGAGAAAAATGAAGTGTATAATAATAAATGGACAATACCCATAACTACTAACGGACTGATAAATGTACAAAATTGAAGAAGTCAAAGTGATTTGAAATGTGAAATGGAGAATTATACAAGTCTCATATTTACACATTTGTCGGTGGGTGAGTTCTTATTGCACACCAAACATGTCTTTTTTTATCTGTGTGGATTGAAATGCACGAGAGATATATGAGGTTTCTCTCCATTGTTCTGTGTCGACAAAATTGTTTTGGGAAAATTTATTATTTTAATTTAATATGGTGATTTTTGGACAAAAATTGCAATGTTCTCTAATTTTGTAAATAAATACACGTAGGAAAAACAAACAAAATAATGAACAAATAAATGCGTCATGCGACGTCGTTTCGATCTCCCAAGCGAATCTCATCCACAAGTCCACGTCATCATACCACCGTCAACTGTTGATTACCAAACGGTGGATGTGGAGATAACGGCGATAAAGGCGGCATGTTCAACCACTCCGTCAAGTCCCATTCACACCTCCCCGTCCGGCTTGATGACGTCGTTGACTCGGCTTTAACGCCGTAGCCCTCTCCCGTCTTGGCCACCTTTTCCCCCGCATTGTCCCCATCATCCCCGTTCCTCTTCCGTTTCTTGTCGCCGTTATCGACGGAGTCCCACTTTCCGGCCTCGAGAGGAAAGTTAAGGATGGCCTTAGAGCCTCTGAGCTTGAACGCAGCTTGGTCGTATGCCCTGGCGGCGTCGATGGCGGTGTCGAAGGTCCCGAGCCAGACACGAGATCCTCGTCGGTTGGGGTCGCGTATCTCGGCCGCGAATTTTCCCCATGGCCTTTGCCTCACTCCTCTGTAATGCCTATTCTCTTCCACTACGGAACCTTTTTGGATCCATTCTGTTCTGTTTGGCAACGAGATCTCCAACGGCGGTTTCCGTTTAGATTGAGAGATGTTATCGTATCCGAAGGAATCATGAGGTGCTAGTTGAGATTCAACTGTTGGAGCAGAAGGCAACATAGGTTTATGCTCTAAATGGGAATCAAAAGATGTGGACAGGAACTCCATGGGTTTGGGCGTGGTGAGATCGATGAATTCGGGATTCGAGTCGAGTTCAAAGAAACCATCGAAGTGGGAGGTGGAGTGGTGAGAAGAATCAGAAGAATGGGATGAAGAGAGTTGGAGCATGGGGTCGTTAATGGATGGAGCGATGGGGGAAGTAACATCGAGGAGATGCTTCTTGATAAAGAAAAGAGCAGAGAGTTCGAAGGGGGTAGCCATGGAAGGGAGCTTTGGTCAAATGGAGAATTAGGGCAAAGAGAATAGATGAAATGAGAAAACATTTATAAAGGAGTTATCCCATTCTGTGTCGTCAAAGCCAAACGACTCTTTCAAAGCAGGAAGCATCCTCCTCCGTCTCTCCACTGTTCACATGCATACGGACCACCATTTGTACCGTGTTCCGCGGATTATGGACCGTTAGATCCACCCCAAAGTAATTGCGTAATCCAATATTTAATATATACACACACATATATATATATATATATCAATCTCTCACCTATTCGTAAACAACACCCTCTCATATAATATTATTATAAGAACGTGAGAATTTTGGGCATCGTATAATTTAGATAAATAGTTAACGAATTACGTCAACATAGCGATGTGTTTACCTCATTATCGATAAGTCGTATTGCATGAGTTCATATTTAAACTTTTACTCAATATTATATTCTTAAACTATTTATTTTTTCTATCGAATTCATCATGTATGAATGTATCATAATTTAAATATTTCAATAATTTTAGAGTGTTGGGAGAAGTGTATTGGTAATTTTGGGTTAGGAGAGAGTCAAGTCAATGCGTGCATGCATTCAAATTCTTATGTGTGTGTGTGTATATATATATATATTATGTTATTTCATATTACTCGTTACCGGTTTATTAGCTTTATAATCGTCAAATATTATTCTTTCTATTTATAAATAAATGCATTTTTTTCAAATATGAAAACACACCGAATTTACGATCATTTCTATTTCATTCAAAAAACATATTTGCATTCTCTAATTACCATCCAAAATTAATCAATTTTAATATATGAATGTTACTTACACTTAACCAGTAATTAACCTAGCAAATGTAAATTTTGGTTTACCATCTAGACAATATATATATATATATATATATATAAAATTGTGGAAACCCTATATAACGTGTATAATTTGTAAGTTCGAATTAACTCAGTACTTACCAAATCCAACTGCCAAGCAAACGTTCATTGATGGTGATGACTTCGCAAAACTACGAAGCATACATGAACTACACGTCGTTTAACGAATAGAAAAACGTCGAGGCATGCCCTTTGTCATGGTTCCTGGCCGCCCCCATTCTTTGGCTGCTGGCCAAAATAATTGGTGTTTTTAAAGTATATAATTATAATTATATTGTATAATTAAATGGAAAACTTGCCGTGAGCAAAGTCGCTGCTATTTTTTAAGCTCAAGTCATACTTTTCATAGTTCTAAGATGATTGATGATATATTTTTTAAAATTGTTATGTGGATCGTGACAACTAAATTTATATATCTGTAATAATCGAGTTAAATCTTCACCTCTAACCGAAATGCCAAATTAATGATCTAAAATGAAATAATTTAATTGATGATTATTGAACTATATAAAATATTCTTTTTCAACGTAAGTTCGAATCATTACAAGGTATTCTCACATCCAAATAAAATAATAACAATAATAGATGATAAGTGTTATAAGTTTTTCAAACAAATATTTAAATCTACAAAGAAACACAAGTTTGACGAATAATAATTTAAAAAATGTAGCAAAGAAAACAAGTTGTTATATAATAATGTACATATTTTTGTCAATCAGATTCCATATTCAACAACTACTCTTCCACATTCCAACTCCTGCAATTATATCATTGATAAAAAATTTATATTTTTATAATTAAATTAATAATTGGTACATTCATAGATTATGTCTTGCACGTTTTTCGAACATTGTACATGCATCGCATCACCTCAGAACTTATTTCTATCTAATCTATCTAGTCTCAAACTTATATATATATATATATATATACACACACATATATACACACACAAGCACTCATTTTTTCAGCATATCGACATTAACTCTATAAATAAATATCCTTACATTTGGGTGTATTTTAAAGATATACCAATATTAGATGATTTTCTTTGGGATAATTCTTATCTTTAAAATCCGGATAGTATACGTAAAACAAATATATTTGAAGAATATAGTTGTGCTATTTAATTATTTAACCGAATTATCTCATCCGAACTCCTAATCACACATGTGTTGATAAATCGTCGGGGTTTTTATATAAATTATGGTTTTATGCTTTATATGTTTTAATTTTGAATAGTTTTGCCGAGTAAATCCATTTTCTGTATACTGACATAATAAATTTTAAAACAAAAGCAGAGGGAAAAAAATTGGAATTTAAGAGTATATAAAAAAAAAAAGTCTGGTCTTCGCTGAAGGAAGAAAGAAGAATTCAAATATTGCGGTGGGGACGCACGTGTGGGGTTTGTTGGCACGTGTGTAATATATATTTTTACACACACTTTCCTTTAATGGAAAGTTTGAGATTTCGACGGTCAGTCTTACACGACACGACCAAATTTGGTAATTCCTTAACTTCAGCAGCTTACGTGTCGTATCGCATGGAGAACAATAATATAATTATATAACACTGATAATTCAAACAAAAATGAAATAATATCTAATAGAACAAAATACATAGTTTTAAATACCATCCTTATAAAATCCCAATTAAAATTTCATATGTTTTTATTATTAAAATATATGGATGTATTAGTATTTTAGCTACGAATAATTAACATGATTAAATTTTCAAATAAAAGAGAAAAAAAAAGTAAATGGATGGTTAATAAATAGTGATGTTAACTAAAAAGCCAAAATAGAAAGTAAAAGATCCGATCAGATCTTCAGCGACGACGGCTACATGGAGTCTTTATGTGATCTTTAATTGTAACCAATAGAAATAAATGGTTTAGAGTAATTAATTGATTAATATATACAATAATAAAAACAACAATATTACCAGACATCTTATGGAGTGTCATTCAATTGAAACTAATGGATACATATTATCATAAATATATTGATACGAAGTTCCTTCATTTAATCACATTTTAAGAACATTTAGATAAAAATCTAAACAAATATTATTAATATTATTATAAACTGATTCAATTATACATATCGCTTCGAAAAGAAAAAACAAAAATGCAAGTTGAGATACGGAGAGACCAATCAACATCTTACTTTCATAACCTCAGTGACGTCTGTAGATAAACGCACGTGTTTCAATTCACGAACCTACATTGCAATGACAAAAATCATATTTGTTTTTTTTTATTACAGAATAAATGTAATTTATTTATTTTAAACGTTCCAGGTTCATGCACCTCTCATGGCCCCATCTTTCCTATATAAGCCCTTTTTCCTCTTTACCACAACCCAAATAAAAAAATAAAAAAAAATATTTTTAACATTTATGCAGCAAAAATATAATATAAGAAATCAAGGTATAAATGCGACAAATGTACGGACAGACCGAGATCATGGTGGATTCCGACTACGTTTTGCTGGAGTCGATACAGCGACACTTGCTGGGTGACACGGAGGCTCGACTCAGCGAGTCGATGGCGAGTTCGGTTGCTCTCAAAGGTACAAATGGTCACAGCGTTAGACCCGTGTACGGACGGACGTCGAGCTTTAGCAAGTTGTATCCTTGTTTCACGGAGAGTTGGGGAGATTTGCCTTTGAAAGAGAACGATTCCGATGACATGTTAGTCTACGGGATACTCCGGGACGCCTTCCACGGTGGTTGGGACCCCTCGCTCGACGATCGGACATTGCTCGGCGATTTCCAAGTGGAAAAAATCGACCATGCCTTGATTTTCTCGGAGAAGGCTGTGACTCCGGCAACTCCAAACCCAGTTTCAGCGGCGCCGGTGCCGTCGAAGGGGAAGCACTACAGAGGGGTAAGGCAACGGCCGTGGGGAAAATTCGCGGCAGAAATCAGGGATCCAGCGAAAAACGGAGCTAGAGTTTGGCTGGGAACATTTGAGACGGCGGAGGACGCGGCGATGGCCTACGACCGCGCCGCCTTCCGGATGCGTGGTTCCCGAGCTTTGTTGAATTTTCCTTTGAAAGTGAATTCGGCCGAACCCGACCCGGTACGGATCACGTCGAAAAGGCCATCTTCGTCATCCTCATCATCGTCTTCTTCGTCGAGAAACGAGACTCCGAAACGGCGAAGGAAGGCGGAGAACACTCCGGCGAAAGGCGTTGGTGGAGAGGGGGCAGCGGAGGGAGACGTGGACCCGTGCACACGTGGCGAGCAGCTATTGGGATGCTAGAGTATTATTACTACTGAAAGGGCCCATTGGAAATTTTTGAGGGAAGTGTGTAATTGTGTGAATATATTGAATTTAGTCGTTCTGAGTTCTCTTCATATGAATGGTCTTTGTTTCCCTTTTCTACTCTTATTTATTTATTTATTTATTGGGAACATTTAGATTTAACCACAATTAATAATAGCACGCTTTAACAAAATAGAGAAAAAAGAATTTGTGAGATAAAACAAGCAATAATAATAATAATAATAATATTAGTAGTACAGACATGAGATGAGATGACATGAGGCGAGAGAGTGTTCAAGAAGAGCAGCAACCTGATTGCTGGTTCACCGGCTGTCCCCTTATTTGCACCGTCGGTGGCTTCGCGTTTCCTGCCGGTTGGCTCGCCATTCTGCATTTCAATTTTTACATCATTTTATCACCTACTTTCTTTAATTCCATACTAATGACAGGGTGAATTTATACCTCGTCTTGATTGCAGCAGTCATGGCCATGAATGCCTCTTCCACATTCGTCGCGTTCTTCGCACTTGTTTCCAAGAATGGAATGCCCAATTCATCCGCCAAAGCCTGCCCCACCCCAAATCAACAAATGCTCTTTACTCTTCAAGATGCAATGTATATATTCAATTCCAGATACCTGAGCTGTTTCTGTAGATACAACTTTCTGTGAAGTCAAATCGCACTTGTTCCCAACCAGTAGCTTATTGACGTTCTCACTCGCATAGCGGTCGATTTCATTTAGCCATTGTTTGACATTGTTAAAGCTCTCCTGGTCTGTCACATCATAAACGACCTGCCCAAATCGCCATTCACATAACCACAAACGCCTAGGGTTGAATCTCAGGGAAACCGTATGATTGTTCGATAGATAAAGGTAAGCAAACAAAGTATATATATTTGAAATGATCATACGATGATCCCATGAGCTCCACGGTAGTAGCTACTAGTGATTGTCCTGAATCGTTCTTGGCCGGCTGTATCCCACTGCACACACATGACAATAGCAAAAAGAGACTTGACAATATGCTCATCCAAATTTGAAGTGATTAGGATTTTGGGTCTCGCTCCAGAACACTTACAATCTGAAGTTTGATGGTCTTCCCGTCCTGATCAACTGTGCGGATTTTCTGTAATCACATCACCAGGGAAATTAATAACTTTGACTTTGCGTTTCATGCTTATGACCTTGTAAAGCAAATGGAGCAATATCTTACAAAATCAACCCCAATGGTACTGATGTAGCTATCCAGGTATGAATCGTCCTGCAGCACACAAAATGATTGAGTTAAGAGCAAACGAGGTGATAAAATCAGGCTGTAATATAACATTGTTTGTATAATAGAACGAATTATATGGCTCTGCTGTCGAGGTAGACCATCCAATAGCAAAGATGATGACTCATAAACTTCAACATAAGACAAGAACGAGAACATGATGCAACTACTTACAGCAAATCGCAGAAGCAAGCATGATTTTCCTACACCAGAATCACCGATGAGCAGAAGCTTGAACAAATAGTCACTGGAACACAAAAAAAAGGCAAATAAAGCCGTAAGAATCTTCTTGCTTCGTGAACATACTGACCAAACAAGGTAAGAAGGGTTCGTCAGCGACAGTGATGAGCCTTTTTTTGGTTTTATCCAACCGATACAGGACACAGCCTTGCTTTACCAAATCTGGTACCTCCAATTACAAAACGCATAAACAAAATTTCCTAAAGCGTCTCAAGTACCCTCTTGAGTCATGTCCAGACAATAACTACCACATATGAGCCCATGAATTGTTCGTGTATCAGCCTCCTCTCCATATGATACAAAGAGTGCCTATTGCATCCAGATTTTCAACGCAACACCATGAATTTTAAGCGTATAAATCCTATAACTACGAATTTTCCGGTCTCAACCCAGTTATCTCGATCTGATCGATGCAAACCCCGCATGACGAGAATAAAATATCGAGAAACCGATTCAGAAAATAAAATTATAAAGATGTCAACGAGGGAAAGCGAGCAGAGTTTTGTAAATCCACTGATGGAGAGATCCAAATAAATCTAACATAAACTAAATCACAGTAGCATAGAAAAAATACAAAAGAATAAAAGCGAGCAAAGATCGTCCATCTGTCAGATTGATGTCATATATCAACAGAAGCTTCTTACTATTCAGGATTCATGGCCGCTATGGTAGCTGGATCAATCTTCCGGGAGGAAATCTGGAGGAAATTCGAATTATGAAGGAAGATCCCGACGACAAATAACAGAGCGATCGTCGCCGACAAAGAGAGAGAGAGAGAGAGAGAGACGCAAACGGTGCTTCTTTCTTGTTAATTGTTGCCAATGACACGGTTAAGAAATGAAAAAGGCCCACGAGGCCTGAAGCTGACGTGGCAGACAATTGCGTGGAAGAAAACATAATTAATCAATCTTTTATTTTCTTGCCCTGTATTTCCTTTCTATTCCACACAATTAAATCCCATTATTTGGTCAAAATTAACATTAATAGAATAATTATGATTACCATGAATGAATTAAAAAAGAAATCGGGAATAACAATATACCGTAGAAGTCTGCGTGGCATATATGGATATACTTAGATGAAGGATTAAAAAATCGAATTATATTTTTTATAAAGGCCCATATTATGTAAGAAAGGACCGGCCCATATTGTGGTAAGAAAGGCCCAAATTATGTAAGAAAGGCCCATTAAGAATGGTGGGATATATGCAATCTGTCGTGTTGTTGTCCTTCGTCGATCAACCGAGGGGCCGCCACCACCAGTTCAGTAACCACGAGTGCGTTCGAATGAAAGCCATGGAAAACAGGCGGGAAACAAGAACCATGGTCAATTCTTAGCTTTTGCAGTTACAATCCACAGATTCTGTATCTCCGGTTTTTGTTGATATAATTCATAGATGGAAGAAAGCGGCGGCGGCAGCAGCACAATCAGCGGCAGTGGCGTAGTGAATAAGAATCAAGGTTTAGGGTTTTCTTCTGGAGGAATGAAATTTGAGAATCCATTTGCTTTCAAAGCTCTTCAAGTCTTCACAGGGTTTGGTGTTGGGTGCGGTATTGGTATCGGCAGTGGTGCTCCTATAAATCTCGGTATAATTTCCTTCCACCGTTTTCTCATTGATTCTGGTGGACCATTGTTGGTTGTGTAGGAATGAAATTTAGGGTTGAATAGTTGGATTTGGGGCATGTTTCAGGTGGGGTGCCGATGGTAGGGGAAGTGATGAGTGCAGCTAGAGGAGCGACCAATGCATTTTCAGGCATCACTCGGCAAGTGAACGACATTGTACGCATCAATACTAGCTTTGTCTAATACTACTTCCTCTATCGATATAGTTGAGTTTACGGGACTTATATGTAGCTGTGGAAGCTGGGAGCTAGGAACATTAAAGCTGGCATTGGCTGCGGAGTCGGCTTCGGCCATGGTTTTGGAGTCGGTACGTTATTCTTATCGTGTCCTTTTCCAACATAATTTATGCATTAACATGGTTCTTCATTGGCAGGGGTCGCTTTGAAACCTAGTGGCATGCATAAACTTCAAGCTTCTCTTCTGGTAAGCCTGCTTCTTCCTTGGCGATGATCCTTTTGTTTGTTCATTTACAATAACAGAGAGCCTGAAATGTCCAGGGAGTGGCCTCAAGCTTGACAGCAAAACTTGGATTAGAGAGCCAAACCTCAGGAACAAACCAAATGGAGGGTCAGGGATCTCATGTTCTGTCCGCTGATAAGAAATTCCTCCAACCTAGCGAGAAACAGGATTCAACATTTGGTACAAGAACTGAGAAAGTGATCAACAGTTTTCTTGAGAACCCGATTCTGAAACAGCAGGAGTCCACCACAGACGAAAGACCGGTAAAACATGTCTTGTAATCGAGACAACTTGTTTCTGTTTTTCCATTTCCTGTTACAGACAGGGCATTTCTTGAACTTGTGTTTCGTTCCTTGACAGGTCAGGAATTTGCAATCAGAGAATTTCGTGCTACAGATGGTAATTTCATCTTCTCTAACTTGTTTTCAATCACAAGAGTCAGACAATGTTATTACCATTGTGCAGGTTCTGAGACATCAGAAACTCATTGAAGATCTAATGGAAGAGAATGAGAAGTTACGAAGGATAATCATTGAAGACCTCAGAGTATCTCCTCACAAACTCAAACCTGTTTCCTCTAACAACTACGCTGTGCCATGCAGTGATTGCTTCCATTGCCGCAGAAAACAGAGGAGAAACAGATAATAATGCAAAGGCAGTGATCAAAGATCCTCCTTTTATTTTATTCTTTCACAAAATACATGCAATGGTAACGTCTCTATATATTACAGAACAAATTTCTGAGCAAACCATGGATGGGTTCAGATTCTTCGTGTCACGGCCAAACTTTGATTCATCTTCTGCCATCACTCACGAGGGGTTCTGATATGGTACCTGGAAAGACAAAGTGATCATGTTGTTTAGCTATAGAAAGATTGTGATGAGATTGTTTCATCGAACCAGAATTCAAATATCACATCACCTTCTTCGCCATATCCGAGTTTCTCTCTAATTTCAGCGATGACCAGACGGGTCAGCAGAAGACCCGCAATAAGAGCTCCAACCACCAACATAGCGAACACCCTGTCCCAACCCATGGTCGAGAGAAATCCAGTCAGAAGAGGACCAAGAGCCGCACCAACAGACCCTGTTCCATCGATAATAGCAGTCACCGTTGCAAGTGCCCTGGAATCCCCACACAGGGATTTGTGGGTTCCGAGGTCTGCTGAGACTGCAGTGGTGATAAGCGCGTAGGGCCCGTTGACGAACAAGCCAGCCGTCATCATCAGGACAATGTTGACCGCCTGGGACATGCTTCCAAATGAGTGGTACAATAGCATAGCTGGGATTGCTGCGTACATGAAAGTAGCAGCGGTCGTGGCTCTGGCTTTGAATTTGTCAGAAATGTAACCGGCAAGGATCCCTCCGACGATGCCTCCCACGTCAAACAAAGTCGAGAGATTTCCTGCTGCTTTCACACTGCTGATTTCACAGACATGTACTCGCCTCCGATGGCTGCAACAGAGATAAGTAAAATCTTGATATGAGATGATAGGCTTGAACAATGGATTCCCTTTGTTCTAATAATTCTAGTGTATACTGTCCTTGCCTGAATAGGAAAGTTTGAACAAAATTACCTGTCTGGCTGAGATAAAAGGGTAGCCAGTACAAGAAGGTGTAAGCCACGAGCTTCGAGAAGAAGAGGCAAAGCGCAAATGGCACGACCCCCGGAATCAGACATGCCTGAAAAAGCCCCACGCTCCGCCTACTCGCCGACCCTTCCACTAATCCATCACTGTTATCCCTTGACGTACCCTCTTCTTCATCATTCGATGTAGCAGCCTTCATGAACTTACCCGAATTGCAATTTATACCTGGAAATCCCACGTCCTCTGGGTATGCAGCTAGGAACAAGTAAACCAACACTCCTCCTAAGGCAATCATCCCACCAGGTGCTATGAACGACCATCCCCATCCGTAATCCAGAACGGCCGCAGCAATCAGCGACCCGGAAATGTTACCGACCGACGTGTGAGCGTTCCAAATCCCCATGATCAGACCTCTCTTCCGTTTTCCGAACCAATTCCCTACGACGGCCACGACGGATGGCCATCCAGTCGCCTGCAACAGCCCTGCCAACATTTGCATCAATAAATAGAAGGAAAATGCGTGAAGATTCCAGAAGTATCCCATCCCGAAGAGCGCCACGAAAAACCCACTTCCGATCATTCCCCACGTCAGAAACAGCCTCAGATCCAAAGTATCGCCCAAATGTCCAGCCGCGTACATTCCTAAGGAATAACAAGCCAGAAACGCAACGTCGATTTCCCCCAGTTTCGAGGTACCGTCCTTTTTATCAAATGGATCCCAACCATTCGACGATCTCCGACCGAAATCCTCGGTTTTTGTTACTTCCTTCACAAACACGTTACCGAGCGGCCACGGATCATGTTTCGGGGAGTCCGTGTGCAACACGCTCTTCACTATGCTACTTGGCTTTCTGGAGGCATGATAACAAGCATACGCGATGAACGTTATCAACAATACCATATACCGAAACGTCTTGGGGCTCCAGTTTCTTCCCCTCATTTTCCTCAGCAGCAAAATCCCAGGTGGGGTTTTCCTCATTGAATTCGAACCCATTGCCATTTTCCCAATTTCACCCAGATAAAAGAATGAACGAGACCTGATATCTCTGCAAAAAAACTCGTAGAGATCGCCCAAAAACGTTCGTAAAATGGATCAAATTCAACTACCCAGAACCCTAATTGAACGTGTACGTCGAAAATTATTGGAATTTTTCCCGTGAGAAAAAAGAATCACCAACAAATTCGATGGGCTGATTATGAGAGAGGGAGAGAGAGGGGGAGGGAGAGGTTGGCGGGAGGGAGAGAAAAGAAGGAGACGTAATTAAGTGTGAGAGCGATGTGACACGTAGCAGACACTGTGTGGTAAAAACAAGAGGCGGGGCTTCCACGGCTTGCCACGTCATCTTTCTTTTAACGGAAAGCGACGGCGCGTGACTCACCACCACTGGTTACCCACATGGGCCGAAATCATAGGGCCCAACACATCCATTCGTTACTTCATAATTATCATAAAGTGGGCCATATCCTTTAAATTGTATTGAAAGTCCATCCTTCTCAATTAGTATGTGGTTTAACTACGCAATTTACGTTAAATTCATGCCACAGCATTTATACATATACATACATATCATACATATATAAAAAATAAGAAAAATCTATTATTTGCCTCATTATGGGCCCAATTAAAAAATATTATAGGCCCATATAAAGTGGTAAAAGGCCCATCAAGGAAACCACGCGCGGGGATAGGATAACACGTGTGAGGAGGAGTGCCAAAAGTGGTAGCGGATAAGGCTCTTTCCTCGGCCCTTCCAGTGGAGTATCCGTCAGAGCAACCATGGCTACCACCTCCCATCTTCTTCCTCAGGTTACTCACACGGAGACATTTTCATTCTCTAGTTTTTTTTTTTTCATCTCGTGTATATCTATTCCTTATGGATTCCTTGTTCTTGAGGCAGGCATTGCATATGATCCCGAGAAACCCTACTCCATCTTCGAAGAATCTAGGGTTTTCTTCGTTTCTTTCACGGGGGCCTGCAATCAATCCCCCGAGATTAGTTTCTAGGGTTTGGCTGAACCATTCCGTCTCGAATTTTGGCTTCTCCGTTGGCACTAGGGCGAAAAGGGAGTTTATCGTGAGAGCAGAAGAGAATCCTGAAGGTGAAGCTGAAGCTGAAGCTGAAGCTGAAGCTGAAACATCTGTGAATAGTGTTACGGAGACGGAAGGAGAGGTTGAAGCGGCTGAGGCGGTGCCGGAGGAAGAGAAACCTCCGAGGAAGCCGAGGGTCAAGCTCGGAGATATAATGGGAGTAAGTGGATAAATTTCCCTCCCTCCCTGCGTACTGTCGTAGTATGTTTCCGTGTGTTAGAATTGACGTTAGATGATATGAAATTGTCCAAATTGTGAAAGTTTAGTGTTGATTCGAGGAGCTTGACAAGGTTCCACTGTTAATGATGAGACTGCAGAAAGAGTTGTCTTGTAGTAAATGGATTGACTTTTCATTCGAATAGATATTGAACAAGAGAGCCATCGAGGCGTCCGAGTCGGAAAGACCAGTACCAGACCTTAGGACAGGCGATATCGTAGAAATTAAGTTGGTAAGCCATTACTGTTTATAGTTTGAAGCCATAACGTAAAGCCCCAAACTGAAGATTGAGAGTTGCAGGAAGTGCCTGAGAACAGGCGTAGATTGTCGATCTACAAAGGTATAGTGATATCAAGGCAAAATGCAGGCATCCACACCACCATTCGAATCCGGAGAGTGATCGCCGGAGTTGGTGTTGAAATCGTGTTTCCCATGTGAGTTCATTAGACCCTTCTTCATTCTATTGATACTATTAGTTGGATTGATTGATGGATTGGTAATGTTGGATGTGACAGATACTCTCCAAACATCAAGGAGATCAAAGTGGTGAGTCATAGGAAAGTGAGAAGAGCCAGGCTTTACTATCTGAGAGACAAGCTTCCTCGTCTCTCTACTTTCAAATGAAGAGCTTGCCAATGAAATCACTGTAATAATTGCTTCTTCTTTTGTGAATCATGTAATGCTTTATTAGTCTTATGTTGTGATAATTGCACATTTCATACAATTCAGATGAATCATTGTTTCTTTATTATTCAGACTCGTTTTAGTATTATTTCGTCCATCCATTTGTCTTTTTTTGGTTCTCATTGCATATGATTTTGAGTTTTTCTGCTCAATTTCGTTTCTAATTATGCGAATTATATTATTATCTAAGCAATAATGGAGATGTATTTCTTTTACATATAAAAAAAAAGTATATTAATTAGAGGACTACATAGAAAATGGCCTACCACCAGAAGCCAATATATATATATATATGATTAGCCAAACATGGTATGCCACGTCATCTGGCCAACCTCCTCTCCTCTTTCCCATTTTCCCTCCTTCCTTTTTCCAAACCCAACCGTTCGTACCACGTGTCACCTTCTCCTTCTCTCTTCACTCTCTCTCTCTCTTCGGCCGCACTTCCCGGAGACACCGTCGGAGGAAATCGCAGCGATTTCACGTGGCCGCTACTCTCTCCCTAAAACACAAAGCTCTGTTTGATAATCTCCACCAGTCTAAGGAGAGAAGAGCTGACTCCGTTCTTGGAGGGAGAGCGATTCACGGGGCTTTCATCAACAAACTCCCCTACCATACCATCCTTCTATCCTTCATTTCTTTTCTCTGTTTTTGCTTTCATCTCTCATTTTTTTCTCCGATCGACGTTTTGAATTTGTTCGGATTTTTTCTATTTTTTTTCAGTCTGGTTGTTGGTAAATTGTCGAGCTAGGGTTTCGGTTTTGTAGATAATCTCTACCGGCGGTGTTCTGTGTATTAGCCTTCGAATTCAGGAGATTGGTTGGTCGATCTTCGTGGTGGATGAACCATGACTGCCGATGGCGGTAACCAGCTTATCTCCGTTCAACCTGATGAACTCAAATTCATTTGTAAGTATTAAATCATATCACTCTCGCATCGTATATGCATGTGTTGTTACCTTTATGATCCTGCATGCATGATCATCTATGTGGTTTCTATTTACTTTTGTTTGTTTGGTTTCTTAGAATTTAAATTTATACTGATGCTATGTAGAATGAGATATGCATACGATATTAGATGAATGATTGATTGGGTTGAGCAGAAGATTAGCTTGCTTTCCCTTGGTGACATCCAATCGTGTTGGAGGAGACATCCTTAACCTAGGTTTCCAACGAAGAAAAACATAGTCTGTAATTGTTTTGTCTGCTCTTTGCTGTTTAACCTATTTGAGGTCTGCATGGCATTGATTATCACAAGATTCGTTGTATTTCCTCAGTTGAACTGGAGAAACAAAGCTTCTGTGATCTGAAAGTTGTCAATAATACAGAACACTATGTTGCTTTTAAGGTAATTCTTACATCTCTAAATCGGCTTTTTCTTTTCTTGTCCACTGCAAGGTATTGGGTTTGTTTCCTTCATACTTCACTTCCTGCCTGTATGACTTTTAGCTTTGGTGTTTGCTGTCCGCATCAGGTTAAAACAACTTCTCCAAAGAAGTATTTTGTAAGACCCAACACGGGTGTTGTGCAGCCTTGGGATTCCTGCATCATTAGAGGTGCAATGTCTATTCAGAAACACTTTCAACCATTGTTTTGTTGGTTTTTTCTATGCGAAAAAGAAATAAAATCTTCGCGGTTGCAGTGACTCTCCAAGCGCAACGGGAATATCCCCCTGATATGCAATGCAGAGACAAATTTCTCCTGCAAAGTACCACAGTACCTCCACATACTGATGTGGATGAGCTTCCTCAAGACACGGTAAAAACAATTTACCCCAAGAGCAAACGTTTTCTTACCATTCTTAGTGAAAACAGTGGTTAAAACTTTTGATGACTGTTTCCAGTTCACCAAGGACAGTGGAAAAACATTAGAAGAATGCAAGCTTAAAGTGTCATATGTCACCCCTTCATCACCGCGTGTAACTTTTGAGAATGCTTCAACAAAGGGTGATGGACAACATGGCTCTGAAACCATTTCTGTGAGTATCAATTATCCTACCTGATGGAATACACCTGATGGAATATATGCATATGCTTATATTTCATACATGAATCTGCTCAGACCATACAACGGCTGAAGGAGGAACGAGATGTAGCCGTTAAGTTAACGCAACAGCTGCAACAAGAACTGGTAGGCCTCAATAAACAATGCATGATTTTCTTTTTTTAAATCTTGAGGAATTATTTTACGAAAACAAGAAGACGGGTTGCAGGAAATGGTGAGAAGAAGGAAAAGCAAGAAGGGAGATGCAGGCTTCACATTGAAGTTTGCAGCCATTGTGGGACTCATCGGAATCATATTTGGTTACATAGTAACGTTCACCCTTTCGTCCCCACCATCCGACACAATCCCTTAAGTGATTGTGAGATTGAGATTGAGATGCCTCTCTCCGCTTTGTAAGTTGAATACAAATAATGATTCTTCTTGCCACAATTAGAGCATCTCTCTTATGGAATGCAATGCTTAAATAACCATTCAAAGAATTCGTCCATATATATATATTTACTTCATGTCTGCAATTGCTATTACATTCTTTGTTGCCTTCTTTCTCTTCAAAGTGCCAAAGATCTTTGTACGTTGTTTGTTTTATAACCCACCCCCCAAGAAGAAAAACTCTCTTAAATATGCTTCTCATATGGTGTTGTGTAAAATTGATTAATTAGTCTCTCTCATACATATGGCTGATGAAGCAACTACTCAGCCTGAGGAAAAGAACCATTCAATGGCACATCCAGAAGAAGCTCACAGTTTCCTTCATCTGACGCATCTCTCAATCCCAAGCAATGTAAGCTCTTCTCCTTCTCCATTCTTCCTTTAGGACTCCTCATCTCTCTGATATTATCCTCTTAACGGCTATCAGATCGATTGATGCATTCTGGTTTTGGATTCTATCCTGCAACAATCCTTTCAGTCGTTTTAAAAACCATGATTGTTGTCAGATAATTTCAACAACATTAAGCCGAACCTTTAGTTGGTTATAACTTTCAACCAAATGGGATATCGTAAGATCCGATAAAGCAAGCTTCATAAGCATCTTATAGTCTTCTGCTAAGGCAGAAGACTTGTCAAAGCCACCGTACAAGTTTCTAAAGCAAGCTTCATAAGCATCTTATAGTCTTCTGCTAAGGAAGAAGACTTGTCAAAGCCACCGTCTGCAACAAGTTTCTGAAAAAAGGAAAGGTTCTCTTTGAACTGAGAGCTCTCGAACATGCTCCTCAGGCTGCGACAACCCAAAACCCAAAATTCGATCAGAAGAATTCAGACCAAAAACTCCAATGGATTTTGTAAATGATTCAGACTTCAAACCTATCAGGAAAATCGAGAGAGTCTATTTGAGGAAGGAGTTTCATAAGATGTTGCTGTTCATCGTCAGTGAATTGTCCCATGAACTCATCAAAGTTGACGACATCCTGCAGTTGCGACAACCCTTTCCTCAGTTGAAAACAACTGACCAAATACAAATACACATATCTTCATACTCTTCACCTCACCTTCAAATCTATGCTACAAAGGGGTGAGCTACGACTTGCTAGAAATTGAAGTCTTTCGGTTTGAGACGTTGTCCTGCAACAAGGAACAAGGCCCCAATTACTTTTCCGGATTGGTTAAAGATTTCCTTTTTATCCGTAGAGGTATAGAGAGAATGTACATCTGAATCGGGTGTCCACCAAAGTTGACAGACTGTGAATAAGCTTCATTGGCAGAGGATGACTTGTTGTCAACCGAAAGAGAGCTGCCTTCAGACTCCTCTTGTCGAGCAATTGAGTGGGGATGCCTCATCAGCACACTCCCGTGTCCTATTTCCACTGAAACCATTGGTGTTCCACTCTCCCAAAGCAGCTCCTCCTCAGACGACCCAGACAAACACCATGATTGCTGCTCTTGTAATATACTATACAGATCTTTTCTCAGCTTTTCAACGGAGGAAGACGACTTTGGACGCCCCACACATGTCCTCCTCTTGCATGGAACACAAGCGTCCCACACCATAGACTCTGCTGCACCTGACAAAAAAGAGGCCACATTGGCTATACATAAATGGTATTGGCATATGAGAGAGACTCAGATCCAAACCTGTTAACTCACTCCCATCTGCACTTTCAAACAGAACACAGTTGTCATCCTCCTCCGTCACCTTCTTGAAACCATGATTGAATGCTGGTGAATTCTTTGTATTCACAGACATGGTCCTCAGCCTTTGAGCCCTGTGATCATCATTCTCTTCGGGTTCAGCACGAGCATGAAGTGGTGTGTAGTTTGCCAGACTTCCCTTTGTTCTCCACCGTGATCCACATGCGTTGCACAGCACCGGCTTCTCTGCTGGCCCATTCCGCCACAGAGGTGTCCCTGTTCCCAAACCATCTCATTTTTCAAATTGGAATTCATCTGGGTTTCACAAATATGTATAGCTCAATCAAATCACGAGCAATACACACACACAACTACAGACATCAACCCAATGCTCCTTTATGTTCGTCCTGTCCAATTCAATCTTACTTGTCCCATGCTTTTGCAGAATCAAATAAGTAATTGTTCATCAGTCCCCATGGAAATACCAAAAAAAAAAAACAACAAATTTGGGGGCAAGTTCTTGATATGGAAGTGAGATTGGAGAAACAAGAACTCACTTGTAACTCCACAGTGATGGCACGGCCCTTGCTTCCCCATAATCCCTCTTTTCTCTTTTCTTTCAATTTTGATATTTAAAACTATAGATTTTTTGGAAATCAATTTATGATTGTTTTATTGTTTTTATTATCAAGCTATAAATGGAATATACATATTATTAAGCCTTCTCCGCTGGGAAAAACACACAGAAAGGTTTTCTCCAGAATTCCTATCAGAAAATTCGTACAAAAATATATAAAAAAAATCCCAGCAAAACAAGAACAACCCAGAAAATTAAAAATCGAAACGAGCAAGAGAAAAATTCAGAGATGATTTATCTTCTATCACTCTCTCTCGTTTCGTTGAACAATCAGTCTATACAATCCAATGGAAAAGGGAAGAAACCATTTGAGAGAGGAATCTAATAAATGGGCTGTGTGAAAAAGGGGAAGAGAGAGAAAAAGAGGCTTAGAGAGAGAGAGAGTGTGTGAGTGTTTGATTTGTGTATTTAAAATGGCATTTCTTCTCCTTGATTTGTTTTGTATATGAAATTAAATGTTTCAGCTTCCCCACTTTTGCTTTTTTCCATTATTAAATTTATTAGTTTCAGATTTCCCTTTTAATTTGTGGCAGTATGAGATAATCTATTGTTATTTAATTTTAATTGGTTAATAATTCCATTTAGTTTTATTGGGGGGCTTATAATGGTTAGTAAGTAAGGAATAATGTTTGATTATGGTTTGTAGTTAGTTTCTTCCTGTTGTTGACTATAGACTTTTTATTTTTCCTTGTTTTTTATATCAATAAAAATAATAATACCAAAAATAATGAAGATAAGATAAATTTGTATACTAGTACGACCCATATTTTCATCACTCTCGCCTAATATGACGTTATTTAACTTATAGATGTTATCATTTCATAGTTACGACAGATAAATGTTATATATAAATATTCTAACAAATATTATATATACATCCATATTTGGTGTATTATAAAAATTAGAAAAAATAAAGGATTGTAAAAAGCCACCGTCCAGGCTGAGGATCATGTCCACAACTACTGTTCTCCACCGTTTGATTTGGTAAACTTATTTCAAATATGGGTCCCACATGCCACATTTACAAAAAAAAAACTTATTAGAGACCTAATAATATAACTATGTGATGGATCATCCATGACTACACATACCTCTCTCTATTAATGCACCTTATAATATATTATATCCTTAAAACACCTCCCTAATATTCCAATCGGAATTATTATTACTTGGGAAAAAGCCGACAAATGTGTCGTTATATATTAACAATACTTCTGTAAAAGATTTATAAAATAAAAGTTCCATGGAACATAGGAAGTATGTATTAGATTTATGAAATACATGTTCTAAGTTCTAACTATAAACTCTCTTTCTGTATTTTATGTTGTTTTCGGGACTTTATTATAAACATTTTAAAAATAATTACACATAGACCCTTCTAATATTTTGATTTATTTTTCAAAATTATAAAGATTAAGTTAAAGTATGCATTTAAGTTCAGGAACTAAACAAAGAGAAACGACATATGAAAAGAATAAAAAAGATCAATAAGAGACGGAAGTAACACGTGATCCTAATTGGGCCTCTCCATTTTTTATTTACAACAAAAATAAAAAGAAAATTGGTTTTGTATTCGTACGTTAAAGGCAAAAATTAAAAGGGTAATGACAGAGTGGTGCATGTTTACGATTGGTTACATTTATACACTAATATACGCTTAACTACACCACCACCACCACCATCGATATATTTGACTAACATTATTTATAAAAAAATCCAAAAAGAAAAACAAAAGATTCAAATAACAATTTCCTAAATTGCAAATAGCAAATAAACAAAAGAAAATGTATAAAATTGTTAAGATTGGAGTCAGCATCTTCGCCTCCTCTCCTTCTCGTCTTCTTTCCTCAACGTGTTCTTCAACTGTGTCATAGATATGAAGAAAAGAGTGTTAATGAAGACGAAAGAGGAAAGTTTTGAGCCAACCCATCTTCACATACACACTGACCATTATGATGAGAATTCGGACAAAGACGGCCACGAAATCAGTGAAGAGTGTAAGAGAATGTTTGATATAATCCATGTCCCCACGGTGAGCCTTCTCGATGATCTCTTCACTGTCCACCACCATGTATCCCACAAAGATGAGCAGCCCGAAGTAGAGCTGCACACGACGTACGTTGAAATCTGTATGGATTGAGAGTAATGTAATATGTATATCTCTAACGTACCTCAAACTTAAACATGGCCGCCGAGCCACCAAAGATGGAGGAGGCGAACTGGAGCCACATAAGCATGGAGAGACCAGCTGAAAGCAGTCCTCTCAGGTACATGTACTCTCTCCTCCTTCCCATCATTGCCGCTCCCGCGAAACATACAAACGCCACCGCAGTTCCTATGAATGCCGTCATCACAATGCTGATAACATTTTAAACAACCCTCTCAGTTTCCAGATCGAACATATATGTATGTATATATATACATTCGGAACACAGAAGAACCTGGGATCAATGTCGATGCCCAACTTGATCAACGGACCAATGGAAGCACCTTCGAGAACTGCAGAAATCAACAGAAGACGGAGCCTCTTTTTCTGCATCAAACGCAGCACAATTAGAGTCAGGAGTCATAACATAAGCAAGATCACATAGATGGTCACGATGATAGACGCATACTTCTTCATACGCAGGAGATGAGATCAACCAAATGATGCATCCGAGGAACCCAAACGCAGTGAGGAGACCACCGATATTCCACAGAACGTCGAGATAAACTCCAAACGCGGATGCAACCAACGCACAGCACAGTGTGAGATAGACCTACAATTTAGGGTTAATCAAAAACAACCATGACCGCACTTTCTTCCAATATATATCAGTGTGAATACAGTGATGATATGCACGAATCTCTAGAAACGAGCAATCAAGTATGGATGATATGCCCCTCCCCTTTGGTTATCCTATTTGAATTTCGAAAGTTATACAGAACATGCCATGGCATCCCCTCGTTCAATTCCACGGCCACAAAAACCAAACCCTAAGAACCGAGACGCGATCGAAGAATCGATGCCAAAAAAACTTACACGCTTAAGATGATTCTGAACGACGGGAGAAATATGACGGAGATTCTTGAGAGAATCATAGCTCCGTCGGCTACTGGATCGAGAATGGAAGAAGGAATCCATGGCTTCTTTGGTTAAGATTCAGAGAGAATCAATGAAAGATTGACTACACCTGAGATCAAAAGAATTCGACAGTGACGGTATCTTGTTACCCACTCGGTAGTTTTTAAAGGCCCGAGGGACCCGCAAAATATCATGCAGATTGAGTTTACCATATTACCCTCATTTATTTTATTGATTTACCACTTTGTACCTTTCCTAGTCAAATTTAACTTCTTGATTCTCTGTCCCAGCTGTAACACGTGCGAAAATTAAAAGGGGGTAATTCTGGAAATCCACTTAAGAAAATAGAATCGCCGAGTCGAATCAGTTTGACTTCCCCGCCTTGGCCGCTAAGTATCCTCAATCGTCATTAACCAATTATATTTCTCCACGTGTCTCCATCTAAACTTTAAAATGGGCCGTAATGGGCCCAAAAGCCCAATATAGTTGGGTCTATATTAGTTGGCCCATTAATGATTTAGAAAGAGAGTTGAACGGTTGCTTTCGACGAAGCGCAAAAAGACAAAAGAAAGCCCATGCCTTTGGTTCTTTCTATCTTTGACGATAACTTCACTTTCAACTCTCTCTCCATCCACACGATTCCATTACCATTCTCTTCACAAACTGAAGCTTTGAGAGAGAATCCATTAACAACGTATGTCCATTTCCATGGCGTTGTTCTCTCCATCCATCTCTTCTTCTCTCCGCTTCCTCTATTCCAACCCTAATTCCTCTTTCTCTCTCCCCTCCACCACTCGTTTCTCTCTCCTCTCCCTCCCTCGTGCCTCCCCCGACAATGGTTCCACCTCCCTCGACTTTTCTACGCCCCCGGTCGCCCTTGTTCAAGAGATTCCTCCATCTTCTCCGCCTAAGGAGAATGCTGATATCCCCGCCGCTTCAAATGGCGCCGTCGGTGGTGGAGAGATGACGACGGTGACCCTGAACAAATTTCAGGATTCCAGGTGGGTTAATGGAACTTGGGATCTGAAGCAGTTCGTGAAAGATGGGAAGACGGATTGGGACGCCGTAATCGTTGCCGGTTAGAATCTTCATATCTTTTGTTTCCGAATGCATCTGAATAGATATAGTGGTTGACAAGAACGGAATTGCAGAGGCTAAGAGAAGAAAATGGCTTGAAGAGAACCCAGAAACAAGCAGCAATGAAGAACCTGTACTCTTCGACACCTCGATTATCCCATGGTGGGCATGGATGAAAAGATACCACCTTCCTGAAGCCGAACTGCTCAATGGTCTCAGATCAATTCCTCTAACTTAATGTGATTCCATTCTCAAAACCTTAACTCCATTGCTTTGTGTTTCTTTTGTATGCGCTCCAAGGCCGTGCTGCGATGATAGGGTTCTTCATGGCTTACTTCGTGGACAGTCTTACGGGAGTAGGGCTGGTGGACCAAATGGGCAATTTCTTCTGCAAGACTCTTCTGTTCGTGGCGGTGGCCGGAGTTCTGTTCATCCGGAAGAACGAGGATGTGGAAAAGCTGAAGAAGCTTGTTGAAGAGACGACTTTATACGACAAGCAATGGCAAGCGACATTGAAAGAGGAGGAGCCGTCGTCGTCGGCTTCGAACAAGAATTAATATGACTTACTTGAGCATCCAAAGTTGTTTGATTTTTACCCATAAGTAGTAAAAAAGCTAGAGGCTTTACTCAAGGAGAAGAGGACTTCCCAAGTACTTGTTATAATATAATATAAATATAATATATATTATGTAAAAAAAACTATTTTATTTTCAAAGAAATGCAAGAGGACAAGTGACGTGGCTTGGCCACATGATGCCATTAACTTCGAACTCCATGCTATGTAATGAAATCGACAGAGTAACCATAACAGATGAACATAGGTCACACCTTGAGGTCGTGGAAACTGCTCACGGGTCACACTTTGACCCAGGCCGCATTGATCCACCATGATGACCGTGGGCTTTTGACCCAGACCCATTTGATCCATCATGATGTTAATGGGCTTTGGCCCATGCCGCATTATTCCAACGTGATTAAATGGGCTTTGGCCCAATTACCATTGATCCATCGTGATGCTATTGGGCTTTGGCCCATGATTTATCGATCCACCATGATGTCCGTGGACTTTGGTCCAAGCCTCTCGTTTTCGTAACCTTATCATTAAGCATTTAATTTATCATCTAACCAACTTTGCTTTTAATATAATTTCTTTTATTTTATCGTAGCATTAATTTCACATTTATTTGAATACATATATAGCGTAATCTGATTATAACTAAAATTTAAAAATCAAAGTACTTCAAAAGAGGGGAAAAAGCGAAATTCAACGCTCCATACGAGTCAACTAAAACTAGAAAAATTATGTTAAATAATCGCTTAAAGTAACGAGACATTATGTCATAAAGTGATTAAATCATATGATTCTATGGTCAATTTGAGTGACGGTCGGAGAAGTTAATGATTAAGAATTTAATTATTGCAAAATTTGTGGCTCAATAAACATTAAACACGTGCCATTACCTTAATTACGTTCCTAATATGTCCAAAGCTGATGGAGGAGAAATATGGACCCATTCGTGTTCATGTCCTTTTTCATTTATTTTAAACCGTGGATCCATTCTCTTTATACATAATGCCAATAATTAATTATCTTTAGAAAAACTAATTATATGTTTTCTTTCTGTTAATATAATACTACTACTTGTGTTTTAGATGATATAATGATATCAGGATTGATTATCTCAATTTGATATTTAAAACACAGTTTTTTCCTTCCAAAATTTAAAATTGGATATATTTGAAAAAACTATTATTAATTGAAATCCAGATAAATAAACATCAGTTTTAAAATATATATTTATAAAAAAGATAGTTTACATTGTATTATTTTTCTTTCTCTTTTATACAGTGAGTTTGTCAAGACTTGAAATATTTCCAAATAAGTATCTGTAGCCAAAGTTATTTATTTAAAATTTTCAAAAGGGAACTAATTGATTTCAGGATCTGTTTCTTCAAATTGAAAACATTTTTTTCCCAAACAGAACATCACAATTATTAGGTATTTAATTTAAATAAAATTTAGTGAGATGCATATTATACTCATAACACATTTTTTATTTTTCCAAATATAGTTCAGAGTAATGTTTTTCTTTTGTTTTAGATGAGTTACGGCATTTGTATGTTTTCATATAATAGGAAAAAATATAAAAATTTGTGGAAAATTTTCCGGAACGGAATTTATCTTTGATTTTCTTTGGAAAATAAAAAAATCATGACGCGCTTCCGTAAAAAAAAGAAAGTAGACGGTAAAAAAACCCTGGCACGAACACACGAATTTCAAAGTAGACGGTAAAAAAAAAAGAAAAAAGGAAAGTGGCACGAACACACGAATTCCACACGGGCGACGTTCATTCTTATAAGCTCTGTTCTTCCATTTCGCCCTTAATCGAAGAAAAAACCCAAACCCATCTTTTGCAATCGTTGTGTAAAGATTTCAGCCATTATCCTTCTCAGATCTTCCTTTCTCCTTCTCTCTCTGGTGAGTACCGTTTCCCATTTTCTAGGTTTTTTTTTTATGAATTTCGTTGCGAATGCACCGTTCATGCATCATCTGTTTGATGAATTTTAATTTCAAATTCTGCCCTTTTTGGGTTTATTTGATTCAATTGCAGTGTCTTTTGTTACATTTTTTTGGGGTTAAAAAAGTTTTTTTTCCTGATGTTGCTACTATTTTCCCCCCTAAACTATTGAATGAAATTTGGAATTTTTTTCCCTGGGGTTAAGAGTTCGCCACTTTGTTTATAATATTCTTCCATGGTTTCCTTCGTTGATTAACGTTGGAGGCAAACTCAAGGGGGAGACAAATAGTTGTACTTGTGGATTGAATGGAATCTATCTATGTATGTATCTGTGATTCAGTAAAGTTAATTTTGTGGGTTTCAATTAGATTCTAATATTGTTAATGGCGATGAGCAGTAGTAGGAACAATCAAGCTTAACATCTCAGAAACCCTAGAAGTAGCGGTTCAATTATCCGCTATCTTCTTCTTCGTCTGGGGTTTCTGGTTCTGCTCCTAATCCGTAAATGGGCTGCTTTCAATCCAAGGCAGCCAGAGAATTTCATGGACACGAAGACCCCATAAAGCTAGCCTCCGAAACAGCTTGTAAGTTTATATGCCTTTTGTCCAAACTAGGTTAAATATTTGATCACAGGGTTCAACAGTTTAGGTCATCCGGTTCTGAATCTAATCCAGCTTATATCTTAGTCTGAATATTCTCACAAGGATCTTTAACATAAGTTTATCTCAACCTGCCAAGGGGATGTTTCTGTTTGGTGTGGTTTTACTTATGCTGATACATGGGTCATCATATTATCTCAAACATCAGCCTGTTCTTGAGATCATCCGTCTGATTTCTATGTGCTGGAGTCTTTGTTATTCAGATAGTTCTCAAAAGGGCATTGTTTTATCAAGATCTACAAAGATTTTCAATGTTAATTCATCGTCTTTTTATGGTGGAATGTTTCTGGTTGACATATGAGAGTCCTCTAATCAGTTTAGCCTTTCCCCAGTTTCTGAGTTTAGCATACACAGTTTGTTTTGATCAGAGATTCTCAAAAGGGTATGTTATGTATAGCTTATCTCTCGATCTGATGATGTTTTGCAGTTAGTGTGAGTGAGGTTGAAGCATTGTTTGAGCTGTTCAAGAGCATAAGCAGTTCAGTTGTTGATGATGGCTTGATAAGCAAGGTACATATAATCACTAATCTTGATTCTTTCTCACATCATTGGATCTCCAAGACCCTAATGCTCAGTTCCATATCTTTTTTTTTTTACATTATCCATGTTTATGTCAGCTCTGTTGACTTGCTCCAATTTATTACACTAATAATATATGTCTCTTCAATGTTTGGATGGATCTTCATAATCCTTACTATTTGGTTTGATTTCAATTCTCTATTGTTGGGTTGACTTCAAAATCTAATAGTTCTGTGGCCCACCTTCTGACCCAGGAGGAGTTTCAGCTTGCTTTGTTCAAGAACAGAAAGAAGGAGAACCTGTTTGCTGATAGGGTAATTGTGAACGAAAGATCTTAACTTGATAACTCTTAGTTAAGCTAAAAGATTGAGGATTAAGCGGTATTACTTTCTTGCAGATTTTCGATATGTTTGATGCTAAACGAAAAGGCGTAATTGATTTTGGGGACTTTGTTAGGTCATTAAACGTTTTCCACCCCAATGTTCCTCTGGATGAAAAAATCGATTGTAAGTTCGATATTGTTTCTCTTTGGTTTTTTTTGTTGCAAATCTTATTGATATTGGTTTACACGTTTAATATCAGTTACATTTCGACTTTACGATATGGATTGCACTGGCTTCATTGAGCGTCAAGAGGTAATTAATCATCTCTTTGTCTCTACTTTTACATCTCATTCCAAAAGGGTTTCATATATTTATGAGCATTCTTGTGTGGGAAGAATAATTGAATACCCCAACCAATTTTGAATTTTGTCGAAATGGGTTGTGAAAGTAACATCTAAAGAGGAAATCTTGGGTTCTCCGCAGTCCAAAGACAATGGCTTTGTAGAATATAATAATGGGTTTAGCTGATATTATTAATGGCAGGTGAAGCAAATGCTGATAGCCCTTCTCTGTGAATCTGAAATGAAGCTGGCTGATGAAACCATAGAGATGATACTCGATAAGGTCTTCTTGTGCTCTATTTAATTACACCTCCTTTGTGACTCTCTTTTGCAAAGGGAAGAATTATAAAATATGGTTCCATTTTGTGTTTTTGATGAACAGACATTCCAGGACGCAGATGTAAATGAGGATGGAAAGATTGATAAATCTGAGTGGCGTGATTTCGTCATGAAAAATCCCTCATTGCTTAAGATCATGACCCTCCCGTATTTGAGGTACTTTCTTCATTTCATCTTTATTAAAGCAATGAACTACTCCTCCCTTTGTATGAAGGAACTCATACATGTGTATATATATATATATATATATGAAATGTAGGGATATCACGACGACATTTCCAAGTTTTGTGTTCAATTCAGAGGTAGATGAGATTGCTACATGAAGAACGGATTATCTGAATTAGATTCATCTGTAGGGTTGAGCATTGGATTCCCACTTGTTTTCTGTAACTTTGTTAAGTAGCACAATCCAATTCTATTCTGCTCCTACTGTACATCTTTTTTTTTTTTGGAATCAAAAGGCTTTTGGGTCATCATTACTTTTGTTCATCTCCTACTTCACAGCTTTGGGTTTAGGGTTATATAATTAAATCCAACTTTGTACATATATTACTACTACTCACTCCATGCTTTTGTTGTCTTCAATGGTGTCAGGTTTTATACAAATATTACTTACAGACGAATGGGTTGATTTTGTCCAAATTGATTTTTTTTTTCCATCAAGATATCAATGTAAAAGCAGAGGTTAAAAAAGGGTCACCGGAAAATCCACCGGAGACAGAAGGGGACAGAGAGACTTTTGAGGGGCAAATAGACGATTTAGATATATAAGGGGTAAAATGTGTGAAAGAAATTTATTCTAATGGTTAAAAAGGCCCATTTGAAGTTGAGTAATTGGGCCAAATAGGCCCATTTATAATTGGGCCAACGAGGCCCATTAACAAAAGATGACTTCGATGCTTCCACGTTTGGTGGTGTCGCAAAGCGGGCAATCAGTTGTAGCCGTCTCGCATTCCGGACACAGACAGAGGTGCCGACACGGCAGCACCATCACCGTCGCCGATTTCCGATCGCATTTCCGACACTTCTGGTCCACCAATTTCTTCTTATTTGGTTCCCCGATTCTCGACCCCGTGTTCTCCGCCTCAGCCGTTCTCATCGCCTCTCTCTCCGCTTCTTGTGCCGCTGCTTTCATCTTCAAGACTCGTGTATCCGCCTCTATATGCGCCTGCAGTTCCGCGCGTTGGTGCAAGACAGTATTCAGCTGATAATAATTTGGAAAATTAAGGTGATGTTTATTGTATTTATACACATAATTTTCCTAAATAATCGCAGTTAGAGTACCAATATCTCCTATTATCTCGGCGGTTTTCTCTCTTAGCATCTGTGCAGCTAACTTCTTCCACCTGCGTTGGTTCTCTTGATTACGTTTCTCTTTGTTCTCCGCCATCCTCCGCTGCATCTCCTCACTCTGCACATCCGACCGTTCGGTTCGGGAAAAAAACACGGCCAAGTGGTGAAAAAATCTGTAACGTTGAAGAGAAGAAAGAAAATCCACTCAAAATCGGGGAGATTACTTACACGTTGCTGAAATTCAAGCTCACTTTCATCTTTTCTCCGGTTGATTAGTCCGGCGAGATCTCCAGGTCGTAATACGGGAGAAGACGATAACAGCTCTTTTAGTTTCGAGCAACGCACGAGCTTGGTGAAGTCGGGGGAAGTCAGACGAATACCGGTAAGGACCACATTAGGCAGTTGGATGGGATACCCTGGGTTTTGCAATTGCATTAGATCGACGTCTTGCGGAGGCGGAGGGTTGATGGGATAGCATGGATTTTGTATTTGCATTTGATCGACGTCTTGCGGCGGCGGAGGGTTGATGGGATAGCATGGATTTTGTATTTGCATTTGATCACGTCTTGCGGCGGCGGAGGGTTTATGGGATAGCATTGAAAATTGTGGGTGAATTTGGCATTAAGAACATTGTTTGAGATTTTGTCAATGAATCTTACCTCCTCGGAATTTGGCATTCTTTCTCTTCTTTCGGCACTAACGAACGAGTAAAAGGTATCATTTACACTCATATTTTGTTTATCCTTCTTCAATTCATCGGAGTTTCTATCTGATTATGCACTCTGATATGATGCAGAAATACTTATAATCTCCAGCTGATCTACTTTATGCTGCGTGTGTGATTATGATGAGATGTTTTGGCAAATTCCGATCTTTAGGGTTCGTCGGGAGGAACTCATTGTTACCGGTAAAAGGGGCTTTTGAAGGAACTTACATCCTTCTCAATGCTAGGCCTCTATGCAGTAGCCTTCATCCTCCAAGTTTAAGTTGGGGAGCTTCTTCTCAAGAGGTGCTTAACAAAAATCTAGAAACAGCTCTTGAGGATCATCGCATAGATGATGCGTGGGTTATGTTTAAGGATTTGAAAAGGTTGTATGGATTACCTGAAAATTCCATCTTGAATAAGTTTGTCACGCTGTTGGCTTACTCTGATTCTGGATATTTGCGCAAGGCTTGCGAATTAGTCCGTTTGACTATGAAACAGAACCGTGGATTGCTTCGTTTTGATGTTCTTACAAAGTTGTTATTGTCTTTATCGAGAGCTCAAATGCCTGAAGCTGCCTGTAATATCCTCAGAGCAATGCTGGATATGAGCTATTCCCCATCCCTTGAAGTTCTAAGGCTTGTTGTGATGCATATGGTGAAATCAAAAGTTGGAGCATGCCTGGCTTCAAATTATTTGGTTCAGCTTTGTGATGGTCGTCGGAATGTAGTAAAACCTGATACCCTTTTGTTTAATCTTGTACTCAATGCATGTGTGAGATTTGGCTTCTCTCTCAAAGGCCAAGAACTGGTTGAGCTGATGGCAAAAACCGATATCATTGCCGATGCATACACGATTGTGATAATTTCTTGTCTTTACGAGATGAATGGTATGCGGGATGAGTTGAAGAAGTTCAAGGAGCATATTGATCATCAGGTACCAGCTCTACTTCTTTCTCACTACCGCCATTTCTATGATAATTTGTTGAGCCTAGAGTTCAAATTTGATGATATTGATTCTGCTGGCCGCCTTGTCCTGGATATATGCAACACTAATAACTTCCTTTCAGTTCAGAATCTTGAGGTTGACTCAGAAAAGCCTCCGCGGGTTTTGCCTGTTGGATCTGATCATATCAGATCAGGCACAAAGATCCAAGTTTCACCCGAAAAGCCTCCTCGGGTTTTGCCTGTTGGGTCTGATCATATCAGATCAGGCATAAAGATCCAAATTTCACCCGAATGTTTTGAGAGAGATTCATCTCTCCAAATGGAAACGGAAACAGAATTGATTGAGTTTGCGAATGCTAAGCTTGTGATCACAAACAAGGCTATTGCTAAGCTAATATATGGGTACAAAAGACATGGGAATGTCTCTGAGCTCTCAGAGGTTTTGTTTTTGGTGGGCGGATGCAGGTTATGTGCTGATACCATTGACGCTTGTGTCAATCTGGGTTGGTTAGAAACTGCTCATGACATTCTTGACGACATGGAATCTTCTGGTCATCCCATGGGATTGTCATCATACACGAAACTCTTCTCAGGTTACCACGAGCACGAGATGTTAAATAACGCAGAAGCACTTCTAAAACAGATGAAGAAAGCTGAAATGGCGACTGATCAATCAGCTGAAACCAAAGAAATGAACTCTCAGAATCAGACTGAGCTCTACACTCTCCTGGTTCAAGAAATGAAGGGTCAGAATCAGAAAGAATTGTACGAACTAAACTCATCCCTCTACTACTTCTGCAAAGCTAAAATGAGAGAAGACGGCATGAGAGCCTTCCGAAAGATTCAAAAGATGAAAATCACTCCGAATCTCCAAAGCTTTTGGATTATGATCCACATGTACTCATCTCTTGGTATGTATCGTGACATCACAATTGTGTGGGGAGACATGAAAAGGAACATGGAGAGCAAAGGCTTAAGAGTAACAGAGGATCTGTTGGAGAAGCTTGTGATCAACTTTCTTAAAGGTGGGTATTTCGAGAGAGTCATGGAAATTATGAATTATATGAAAGAGAATGATATGTTTATGGATCTATCTTTGTATAAGTCTCAGTATCTCAAGCTTCACAAGTCTCTCTATAGAGATTTGAGATCATCACAAACCCTAACTGAAGCTCAATCTCAGAGGCTCCACCATGTTCTCCACTTCAAGAAGCTAGTTGGTTTACTCTAAAACTTTTCTTGCTCCATGTTTTCTTTTATGACTTGGATTATATGATATATATATATATATTTTGAAAATTAATAAAAAAAAAATATCACTTTGATGACACCCATTGTCTCTACTGTATGAATCTAAAGTGTCGGAAAGTTGAGGGCTTTGTCTGAGAATTTGTGGGGGATTTACTGAACTGGGCTTTGATGTCTATTGGCTAAAAGCATGTACAAGGCCCAACTCGGTAAACTCACCGAGTGAACTCGACAACTCGTACGCACATTTTTCCTTTCTTCCCAAGCTTTGATTCTGCCGTTATTCGATCGGCAGTGGTAACCTAGTCGGATCCGTTGATTCTGTCATGGACGACTCACCACCGAGAAAAAATCCATTGGATGATTTGTTCGGCGAAGATTCGGATAACGACTCTCCATCTCATTCGAGATCGTCTTCTTCCAACAAGGCTTCATCCGCTCAGTTGGGAAGTCGATTTCGTTCCTTCAGTTGCAGCAAGGACTGATTTTGCTCTTTGTTCCGCTTTAGTCTCTTTTGCTGGTGAGTAGTCCAAAGTCAGGGGCACAAACAAACCCTCTAAAGGATCTCTTTTTCCGCCGATTCTGCCCATTCTCAAAGTAGGCTATTCCGCCTCTCCTAATTCCTAATGTCCCTTAGTCGTCTATGTCCTTCCATTTGTCGGAGAAGGGCCATGTGCTTTTACTTGAGTTCTTGAAAGCAAAAGCATGGCGGAGATGAAGTAGAGAGCTACAGGAACGAGGATAATGAGGACAAGAGGGGTTGGTATGGCTACGAAGGAGAAGAAGAGAAGGATCTTTTTGAGACTGATAATGAAGATTACTGTAAGACACTCGCAATCAGCCCATATTCAATCCCTGGTAAGCTTCAATCATATTGGTATGCCATATTATTCAATCATATTTTTACCAAATTCTCTTGGATTTGAAGTAATATTAGTGGGTATATCATGTTTGGATTACAAAAGTCAATTCCAAGTCAATCTTGTGGCATACAATAATGAATGATTTTGCATTTGAGCCAAGATGTATATATGATTCAACTTTGTTGTCATGATTTGAACACATTTGCTTTCATTAATACATTCCTGAATTCATGGCAGTGTTGCCTGCAGCATGGAGCAATAATAACCATGGTGGAAGAGGGGGTTATGGACGTGGGCGTTGGCAGAATGGTAGAGGAGGAGCTGGGCTTCTTCCACGACCTGGGCCTTACCCTGGACGAGGTCGTGGTTTTGGCTCAAGGTTTCAGAATTATCAGCGCGATGAACGTTTTGTCTCTGAACTTAAACTTTCCAAGAGTAAAGAGACATTGTCAAGAAAAGCTACAGCCTTTCAGGAGGTAAAAATGATCAAGGAACAAGTCATTTTTAGCATCTAATCTAAGTGACTCATATGTTATATCCTGTTGTGGATAAATTTCTAAGTGCTTAATATGAACAGCCGTGTGAGCTTGCTTGCTACAGTCGTGTAGAAGGTGGTGAAGTATTCTTTGACGAGCGTGGCTTGGTGAGAGCTTTTGCTATTCCATGTTTTTTTTTGTTCGCATACAAAATTGTATGTGTGTATGTTTGTATGTATGGATGTATGTATGTATGAGACTTGTTCTTATTTCCCAGAGGCTTTTCAAGCGTCTCATATCTGAAGATGTTGGAGCAGATTTAAATCAAGGTTACGATACCTTTACTGCGAAAAAAGGTGATGGTTAATTCTGTGTTATTAAGAAAAGATGTTCCAATTTTGGCACAAGGAATTAGCTGAATATTTGTTTTGTTTCTTCTGAATTAGACCTGGGCTCCGACGGCTTTGGTGACCTTCTTAACTGCATCAAAGCCAAAAATGTTCCACTCGGGAACATTCACTTTGTGGTATGACTGAATGGCATACACACTTATACATATATACATATATATATATATAGATATATAAGCCCCAAGTAACTTGAATACATTCTTTGAAGAGTTTATCTCAAAGTGTGTTTTCTCTGCTTTGTTTTGGACAGACATTCCGTAACAATCTAAATAAGGTAATTCCAGATCCCTCTTTTTTGTCGGTTGTTAAAGCTGACGGCTCATCTCTTTCGGTGTCCTGAATCTGAAACAACTATTCCCAGGTGTCTCTTGAGTCACTTGCTTCACCTCGTTTGGTGTTATGTTTCTTTCAGATTCTAGGTGCTGCTTATAATCGACATGAACCCTGGGAGATGGGTGTACATAAGAGGAACGGTACAATATATCTAGATGTTCATAAGCTGCCTGAAAGGCCACAAACTGATTTAGATCGTCGCAGGTAATATTCACTCAACTTTTTGAGAAACAAGTGATTGCTGTGTTTTCCTTAGTGGTGTCAAAATATGTCGATCCGGGTGCCATAGTTAAAACGATACAAACGTCTGCTGGAGAATGTGATACTGAACGATGATTGGCGTGACGATCTTCGTTTGTGATCCAGGTGCTACTGGGGTTATTGCTTTGAAAGCCTTGCTACAGAAGATCCAGGGAGAGTATATGGTGAAAAAATACAACATGTGGATGCAAATGTCGAATTTTGTGGGGTTTTTAAAACTAAACTAGGAGCTCATCGTATTCTGATGGGTGCTGAAATGGATTGCTGCGATTCAACCGACGAGGGAAGGAGGTTTTATGTCGAACTTAAAACCTCCCGCGAGGTGAACACATCCTCAATGCTCCATCTTTACCATTGCCATTACCTCTATCCTCATGTATTTTACGGTGTTCTGCAGCTGGATGATCGTACAGTGGAGAGATTTGAGAGAGAGAAGCTGTTGAAATTCTGGGTATGTGCGGTTTTGTGCAGAACGGATAAGCCATATCGATTAGTGTAATAACTTTGAGTTGAACGGTGCAGATACAATCGTTCCTAGCAGGTGTTCCATACATTGTGGTTGGATTTAGGTAAGAAAGTAGTGAGCTTTGAGTAACTTAACTAAAAGGGTATGTGGTGAAAGTAAAAGTTGAAACAGGGATGACGGAGGGAGACTAGTAAGGACAGAGAGGCTAAGGACGAAAGATATAGGGCACAGAGCCAGACTCTATTGGCAGGTAAAAATCATAAAGCTTTTAAGTGAGAGAGGAGAGATTGTAGAAAGAGAAATTCATAGAGTTGTGGGTGTGGACAGGGAGGAGTGTGTTTGGCATTTGCGGATGAGGTTCTCTGTTGGCTCTATGGAACCGTGAAAGAGAGTAAGTCTGTCTGTCTGTCTGTCTGTTGGCATTTTGTGGGTCTGATCATTTGACTGACTGAAGCCTGTGGTTTTGGGGTTCATGCAGAGGAAGATTACATTCTTCAGTTCACTCATCCATTCACCAGGCTTGAGCTTCTTCATTCACAATCTTGTCCTGATGTTATCACCAACTCCCTTTGATCCTTCATTTCCCTTTTTTCTTTTTTGGGTTTTTCGTTTGAAAGATTCCAAATGAATTTTGTTTTTTTTATTGGTTTTAACAATGGAATATATATTTTATTTTTATTTTATGAAAATAAAACTTGTATGGGTTTTAATTGTCGGACTCAGCGGTGATCCTCTTTTACGCCGCCTTCGCTATTTTCTTACGACGAGAGAGAAAGAGAGAGAGATGGATGAAGGGAAAGCATTGAGGAACGAAGCGGCGGAGCAGATCTCCGAGAGGCTTTCGTCCCTAGAAAACCTCTACTTCCCTCGCGCCGTCGCCTCCTCCTCCGCCTCCCACCGCAAGCCCATCCTCTTCCATCTCCTCCGCCGTGACCCGGCCGTCTTCCTCGGTACGTAACCCCTTCTTCGTTTTGTCGGATTACTTTCCGATTACCAGATGAAGTTTTTCGTATAGTCTTACACTCCAAATTTGATTACTTTCCGATGCCCTTTTTCTCTGAAAATGATTGGCGATATGGGTATGCTTCCGTATAGTCTTACACTCCAAATTTGATTACTTTCTTACGGATTCAGAGCGCTATGGGTCGCAGCTGACCGTTGATGAACTGCGAGAGTTTGATGCTTTAAGCGATGACTACGAGATAAACTGGCACCTGAACAACCTTCGGAAGAAGATCGATCCGAGTTGTGAAGAATTGAAATCGAGGTCAGTGGCTGTCAGGAACAGGAGATTGGCCTACCTGAATAAGCTTGTATCTGAAGGGCACTACTTCTCTGAGGAGGCAATGAGGGAGAGAGAACCATACTTACACCATGAGTATGTGGGCAAGTTTCAAGATATAACTGGACGGAGCATGGCTAGACCTGGGGAACGGTGGTCAGAAACGTTGATGAGAAGGTCGGAAGAAGCGAGGCTAATCGCTCGGATTAGGGAGGAGCAGCAGCGATTAGGTGTAGCGGAGAGGGATTGGATCGGCAATGAGATGGTGCAGGAGGAAGAAGAAGAAGAGGAATCAGAGGAGGAAGAAGAAGATGAAGAAGCAAGTAAGGCTGGCGGATCAAGCTCAGGTCTCAAGGAGGTAAATTTACTCATGCTGTCCTTTCATGTGCATTAAGTTTCTCTGAGAGACATTGCATGTTCAGAGATCATGGGTTTACAGTAGAAGGGGTACTGGTGAAAGTCATAAAAAAGAAATCTTTAGAGGTGGATTGATGAATGGAGTGAGAAGATGTATAGATACAAGTGATGTATAAGTTTTTTCAGGTGGGTAAGAATGGAGAGAGGAAGGAAGATAAGGAAGAGATGATGGATCAATTCAGACACATAATGCAACAAAGGTTCCTTAGTGGAGAAGATCATCAGCATTTGGATTATTCACAGATCGATAATGACGAGACTTTGGATGATCATTGGCTTCGTCAGCTCAGCCTTGACGCCGAAGACAAGTACTTTGCTGATGCTGACTGACCACTAATCCCTTTTCTTTTCTCTCTGTAATGCTATGATGATACATACATACACATTCATATGTGGTATGGACCATGATGATATCATCCTTATGATCTCTACATGCATCTCATCTTTCTCTTCATTATCTCTGTTTTTTATTTTCAACCAGTAGAAATCGGACACGTGTCCTGAGAGATCATGGAGGAGGCCGCATAGAATCCCTCTCTCTCTCTCACACACACACACTCCACTATCTCGCTCGAGCGGTGGCGGCCGATACACCGACTTCTCGTCTCCGGGGATGATAAATTATTTGTCACCTCTTTCCCGATTTGCCCTTTCCCTCTTGTTTTTTAATACATAAACCCGACAAAACAAAACATACAAAGTATAAGTAACACAAATATCTGCCTGTACTCGCGACATAGAACTTCGAATCAGAACCCTAAGAACCTTCTCTCGTTCTCGGTTGATCATGAATCAGAGCTGACGGTGTGTTCTCATCCCTGAAGAATCCACAGACAGAGACAAGATCATGTACAAGGAGAGAGGGATTGTGCGTTCCAAGGCGGAGGTGGTGGATCGGAGGCGAATTAACGACGCACTCGATAAGCATCTCGAGCGGCCGTCGACGTCGCGGCCCCTCAACGTTAAGGACAAGGGAGTCTCGGCGGCTACGCAGTCCGTCTTGATGGAGAAGCAGCCCCATGACTATTCACGCTCTAAGAACAACGTTTCCGATGGTGACATTCCTTTGCCCTTCTCGTTCCTCGCAGATGCTTACGGATTTCTTATTTGTTGGATTTAGGGTTTGCTCAAACCTAGATTACTCTTCCTACCGTCAAAAAATCAATTTATTAAAATATTATGTTAACCTCACATTCGTACATTGAATTCATCTGAATCTCTGTCTTTGAATAACGCCTCTAACTTCCCCTAGAAATAAGAGAATATGGGGATTTGTCATTATGCAAGATTTTACATTTTTATGAATACATTTAAGTTTCCTTTTAGTAGAAACATATTAGGAATTGTTTGCCAATTAGGAAATACATCAATATGTAAATCTCCATACTCTCCAATTTAAATGGAAGTTTTTCTTTTACGTATTGAAGTATGTTTGTGCTTCAGTAGATTTTGATTGATGAGTATGAGTAAAGTGATGATATGCTTTGCGGGCATTTGTCCGGTTTTACTGGCTGCAGATGAATCGAAAACAGAGAGTGAAGAATCAGATGTGAGTGGTTCTGATACAGAGGACACCTCATGGATATCTTGGTTCTGCAATTTACGAGGAAACGACTTCTTTTGTGAAGTTGATGATGATTATATTCAAGATGACTTTAATTTGTGTGGACTCAGCAGTCAAGTTCCATACTACGACTACGCCCTTGATCTCATTTTGGATGTAGAATCTTCTCACGGTGAGTTAAACCCAATTGAGATTCGAAATCTGCGGTTTGAAATCAGGGCTTAAGCTTATTTCAACAGGTGAGATGTTTACAGAGGAACAGAATGAATTGATTGAGTCAGCAGCAGAGATGCTTTACGGATTGATTCACGCACGTTACATTTTGACAAGCAAAGGATTGGGCGCCATGGTTAGACACTTGAGCTGCTGGCTTTTTTCTTACAATACATGTATTGACATGCCCTGTCTGTCACATATGGTTTTGCAGTTAGACAAATACAAAAACTATGACTTTGGAAGATGCCCAAGAGTTTATTGTTGTGGTCAACCTTGTGTTCCTGTTGGTCAATCAGACATCCCTCGAACAAGCACCGTGAAGATATATTGCCCCAAATGTGAAGACATTTATTACCCACGATCCAAATACCAAGGAAGTATCCTTTTTTTGACACCCTTTAATGTTTTAGTAATCAATATTGGTATTTTTTTGATGCCCTAATCCAACTCTATGGATGGAAGTGATCCATTGTTGTCCTTAAAACAGTGAAACAGACATAGATGGAGCATACTTTGGGACAACGTTTCCTCATATGTTTGTAATGACGTACGGACATCTGAAGCCACCCAAAGCTTCCCAATGCTATGTGGCCCGAGTCTTCGGATTCAAGCTCCACAAGGCCTCCTCCTCCTCCTCAGTGTGAATGTAAATCTCTCTCTCTCTCTCTCTCTCTCTCTCTCTCTCTCACATTAGTCATAATCCAAATATTTTGTTATCTGAAGGAAATATGAGATAATTATGGAATAAATACAGGGCTTAATGTAATGGTGGTAAAGACACCATTTCCTTTAATTTGTTTTTTTATCATTCAAAGCTTACTTTTCTTTATTACTCTTTTTACATTAGGATTAGAGAAATTAAGACACTTTTGAACGCGGTTTCAAGTAGAAGAAAACACATAATATGTTTCCCTTTGTATTTTGTTGAATATTAATTAAGAGTTGTTGATTGATTGACATTTTCTCTGCTCATTTACTTACACGACAATCCTTTGAATCTTATCTCATTTTATCACCAACGAAACAATACCAAAAAAATAGTAAAAAAATTATCCAATTCCACATAAAATTAATTAACTAACAATGAGAAAAAGACATGCGACGTTAAAGTCAAACCTTTGACAAAACAGTCATATGATATGAGAGAGTAGAAATTTCTGGTCAGCTTTTAGTCTCTCTCTCTCTCTCTCTCTCTCACAGGAAAGAAAGGTTTCTCCTTTTTTGCTGTCTCTCTCTCTCTCTCCTTAATTTTCCGGGAAAATCTTATTTTCCCTCTCTGGTGTCAGATTCTTCAAAAGACTGCTTGCTTACATGATATATACTCTTCTCATCCTTACGTATTCTCTCTCTCCATTGTCCCGTCAAGATCTACTTCGGTTGTGAATCCTTTGGTTTCAATTGAAATATGAAGTGCTTCTTCTTGTTCAAGTCAAAGAAATCCAAACAAAAGAAGGAATTCCACAATAGAAAAAGGGAAACATTCCCAAAATCAGCTCCTCAACTTACGACGAGGAAGAACCAATCAGATCGTTCGTCTTCATTCAATCTCCCCACTCCCAGATCTCTTCCTTCTCCGAGGAGAATCAGTGAATTGCAGACGCAGAGAGAAGATGAGCTTAGGGTTTTTTCCTACGGTGAACTCAGTGACGCTACAAAAGGGTTCAACAGAAAACTGAAGATCGGAGAAGGTGGATTCGGGAGTGTGTATAAAGGTACGATTTTGATCGACGGTTCTGATTCACCGCTTGTTGTCGCCATTAAGAAACTCAACCAACGAGGCCTACAGGTAATATTTTCATTTATTCACTTCAATTTGGGTCACAATTCTTCCACTCAATGTAAAGTTAGTGTGGGTTTTGGGGTGTAGGGCCACAAGGAATGGCTAAGAGAGGTTCAGTTTCTGGGAGTGGTGAATCATCCCAACGTAGTGAGGCTCTTGGGGTATTGCTCCATGGAAGGCGATGGAGGGATTGAACGACTCCTCGTGTACGACTTCATGCCTAACCGTAGCTTTGAGGACCATCTCTTCAGCCGTCCATCACCCACCATCCCATGGACGCAGAGACTCCACATCATGCACGGTGCTGCTCGTGGCCTCAATTATTTGCACACTGGACTTGCACTCGAGGTAACACAAAATCATCAGGCTTTTCGTGTTCCTGAATCGACCCTTTGAGAAAAAATTACATTTTCAGCAAACCCTTTTGTTTCTTTTTCCTTTTTTCGATCCATATGACGCCATTGAAGCTTGGTAAAGCTTGCAGAAAGTATAATCCTATCTGCTAAAACTCAATGTTGTCAGGTGATATACCGAGACTTCAAATCATCGAATGTTCTTTTGGACGAAGAGTTTAGGCCTAAATTATCAGATTTTGGTCTCGCAAGAGAAGGACCACAGGGCGACAAAACCCATGTCACTACTGCTGTGAGATTCAAATTCTAATCAAGTGAAACCCTAGCTAGGCTCTTTGGATTCTAATGTAACCCTTTTCCTTGCAGAGGGTGGGGACGCGGGGTTATGCAGCTCCTGAATATGTGGAGACAGGTCATCTACGGTCGCAAAGTGACGTATACAGCTTCGGAGTGGTGCTCTACGAGATCATCACGGGACGTCGCACCATAGAGCCAAACAGGCCACATGGGGAGGAGAAGCTTCTAGAGTGGGTCAGACAGTTTCCGGCGGAGAGCAGAGGGTTCAGCATGATCGTGGATCCTCGTCTGAGGAACAATTTTCCGGTGGCCACAGCCAGAAAAGTGGCCAAACTGGCTGACTGCTGTCTGAACAAGAACGACAAAGAAAGACCAACGATGGCTGCAGTTGCCGACACACTTTGGAAGATCATCGACGAATGCGACGCCGGAGATTCTTCCACCTCGACGGCGAAGGAGAGGAGCCATCTTCTACGCAGCTCTTTAAGAAGACCCGTGAGTAGTGTTAGAGGATAATCTATATATAAACATTATATAATAATCTATTATATATATTACATTCTCAATAAGATCTATCTGGAAACAAAACAAAAACCTAAAGGACAGAAGAAGTGTAGAACAACAATCTCACGCGCTAAGTCCAACGCGTTGAAGTCACGCTTAAGATGTGGAGAAACCATACAAAACATTCATCAAAGTTGGTCACCATGGCGATCTCATTTCTTATCATACAAAAAAAAAAAGAAAAAAACATAAACGATGATATTCATATTACATGTATATACTTTTTTTGTTTCAAATTTCTCGGATTTAAACAAAGAAGATACAAAAATTACATATCTCCCTCAACCCATATTCCCATTTAGATTTTTTAATAATTTTACATAATATTCCTCTTTTCTTCCCAAAATTTTCAGTCCATCAAAGGAAATATTTTAAAAAAGGTTTCTCCTTTATTTTTTTTTCCTAAAAGCATTCCATCCATCGTCGGAAATTAAGCGGCGGCGACAGTTCCGGTGGAAAAAGCATAATCGGAGGATCTAGAGGGAGAGGAAGAAGCAGAAGAGGAGCTCTGTTCTTTTCTTCTCATAGCTTTCATGGAAGAAGAGACTCTCTTTTTCTTCTCTTTCTCTTCATCTCTCTCTATCTGTTCTTTTCTACAGTCTTCACTGCAGAACGGTATGTCCCCTCTGCATCACACACACACAAAAACACATTCTCCATCAGACCATGTAAAGATCCATTCTCATGTTAACACCAAACACAAATGAGATCTTCATTTTTCAACCACCCTCACCAAACAGGACCAGAAACCAAAGCTTCCTTTTATGGTAAACACAATATATATGTATATAAAATCCAGACTCAGATCTACTTTAGAATTAATGGGCATCGCAAATAAAATCCAGGGTATGCTAAATATTGACCAAAGATGGAAACTTTAGAAACTCTGAGATGATATTTACCTGTACATGTAGATGTCTATCTTCACTAAAGGCTTCTTGCAGAGAGTACAAGAGTCCAAGAAATAAGACTGATGTTGATGATGACTGTAATAACCATGATCGAATCTAGAATCATGGAACCTTCCAGAAACGACAGATCTGGGAGATGAAACAGAGTATTGATGGTAATAATAGCCTTGTGGGTAGAAGAAGGAGTTCATGTTCCTTCTGGTGTAACATAAAGGACTTGAAACGACACCGTTTTGGGAAGATACACCAGCAGCCTCCATCTCTGCCAGAGAAGCCAAACCATCGTCTTCTTCTTCTTCTATGAAATAAGCCTTCCTTCCTGAAGAAATCTCCATTTTTTAGGAGAGAGAGAGATAGAGAGAGAGAGTTTTGGTGGAGAGTTTGGAGGAAAGTGGAGTGATCTTTTTATAGCAAAAACAGCTTTTTTTTTAGAGAGAGAAAATATGAAACAAGGGGCAAGTTTCTATGAGAGAATCTATTGGCTTTGTAAAGCAAAACCTTCAAAGTACAACAAAACTACTTTTTTCTTCTTCTTTTTTTTATAGAAAATTATTTATATATATTTTTTAATCTTGCATTGCAATTATTATTATTTAAGGAAATAATTGAAGCACTGTGAGATTAATTCTTTCTTCTTTATACAGCCAACAGATTGTATTTATATCTATTGTGCGTATATGCTTACGTGTTTTTCTTTTAAATAAATCATTTTTTTGTTGGTTTGACAAAACCGAGCGGATATATTGTTTGTTATTATTGAAATTCCTCTAACATTTTAGTTGACGGAGTTATTCAACTATTTTATTGTAAATTTTATTTAATTTTTGTATTAATTAAAACGAAGTTTTTAATTAAACTATTATGATTTGCTGCTATAAATAATTGTTTATCTTTTACCCGGAAGGAACTATTTAAGGTAAAATCTTGTAAATTGAAATAGAAAAGGAAGGGTAGAAAGGTAAGTTAAGGGCAAAAAGGCCAAAATCAGTCGTCACGGTCCACAAAATATGGGACCCACAAGCACTTGGAAGTTAAGAAAATAATAAGGAGTGGACCCCACGCTCTGTTTTACCGTAATGACGACACACCCCCACCCCTTTTCCCTTTTTTTTCTCTTTCCGTAACGGCATTTGTTTTTTTCAATATTTATTAAATTGAAGAAATTATCAAATAAAAATATTAATTTAAATTCCATTAACACATTCGTATTTCTGGAAAAAAGTTTCACAGATTACGAACCTAAATTATATAAACAAAATTACTTTATAATAAAACGAAAAAATTGTTAAATTTTTAAAATTTATATCATTTTTATGATTTGTCGTGGTTGGTGACGATATACGATGACTTAGAGCGTCTCTTCCCACCTATTCCTTTCTTTACGTTCCCTATATTTAGTTTCTTACGGATATTTTTCAACAATTATATAATAAAAATTAACTGAATTTCTGTTGATAGATTATTTTAAACTATTAGTATTTATACATTCACTATAATATTTTGTAACAATCGAATATTTGTTACGTCACTTGTGAATGGTGACAAAATAATGAGGGAAAATACCGAGGATGAGAAATGTGTGAGGGACACGCGCCAAGGGAAGCGAGTAAGCAAATAAAAGGAGCTAACGTCGTACAACAAGCCTCCGACTTCAATAAACCCACTTGTCGTTTCCATTAAATAAAATAATTCATTTTTTACAGTTCAATATTTTATTTTCTCATGATACACAATCTCATTGAATTAATTAATTTTTTTTACAGATGGACACTGTAAAATACAGATACCTCTATTTTCAATTTTGAGTTTATATTTTACATTTTTAAATGAAAATTTTTCCATTTAAAACCAAATAAATATCTGTTACGTGATGTCATCCTTTATGTCTTTTTCATTTGTTTAAAAAGGTTTTTTTCCTCTCATATTATCACCTTTTTTTATTTCTTTTAATATAATATATATAGAGTACTTTTTTGTAGTGTAGCGCACTCCATGATTGTTACCCCCTCCCACAGGAAAGTGGGGGCCACGCGCGTCATTTTGTTTAGTTTCGTAATTAAGTGGTTTTGGCATTTGCCTTCCCATGGAACGTATTTGTGATAAACGCATACGTCAACGGTAACGTGGATTTCTCCAACTATTTACATTTAATAATTAATCCAACTGATTATTCCGAATTATTACATCTAATTTTCTTATGTATCTGTAATGTTTTTTTATGTTTCCATCCTTACCACCAATTATCTTATTTATTTTATTTTATAAATATATTATTATTATTCATACTTTATAAAAATACTATTATTGTGCCAAGCAGGCAACAATATATAATAGGAGCAAAATAATTGTTTAGTTATTAATTTAATTTGAGATTTATATGTAGCTAATTTTTTCAGCCAATTCCATTTATATTTAAAAAGGAAAAAAATAAAGGGCGGGCTCTCAAAAACATGTCGTCATTCACGTTGAAAAGTGTCATTGAAATTTACCTCACCAATGCAAAATTTAAATAAATAAAAGAATGTCATATAATAGAAAATATTATTAAATAATTGATCATATAATTAAATGTTTACCCTGTTTTCGATGAATTTTGTTTTCTCTCAACCACTCTTTCTGCCCTGGAAATCCGGGTAGCCCGTTTATTCACTTTTTTTTTTAACCCATCAAATATTCTTCTTTATTTTTTTTATTTATTTCATGAAGGTTGCATAAGGCAGAAATATTCTTCTCCGTATAGAATTATATTTGTAACGTATTAAATTTTATTTTTTATGCTTGTTGCCTTCTTCTAACACGTACGTTTTCAATTATCAATTCATATATTAATAATTTCGATTCCCACAAAAAAAAAGAAAAACAGGAAAGAGGTATCCAGCAATAGAATTAAATAAAAATATAAAAAATCCGTAGAATATCTTGATTGTGTATATTTATGTCTTTTTTAATGTACGGAACATTTTATGCTTCACACTTTGATAACTAAATAACATATATTTTACATTCTAATATCTCAAAACATTATTTTAAAAAAGAATAACGCTATCGCTCTGATCAATTATTATAAATAAAAGTATATATAAACATTTTCTCGTCAGAAACTTATTATTCAAGGGATTATTATTTATTAAACAATAAATATCTAATAAACTGAGTGTCTACCCTCCCTACCTTAGGTTGGATTTTATAAGATTCATACAAAGTACACGTGTGACTCAAATGTTGGCTTTTCCGGACACGTGGATCAAACTGAGCTCTGATTCGCTACTTCGCGGTAACTCTACAACCAATATAATTATTCTCGGGCCCACCTTTTCACCGAATCCATGTCAAGTCTTCCATTTAATATATATTATTTTACATTTTATATGTTTTAAATTTACACTTATACAAATATAAAATGTTGTAAATGTAAAGTAATAAAAAATATTGGATGTTTTTGTAAACAACAAAGCCATTATTTTGTACACAAAAGTATAACACCTTCAATGTGACACAACTAATGCAAAAAATCTAAGCACATGTTTCGATCATCTCCATTTTGTTAAATACTAATAATTAAACATTATAATATATATATATATATAAATTATTATTTCTTTTAAGAATGTCACATGTGATGAGTCCGAATTAACACCACCATATTGACCATTATATTAATCATTTTGTTTGTAGTTATAATTTTATTGAATTAAATATTCGACCTACACGCTTGATCAACAAGTTTTAACATTTAGGTTGGCTAAAAGCATGACCTACCCTATGACTTTCATACACCGTATTTTTTTTTTATTTTTAATAACAAATAGTTAACTAAAGTTTATTATATTTTCTACATAAATGGTAATTATACTAAGTGGTGATTTTAATTTGTAATTTAATAGTAAGAAAAACTAAAAAAAATAATAAAGAAGGAATGAATGGGAGAAAGGAGAAGTTGCCACGTGTAAAAAAACAGGCTACGTATGTCTCCTATGTCTCCGGCGTGTCCACCAAAATGAAACCTCTCGTTTCTCGTGTTTTAGATTCTCTTCTCTTTTTATTCATTTTTTCATTTTTTTAATTCCCTTCTCTCTCATTTCCCAATACTATATTCTTTTTTTATTTTATTTTATTCGGTGCTTTACTTCTTCGAATATTTTTTTAAAACTGTGACATCTCACGCAACTTGATTTCTTTTGTCGTTTTCCAATAATATTCCTATGCAATACATTTATTAAATTTAAAATTCGTTCTTTACGAAAATGTAAAATAAAAATATATATATATAGCTCGAATAATGATTACTTATTCCGAAATATGATCCCCATTACTATTTATTTCCGTGCAATTTTTATTTAAGTATTTATATTATTGATACGCGTGCAGCATCGTATCTAGAGTCCACCTAGCACCTCCAAGAACATAACACGTGTTCATGTTTATTATTATGAATATTATTTTTGTTTTTCCAACTCGAAATTTTAAATATAACTCAGACTAATATTTTGGAAATAATCCAAGACCTGGATCGATAAATTAGTTCGAATACATAAACTAATTGATCGCTATAATTTGAAACTTTTGTTAACACCTTCGGAAATTTATATATATATTTATATAAATAAATTATGGTGGATATAGAATGTTAAATTGGGTTGTAATTATATAAGAAATGGGTCTGAAAATGGGAAAGAATAGGCCGTAGTCGGCCCATTTAACTCTTCCAACTATGAATTTGGGCCGATAGAGCACCGAAAAAACCATACATAGTTTTTCTCTCTCTCTCTCTAAAGCATCGAGTCATTCCTTCGTTATTCATTCAATATAATTAGGCATAAAAATTCATGATTTTTGTTGGAAAAATAAAAGAAATCGTTTATTTTTAACTATTTAAAGAAATCAAAGAATTTCAAAGGAAAAAAAAAGAAAAGAATGCCACTACTCTATGTGGTACATCAATTAGCCATCTATGTATCTATTCTAATTGCTAAAAGGCCCATTTGTTGTTGGGCCAACGAGGCCCATTTGTTGATGGGCCAACGAGGCCCATTAACAAAAGATGACTTCGATGGTTCTACGTTTGGGGGAGTCGCAAAGTGGGCAATCTTTTGTGGCCGCCTCGCATTCCGGACACAGACAGAGGTGCCGACACGGCAGCACCATCACCGTCGCCGATTTCCTGTCGCATATCCGACACTTCTGGTCCACCAAGTTTTTCTTCCTTGGATCCTCGATTCTCGACTCCGCGTCCTCCACCTCAGCCGTTCGCATTGCCTCTCTCTCCGCCTCTTCTGCCGCCTCTTGTATTTGTATTAGATCGACGTCATGCGGTTGAGGAGGGTTTATGGGATAGCATGGATTTTTTATTTGCATTTGATCGACTTCTTGCGGCGGCGGAGGGTTGAAGGGATAGCATGGATTCTGTGTTTGCATTAGATCGACGTCTTGCGGCAGCGGAGGGTTGATGGGATAAAATGGATTTTGCAGTTGCATTTGCATTAGATCGACGTCTTGCGGCAGAGTAGGGTTGATGGGATAAGATGGATTTTGCAGTTGTAATGGATTGATGTACTGCGGCCGAGTACGGTTGTCGGGATACCATCGATTTAGCAGTTCCATTAGAGCGGCGTCCATCGGCGGAGGAGGGTTGATAGGATAACATGGATTTTGCAGTTGCATTAGATTGATGTCTCCGTTGTCGGGATACCATCGATTTAGCAGTTCCATTAGAGCGGCGTCCATCGGCGGAGGAGGGTTGATAGGATAACATTGATTTTGCAGTTGCATTAGATTGATGTCTCGCGGCGGAGGAAGGTTGTTGAGATAGCATGGATTTGGCTGTTGCGTTATATCAAATGGTTGCGGCGGAGGAGGGTGGATGGGAGGCGGCGGGACGTCTGTTTGAGTAACAGAAGGATCCTCCTGTCTTGGGAGGCGGGGGGACGTCTGTTCGTTGGAAGAGTCATGGGGTCTCTGCGGCTGCATCGAGCAATCATTCCTTTCTCGTCTCTTTCTGCTGAATCACAAGTTGAAAATATCTTCAAATGCATACATTTCCATGGAATGATACACAGATATATATACATATATATATATATAGAGAGAGAGAGAAGGTGACCTGTTGTTGAGGAAGAAGAAGAAGAAGATACTTGAAGGGTGATGAGCTTGAACCGCCATTAACACAGATGATTAAAAAGGCTAACAAATTCAAGACTTCAAGAAATCAAGATGTCAAGAATTCAATAAGGTATATGTGTATATATATATATATGAACAAGAATTGGATTGGAGAAATGAAATGACTATATATATATATATTATTCTCTTATGGTGTGTAATGATTATACATCTTACAAATGTAAACCCATGTTGAGCTTTTCCTTCTTCTCATTCAATTATCTTTTTTTAATCATTGCAAGACTCGACATTTTTTTTTTGTATTCAGATATTTTGTTTTAATAAATCGAGTTTACCATGATTTTATATATAAATTGAATGATATCTATAAGATATTTAATTACAAATTTTAAAAAGTAAATATAGAATGTAAATAGTTGTAGGGATGAGTTTATTTTAGCAATGCATGAGGGATATGACAATAATAATATACATCACACTCATTTTTTCTCTCTCTTTTTATATATTAAATGCGGTGTTGTAATCACTACAAACAGACTATTTCTCTCTCTCTAAAGCATCGAGTTATTCATTCAATATATTTAGGCATAAAAATTCATGTTTTTTGTTAGAATAAATAAAAGAATTCGTTTATTTTTAACTATTTAAAAAATCAAAGAATTTCAAAGGAAAAAAAAAGAAAAAAAGATGCCACTACTCTATAATGTGGTACATCAATTAGCTATATATCTTTTTAGCCATATCTATATTTATATATCTATCTATGGATTTTGATTCTTCTAATTGTTAATAGGCCCATTTGTAATTGGGCCAATGAGGCCCATTTGTAATTGGGCCAATGAGGCCCATTAACAAATGATGACTTTGATTGTTGAACGTTTGGGGGAGTCGCAAAGCGGGCATTCATTTGTAGCCGCCTCGCATTCCGAACACAGACAGAGGTGCCGACACGGCAGCACCATCACCGTCGCCGATTTCCGATTGCATTTCCGACACTTCGGCCGCACCCGTTTCTTCTTCCTTGTATCCGCGATTCTCGACCCCGCGTCCTCCGGCTCAGCCAATCGCGCTGCCTCTCTCTCCGCCTCTTGTGCCGCTGCTTTCATCTTCAACACTTCTGTATCCGCCTCTATATGCGCCGCTAGCCCCTCTAGATTCGCGAGTTCGTGCTGGAGACTATTCAGCTCCTTGTCTTTCTCTTTCCGCATCTGTTTAGCTAATTTCTTCCACCTGCGTTTGGTCTCTTGATTGAGTTTCTCTTTGTTCTCCGCCATCCTCCGCTGCATTTCCTCAGTCTGCACATCCGACCGTTCGGTTCGGGAAAATAACACGGCCAAGTGGTGAAATAATGTGTAACGTTGAGGAGAAGAAAGAAAATCCACTCAAAATCGGGGAGATTACTTACACGTTGCTGAAATTCAAGGTCACTTTCATCTTTTCCCTGGGTGATTAGTCCGGCGAGATCTTCAGGTCGTAATACGGGAGAACACGATAACAGCTTTTTTAGTTTCGGGCACCGCACGAGCTTGGTGATGTCGGGGGAAGTCAGACCAATACCGGTTGGGACCACATTAGGCAGTTGGATGGGTGGATTTTGCAGTTGCATTTGATCGATGTCTTGCGGCAGAGGAGGGTTGATGGGATCGCATGGATTTTGTATTTGCATTTGATCGACGTCTTGCGGCGGCGGAGGGTTTATGGGATAGTTTTGGTTTTGCAGTTGCATTTGATCGACGTCTTGCGGTGGAGGAGGGCTCATGGGATAGTTTGGGTTTTGCAGTTGCATTTGATCGACGTCTTGCGGTGGAGGAGGGCTCATGGGATAGCATGGATTTTGCAGTTGCATTTGATCGACGTCTTGAGGCGGAGGGTTCATGGGATAGTATGGATTTTGCAGTTGCATTAGATCGACGTCTTGCGGTTGAGGAGGGTTTATGGGATACCATGGATTTTGTATTTGCATTTGATCGACGTCTTGCGGCATCGCAGGGTTGATGGGATAGCATGGATTCTGTATTTGCATTAGATCGACGTCTTGCGGTGGAGGAGTGTTCATGGGATGCCATGGATTTTGTATTTGCATTTGCATTTGCATTTGATCGACGTCTTGCGGTGGAGCAGGGTTCATGGGATACCATGGATTTTGTATTTGCATTTGCATTTGATCGACGTCTTGCGGTGGAGGAGGGTTCATGGGATACCATGGATTTTGCAGTTGCATTTGATGGACGTCTTGCGGCGGCGGAGGGTTCATGGGATACCATTGGTTCTGTATTTGCATTAGATCGACGTCTTGCGGCAGCGGAGTGTTGATCGGATAGCATGGATTCTGTATTTGCATTTGATCGCCGTCTTGTGGCAGCGGAGGGTTCATGGGATAGCATGGATTTTGCAGTTGCATTTGGTTGGCGTCTTGTTGCAGTGGAGGATTGTTGGGATAGCATGGATTTTGCAGTTGCATTTGATCGACGTCTTGCGGCGGCGGATGGTTGATGGGATAGAATGGATTCTGTATTTGCATTTGATCGACGTCTTGCTGCGGCGGCGGAGGGTTGATGGGATAGCATGCATTCTGTATTTGCATTTGATCGACGTCTTGCGGCGGAGTAGGGTGGATGGGATAGGATGGATTTTGCAGTTGCATTGGATTGACATATTGCGGCGGAGGAAGGTTGACGGGATACAATTGATCTAACATTTGCATTATACCGGCGTCTATCGGCGGAGGAGGGTTGAAAGGATAGCATGGATTTTGCAGTTGCATTAGATTGATGTCTAGCGGCGGAGGAATGTTGTTGGGATAGCATAGATTTTGCAGTTGGATTTGGTCGATGGGTTGCGGCGGAGGAAGGTGGTTGGGATAGAATGGATTTGGCTGTTGCGTTAGATCAAATGGTTGCGGCGGAGGAGGGTCGACGGGAGGCGGCGGGACGTCTGTTTGAGTAACAGAATATGAAAGAAAGGGAGCACCTTTGTATGAATGGTCATGGGGTCTCTCCGGCTGCATCGAGCAATCATTCCTTTTTCGTCTCTTTCTGCTGAATCACAAGTTGAAACATCTTCAAATGCATACATTTCCATGGAATGATACACAGATATATATACATATATATATATATAGAGAGAGAGAGAGAAGGTGACCTGTTGTTGAGGAAGAAGAAGAAGATACTTGAAGGGTGTTGAGCTTGAACCGCCATTAACACAGATGGATAAAAAGGGTGACAGATTCAAGACTTCAAGAAATCAAGATGTCAAGAATTCAATAAGGTATATGTGTATATATATATATATATATATGAACAAGAATTGGATTGGAGAAATGAAATGACTATATATAATTCTCTTCTCGGGTGAAATGACTATACATCTCACAAATATAAACCCATGTTGAGCTTTTCCTTCTTCTCTTTCAATTTTTTTTTTAATAATAGCAAGACTCGACGTTTTTTTGTGTATTCAGTTTTTTTTTATAAATAAAATCGAGTTTACCGGCTTTATGGCCATGTGTGTATGTATATATATAAGTTGAATGATATATTCTATATTTACTTTTTCAAGGTTATAATTAAAAATGCATGAGGGATTATATGACAACATACATCACACTCATTTTTTTTTCTCTTATATATGTATAACGAACCCATAAACCCATTGGGCCTAATAATTTAGGCCACCGAGTAATTAATGGGTCTGATTAAAAAATTGGGTTTTTTTGGTGGCCCGTTACTATATGTATTGGTTGGTTATAGTTCAATTATAATATTCTCGTGGCATAACATTTCAATTATTTATATAATTAACAATTCTACAAGTGTTTCACACTCTTCCCCTTCCTTTAATTTTGTTATTTTACAATTATTCATGAAATTAGTCAAACGTGATTATGTTACCATCTTCATAATTGCATAGAGAACAAAATAAATAATATAATGTTGGGAATTGGAATATCGATTTAGTAAATTTGTATTGTTGTAATCTAATTAACAATTTTATTCATTAAGACGTCGGATTCTCGTTTTTAACATTTATAGCATTTTATTTCCTCTATTCATTACATCCAAGAAATATTGTAAGAAGAATAATAGCCTTACATTTATATTATATATAGAACCATTTTTTTCTTAAGTTATGTTCGACACATCGACCGTAGCCAGCACGTATGGATGGTACACATAGCAGAAAGGTTTCGCCTTATCTACATACGCCACGTGGCATTAAATAATGGACCCTACACAATGTTATTTTCAACCCACCCCATAACACATGTTAGGTGATATCATCACTCATCTTATCCGTAGATCCAACGGCTCACAACTGTCCGATAGATTCAGCACATTTATCTCTTTATTACAAAACGCCCCAATTTTTACGATTATCTTACATCGGCCGCATCAAGATTTGTTTGATAGATTTAGAAGCCCCAAAGAGACATAATAAGCTGTCTATTTATTGTTTTTAACATTAATTTTGAATAATGACAAAGAAGTATTCATATCATAAAAAATGTAAAATTATCTTCATATTACGTCTATTTGGGGCTGCAAAACTCTAAAACAAAAGATCTGAGGCTGAATTAAAAAATTGAAAAGTGGAAGGACTAAATGAGCAATTCAAATAACAGTCAAATAAGTTGGGAATTGGGAGAGAGGAAAAGGATGAAGGGAAGGAAGGATGCGTTCGTTGTTTAAAGCCAACGCGATCGGTTGATCGATTTCACTTTCACGACGGATATTTTTATTTATATATTTTTTCTGTCTTTGATTTTGCCCCTTTTCGCTTGGGGGTTTCAAATTCTGAGCCTCGAAGAAGACGGCCATGGCGGAATCCGTTGAGCTACCAACTAGGTTAGCGATTCTTCCCTTCAGGAACAAGGTTCTCTTACCCGGCGCCATTATTCGAATCCGTTGTACTTCTCACAGCAGGTATTTGATCATCTCGTTTTCGTTTAACTTGACACGCATCAGTATTATAGCTTTCTCAGGACTTTATGGTTTGGATGTTTTTTTTATGTTGTTTGATTCCGTATAGAATCCTTTATCGCTTTGTTTGGTAGAACTTTGATGTCACGATGAGAAAATTGTAACCTACTTTCGATCATACGATAATGAGTTCGAGACGGGATGTTGAGAGTATCGAATTTGCAGTTCTTTTCGTTTTCATTAGCTTTCTTGAATTCTTGTAGGGTTTTCGACTGTCACTTTCTATTAATGATCGAGGATTAGTTTAAGCATAATGAGATGCTGAATACATAATTTGTATTTTTTTTTGCTGGATTTTTGTGGTATGTATAGGATGCAAAACAGGGGTTCTGGTTTTCTAGCTGTGAATAAGCTTATTAATTTCGTTAATTTGTTTATCTTTTTTACAAACTTAGTGTGACACTGGTAGAACAAGAGCTATGGCAGAAAGAAGAGAAAGGATTAATAGGCATTCTGCCTGTTCGTGATGCTGTTGAAGTACCATCAATCGGAACAATGATTACTCCAGGTACAAAGGGTTATTAAAGTTTCATATGAGCATGCTTGGACGCTTTGAACAATTGATTTATTGATTTGTTTCGCTGTGATAAGGTGTTGGGAGTGATTCTGGAGACAAAGGGATGAAACATCAAGTGGGCGCAGTAGATGCTCACAGGTCTGAAGTTAGAGATCAGCAGGCAGTTCAATGGCACAACAGGTACCCTCTAACTTTGAAGCTCTTTCTTGTTTCCACAATGTAATGTCATACTGTTTTTTTGGTAAATCTAATACGAAGAATTCTGAATCAAGAAGTTCTAAGTGCCTTTAAACCTTTTGGTTCCTGATTATTGTCTCAGGAATCAGGATGATTCTTTGCAAACGCTAAGCAATCTTTTCGTTTCCTACTTTTCAGGGGAGTAGCAGCTCGCGCTCTACATCTTTCAAGAGGGGTAGAGAAACCAAGTGGCAGAGTTACATATGTGGTTGTCCTTGAAGGTCTGAGCCGGTTTAGTGTTCAGGAGCTTGGTAAACGGGGACCATATTCAGTTGCTAGAATTACTTCGCTTGAGATGACAAAGATGGGTAAGTTCAATCATTTTCATTTGAGAATATCTTGATTCAAATTTTATTTATGCAGAATATGTTCCTTGCTTGGCTGGTTGCAATTGATTAGCTTCAAGCCTACAGTCATTACAGAATTTCTGTCTTTTTTCCTCGCTTTTGTTGTGAGTTTTATTTACGAGTAAGGAGTAATTTCAAATGGCTTAGTCATCACACTCAGATCTGGGTTTGCCTAACAAGTCTCAGCATCCTTTGAGTTCACCGAAACTTTCGTCTCTTAGCTCGTATGTCCTGTTGAACGAGTTTTTATTAAATATCTAAAAGACCAAGGGTTAGTGAACAGCATGAGGCTAGAGATTGTGAGATAATAGTTTTTGGCTCATTTGCGGTAGGGTTTTCACCATTTAACTTTCTACTTCTGGTTCCCCTTTCCTGGTCATGTTCAGAGTTGGGGCAAGTGGAACAAGATCCAGACTTCGTAGCACTCTCGCGCCAGTTTAAGGCAACTGCTATGGAGCTGGTCTCTGTGCTTGAGCAGGTAATGTTAGTGAAACTTGACTCTGTGCTTGAGCAGGTTATTCCCTTGTAAAAAGTTTCCTGGTTACCTGAAATGTGAGAATAGTTTAATAACTTGACTTTAATGAAATTGTATTAACCATACTTCTTTTTGGGGGTTCTTTACCTCGTCTGCAGAATGTATTGAATATATCTGATTTATTCATGATCTGGTGAACTCTATTTAAGTCTTGAAATTTTATTAATGACTTACTGGTTATTGTTTCAGAAGCAAAAAACTGGTGGAAGGACGAAAGTTCTTTTGGAAACTGTTCCTATTCATAAACTTGCAGACATATTTGTTGCTAGCTTTGAGATGAGTTTTGAAGAACAGCTGTCTATGTTGGACTCTGTTGACCTTAAAGTAAGACTTTCTAAGGCTACTGAGCTAGTTGACCGCCATTTACAGGTAGCTAATGGTATTCTTATAATTCAGATTGTTGACTCATGGTTTCTTTTTGCATTTATGGAGTCATCTTGATGTTTACTTGCCACAGTCGATTCGCATGGCAGAGAAGATAACACAAAAGGTGGAGGGACAGTTGTCAAAGTCACAGAAGGAGTATCTTTTGCGTCAGCAGGTTGGTTTCTTGTGGCATTCTGGACATACATACTTTACATTGAAATCACTGTCAGACTGACTTTGTATGATGTATCACTCACTGTTTTTGTTGCCTCGCGCTGTTCTGCAGATGAGGGCTATAAAGGAGGAGCTTGGTGACAATGATGACGATGAAGATGATCTAGCTGCACTTGAAAGAAAGATGCAAGGTGCAGAGATGCCGTCAAATATATGGAAGCATGCTCAGAGGGAGTTGAGGTATGTTCTGTGGGTGACTGAACTATTCCTGTTGTTGTGGTAGACAGATGAAATTTGTGTTCATAATAATGGCGTTTACTCTTGTAGCCTTAAGTTTGATGAAGAGGGAGGTAGGTAGCTTCTGTTCTGGTTTTGCCTATTTTTTTTTTATTTTTTTTTCATTTTGTAATGCAGGAGGCTGAAGAAGATGCAACCTCAGCAACCTGGATATAACAGTTCACGTGTCTACCTGGAGCTGTTGGCTGATCTTCCATGGGAAAAGGCAAGCGAGGAACATGAGTTGGATCTAAAAGCAGCAAAAGAACGTCTAGACAGTGATCACTATGGTTTAGCAAAGGTCAAGCAACGGATCATTGAATATTTGGCTGTTCGAAAGGTAGAAGTCCTTTGCTCTTCTTCTTTTTAAGTGACTCAATTTTAGGTTTGTGGTTTCATGCTCGATCTTGATTGAAACTCATCGATTGCAGCTTAAACCTGATGCAAGGGGCCCAGTTTTGTGTTTTGTTGGTCCGCCAGGGGTGGGGAAGACATCTTTGGCATCATCTATAGCGGCTGCATTGGGCAGAAAATTTATCCGTATATCTTTGGGTGGTGTGAAGGATGAAGCTGACATTAGAGGACACAGGAGAACCTACATAGGGAGCATGCCAGGGCGCCTCATTGATGGATTAAAGGTCAGTTTCCCTTGGGGATAAGATTCACAGAAATCCAACACAACTTAATAAACACACAATTACTTTGGAAATTTAAACACAAAAGGGTATATGCTTTAAAAAGTGAGTATGATCGTTGTCTGTGATGTACCTTTTGATTATGCTCTTACCTGATTCTTTTTTTTTTTTTCAATTTCTTATTTCCAAGCTATTTGTTTTATGTTGTGGCCTTTTAGAGGGTTGGCGTCTGCAATCCAGTTATGCTATTGGATGAGATTGACAAAACAGGTTCTGATGTCCGGGGTGATCCGGCTTCAGCTCTACTGGAGGTTTTGGACCCAGAGCAAAACAAATCTTTTAATGATCAGTATCCTAATTATGTTGCCCTTATTTAAAATCATTTTGCACAACTAACTTTGATCAAAATACCAAACTTCTTAAGCGTTGTGGCATTCTAAATCTTCAAGTTTAGTCTTTGTCCCTTCTCAGATGTACACATTATTTCATTCTGATGTGCAGGTGTCATTGGGTTCAATATGCTACTCAATATTCTATAGCTATCTGATGATATTAGCAGAGTTACCCCTTAACTGAGACAATAGCTATCTGAATGTTCCGTTTGACTTATCAAAGGTGATTTTTGTGGCCACGGCGAATAGGGTTCAGCCAATCCCACCTCCTCTTTTAGACAGGATGGAGCTTATAGAGTTGCCGGGGTACACTCAAGAAGAAAAGCTTAAGATAGCCATGCGGCATTTGATTCCTCGAGTTCTGGAACAGCATGGCCTGAACTCTGAGTTCCTTAAGATTCCGGAGGTACCCTTACCTTAAAAGGTTTGATTTAATAGCAAGGAGTGTCTCTCATGTGGGCTTATAAAGTTTCTTTTCCTTTCCTTTGATAGGCTATGGTGAAGCTTATAATTCAGAGGTACACTAGAGAAGCTGGTGTCCGCAATCTGGAGAGGAACATGGCCGCATTGGCTCGTGCAGCAGCTGTGATGGTTGCAGAAAATGAGCAAACACTTCCGTTGAGAAGATGTGCAGGTGAAGCTTATAATTCAGAGGTACACTAGAGAAGCTGGTGTCCGCAATCTGGAGAGGAACATGGCCGCATTGGCTCGTGCAGCAGCTGTGATGGTTGCAGAAAATGAGCAAACACTTCCGTTGAGCAAAGATGTGCAGAAACTTGCCTCTCCTCTGCTTAGTGGCAGAGTGGCTGAGGGAGGTGAAGTGGAAATGGAAGTCATTCCTATGGGTGTAAATAAGCATGAAATATCTAGTGCTTTCCATTGTCCCTCAGACTCAGCTTTGGTGGTGGATGAATCCATGCTTGAAAAGATCCTTGGGGTAAGACTCCTCTTATCATTTTTTTCTTCTTGTGAGACAAGTCTTCTGCCTGGAGTGCCCATGAAACCCAATTTACCTCAGTTGTATTGAGTCTGAAAGTTGTTTGTTATGGAAATTACCTTCAACCTATGACTCGCTGTCTGCTATACGGCAGCCTCCAAGGTTTGATGACTCAGAAGCTGCGGATCGGGTGGCAACACCTGGTGTATCTGTGGGACTTGTTTGGACTACTTTTGGCGGGGAGGTCCAGTTTGTGGAGGCTACATCTATGGTGGGAAAGGGTGATTTGCATCTGACAGGCCAACTTGGAGATGTTATCAAAGAGTCAGCTCAGTTAGCTCTCACATGGGTAAACATCTCTCCATTTCTCGTTTCTCCTTTGAATAGACCTTCACACTAAACTCCGGTATTTGGAAAATTGTTTACCATTCATGTTTCCCCGTAGTCTATAAGAAATTGAAGAGGATGGGGGGAGGAAGGGAGGGAACTATAAATAAGAACCGTAATGGGCTCTTATATATGAGCTGATGTGTTGTTTTTTCTCTGTTTTTTTTTTCAAACACGTGGAAGCAAAATCGTCTTTAAATGCAAAACAAAAGCTGACCAGTTCTGATTTTCAGCTTTTGTGTTCTGTGTCTGCCGGAGGTGTATTTTCAAGGTTTCCCATATTTCTGTTTTATGCTAGTATTCACATAAACACCAGTAGCTCATACCTGAATACCATAATACCGTTCTAGCTACTGCAAAGAAGGTAGTACCATCAAGCGTTTTATCAATGACAAGTAATCACAAGAATGTTACTATTTAGCACTTTGCTTACTACGTTTTTAATTTGCGACATTAAGAAGTAAGTCTTGCCATTTAGACTTGGTGAGCTCCTTTTGCTTTCAACATGTCATGAATCTAACACCCATCGTCAAAAAGCTCGTGGTCAACATTTAAAGTCTTTAAATTGATAAATCTCTCGATGTACACAGGTAAGAGCCCGTGCAACGGATTTCAAGTTGGCATTTTCCGGGGACATGAATGTTCTAGAAGGACGGGACATCCACATTCACTTCCCAGCTGGTGCAGTGCCGAAAGATGGACCATCTGCGGGAGTGACTCTGGTGACGGCTCTGGTCTCCCTGTTGAGTCAGAAACGAGTGAGAGCAGACACAGCCATGACTGGGGAGATTACACTCAGGGGTCTTGTTTTGCCTGTTGGAGGTATTAAAGACAAGGTAAGGTACATGTAGAAGCCTCCGCGGAAGCTCTGAAAATAATACATTTATGTTTGACACTTAGTTTAACCCCTCTTGTCTTGGTGCTAGAAGCATTTTAGGACAGAGAAAAAAAAACATGATCTTGGATTTTGTTAATATTCTGTTGGGTTTGACAATGAACAGATACTAGCTGCACACAGATATGGCATCAAAAGGGTAATTCTTCCGGAGAGGAACTTGAAAGACTTGGTTGAAGTGCCTGCGGCTGTAATCTCCAGTTTGGAGGTGAGTTGTAATAATCCTAAAATGCTTAATTCCGTATGGCATTTCCTAATAAGCAGAAATCGGCATGGATAACATTGTTATCAAACGTCGGGAGAAAAGTATTGATCGTCACAACTGATGAATCTTTGTATATAACATATGTCTAATACCATCGCCCTTCATCGGGTGTGACCTTGAGAAATCTGTTTGTACGTGGCTTATAGATAATACTGGCAAAGCGAATGGAAGACGTGCTCGAGAATGCGTTTGAAGGAGGCTGCCCATGGCGGCATCATGCTAAATTATAGCACGAAGCTCTCTGCGGACCAAATCTCTGGTCTTGAAAATCCACTCGGTGTTAATTGCAATACACAGAGGTCTCACACGGCTGCAACACTCCCCGTCTTCTATATTTTGGCCCATCTGGTCAGACCTCTCTCTCCCTCTTTCTCTGTATCTATAATTATGTCAAGCTGTTTATAAAGCATGTAGACAACAATGCTTGCCAATTGTGTTCTTATGATGCTTTATTTTGAAGGAATTTAATGCAAGTAATTACGTCGTTTACCGAACCATGTTATAAAATATTTGATCAGAGAATATATATATATACGTTATACGAACTCAGTTTCTTCTAGTGAGAGTTAAAACAATGTAATATGTGAGAGGGATCTTGGTTCTGTTGTACCATGAATCGCCGACCACATCAAACCCTTAACCAAAAGGAAAATGATCATCGATAATCATGAGACACACCTCCTTGCCGTAGAGCTTAGATGCGAAAGGGCGTTAGTTTTTTCAATGGCATTCCGTTATTTGTATTTTTTTGGTATTTTTGTATAAACTATATAACTCGATTTTGTATTTACTTTATATTAATCAATAACATCTCGAACTTTTTAAACCCTAGATCTCGTTCTCTCTCGAATTTTTTCTTTTCTTTCGTCATATTTTATCAAATTTAATATGGTATCAGAGACCGTTTCTTTTCTCTTGATTTCTTTTCGATCTAGTGTTTTTTCATTGATTTCTTCCTTTTTTCATCGATTATTTTCGTCCCATAATTCTTGTATTCCTTTTCAATCCATCTCGATCTATGTTCATATCCTTTGTTTCTAGATCATGTAGACTCTTATAATAATCGTTTCGTCTCCAGATCTCGAGCAATCATAAAGGTTTCGAATGCTAAGAATAAATTCACCTCACGACACGACATGATCTCTCGACGCTGGATGGATGCAATCAGACAATGGGGTTTGGTCTTACTCCAACGATATGGTATGCACTTGGTTCACTAATATTGTTTTGAGTGATATTTCTTCCTTGATAGTTGTCTAGAAACATTTACAAGTTGTTTTAGTCAGAAAAATATCTAAAAAATATTTAAATATCTAAAAAATATTTAAATATCTAAAAAATAATTTAGATAATTCTACACTTTCTTTTCATAAAATATCAAAATATGACGGAGAGAGTGAAAATGGGCCGACAACAGGGCCCATGAACTGAAGTAATTTGGAATTGGTTTTGTTCATGACAAACATAGAAGGGAGTGAAAAGATGAAAGGAATCATTCTCTTAGTGGAAGGAAATCACAATTTCATCCAACCAACAAAAAAATAGTGGGACGGTGAATGCATTTGCAGATGTCTCAGATTATATCAAAATATAAAAAATTCCAAATTCGGAATTAACATTAATTTCTTAACCACAATATTACATATGGCAAAGATATGTTTCTCAAATGTCATATAACCAAAAAGGGTATGATTCCATCGAAGAGTAGTATAAATAAAGCACATTTTCATGCAAAACCAACACATCCTCATCAAAACTTCTAAAGCCTTCCTTCAAACAAGAGATTTTGAATAGAGATGAAGTAGAAGTAGGGCAGTAATGTATCGAAAGACATTAGTCTTTCCCATTGGATTTGGATTGGATTGGATGGGTCTTTCGATATATTACTGATCCTACTCGTACTCTTTTTCCTCTTACAATGGTTTTAAAATCCCAAATAGCCGAAGCCAATGGATGGTAAGATAACCAATCCGACTGTGCTTTTCTCGTTGCAACCAAGAAACCCTAAACATGCTTTGTCTTTCTTACACTTTCTAATGTCTACAGGTCTACCATTACCATTCATACACTAAAACCAAGAGACACTTGCTTCCTCCTATGACTCACACTTTGTACACAAATTTAATCTACACAAGGACAATATGATATTACCTTGTTCTTCTTTCACATAGCTTTTGATAATTTGTATGCTTTGAGTTGTCAGTCAAGCCCCGGATTCGTAAGCCCAGAAGGTGTCTGGATCGGGACAAAGAAGGGAAAAGTCCGGTACTTCAAGATTCGCAACGTGCCAGTCTATGAACCGAGCCTGTATAGACTTGAGTAGTAGTAGAACTGTTGGCAACATCCACCACTTATCGTCATCCCTGTCCAACATACCCATTTTCCTCTAAATCATTTCGATTACACTTATTAATCAAAACCCTATCACCAAGCATGAATTTTGTAAATGTTTGTATCAATGTTCTCCCACTATAAGTATAGTGAATCACTTTTCATCCACAGTTTAATGTCCCCACAATACTGAGATAATTATGCACAGAATCATCCGCAGCTTTCTGTCTCAGCAGTATAGTACCAATGAAATGCAAGAATTGATGATCGATCCGTTACGTTAAGTGGATACTTGTGAGGATTTTGACATCAAAAAGATTTATGCAAAAGCAGAGAATAAGAGCTTTCACCTTAAGGCGTTCCAGATATTTGGCTTATCATTGGGATGTTGAGAGAAAATGCTGTAATGGATGACACCGCAGATGAAAGCAACAATCTGCAAATATTAAAGAGTGAGAGAGAGAGAGAGAGAAGAAAACGCTGTTTTGCTTTGTCAAAATGTTTTGAGTGACTTGTCTGACTTACAACGTTCGTTAGCGAGGTGGCGTTCCACAGGGCGTAGATACGAGTAAGTGAGGCTCTTCTCATTTCTCTGCTGCATAATGCGTTAAGTCCGGCTGGAAATGGGCAAAGCAGGGAGAGAGGAAGAATAAGGAGGACAGCGAGAAAGGCTCCGAGGGAAAGCCAGTAGAACTGAAGCAATGCAAGAAGGGTGACTGATAAATCCGCAAGAAGAAGGATGGATATCAGACGCAGAAGGGTATCCTGCGAAACGTTAAATGAAGTAAGAAATGATTGTAAATAAAACCAAGAGAATGATTCTCAAGGAGCAGAGCCTAGAAGAGAAGAGCTTACCTGTCGACCAACTGGTCGGGTATTGTTCAACAAGAGAGAAAATGGAAAGAGGAAAGCCCTCTTGTATTCTAGTGATTTTAGTGAAACCTCGTTAATGAGGCCTCCGTTGATTCCACCATTGATCCTCTTCCGAGATAATCCGTGTCCTGGTTGAATCAAGTTCTGTTGTAGTTGCGTAAGAGTTTTGCTGGGACCCGCAGTGTTGTCCCTTGAAAATGGATTCACGGTTAACCAGATCAGCATGTAATTTTTTGCACAAAATGACAACAGCTATTTTTTCATAGAGAGACACAATGTCTGGAGATTTACCGAGTGAATTCATCGTAGCTTCTACCAAATGAATCTGATGGGTTAACAGTGTTCAGGGGATAATCGCCAACAAAAACCAAGATACCGAGTTGGTAATAACCAGAAGCTGTCGCTTGAAACCATCCTAGTTGAATTCTTACTCCATGGAATTCAAGTTGAGGATTCGCATGGCTGTTTATCCAACTAATTACAGGAATCAATGCTGAACGGATCGATCCATGCTTCACAGTCCTTAGTTGGGCGTTTAAACCAGCAACAAAACGGTGCCAAACACTTGGCGGGATGTGCTGAATTAAGATCCGGATCCATAAGGTCACTTCAGAGTGAAAAAAATAGGAAATAATTGATAGGAAAATAAGCTAACCTGGCCAAGAAGATTTGTTAACAGCGTATCGCTATGGAGGCTATAGGGTGACATATAGCTTCCGTCCCCACCGAAGAGTAAGCACATTGGGAATCTTTTCTGCATGATAGAGACCATATCTATACGCTTCTCATCGCCACCAAGAAAGAAATCTATGTAAGCGACCATCAGGTCCTGTGTGGCTCCAACCTGATTTGCACATATAAGGGCATGAGAAGAAAACAAGAACAGTAAAAGATGAGAGATTGTGAAGAAATAAGTATTTTGCTTGACATTGCTATGTACAAGGATCAGAAGGGTAAAAGTAGGCAGTATAAAAAGAGATAACAAAAACTCGAACCTTCATGCCTTTGTAGAGTGCTCTAGATCTACATGATCGGAGGCAACAGTGGTCATATTCAGATTTTACATATTCCTGAAGTCTATGAATTTTTTTCCTCCGGCGCCATTGCTTCCAGGACCAGGCACAAGGGTTTGCAAGGACTGACAAAATGCTGTGCACAGACCCCTCCCACCAGTCATATGCAGCAATAGAGTTTATCTCATCAATAAATCTGTTAAAAGCATCTTCATATCTGCATATCAAATAAAACAAAGGCCAAATCCATTAGTTCTGGAGTAACAAAATAGGTATTCTCTAATTTCTAAAGTTGTTAAAAGAGAAAATTAGAGATACTATCCCAAGTTATATGAAGGAACTAGAACAGCTAAAGATTATTTACTCTTGCAGGTGACTTTTAATTTAACCGGATTAAACACATTGAAATCCAAATGCATAGCTAGTTTACCCAATCAAGCTATTTTCTTACACTATCTCAATGATTGCATCAGGAGGAGAGTACGGAAGATGCCAAGGCTCTCTGAAAGTGTTAGGCCCCATAAAGTATAAACGGTAAGCATGGGTTTGTGTCTCATCAGCTCTTGCGCCTCGCACCTGTTAATAACAAAAGATTAACAAAAAAGGTTGAGCAAATAGATAGTGGAATTCTCGTCTTATAAAGGAAATGAAGAAATTTGATTTTAGCAACAAAATACCTCAGATAGTGACAGAAGATGGGGTAAACAATGAGCACTCCGGCGTTCAATGGAATTGGCCCCGTAGAAACTTAATCTGAGCAATTTAATACTCAACGCACTTAGCAATAGACCCAGAGAGATCACCACACAAGATAGAAGAAGAGTGAAGGGCCATGGGCCTCCAAATGTGTATATAAGATCTTCTAGAGGTGTATAGCAGTTTGGCATTCTGTACTTCTCAGACACACATTTATAGGGACAAACAGGTTCGCTAACTCCTCCTGCAGATTTAAACTTCTCGAGTCAGAAGATACCAATTAACAACAAACACAAGACCACCTAAGGGAGTGAGAATAAAGAGAATTTAACATAAAAATACCTCGTACGTATACAAATTTAGCACGGCTTGGCAGACGCTCAGGTGGGCAAGGTGTGCAAAGGCTTTCCTCAGAGCCTTCAACATTCTTGTAAGTTCCAACAGGGGAATCAAGAATTTGAAGAAGTTCAGAGGCATGCAAACAATATTGAGATATGCAAAGATGATAAAAAAGAGTTTTGGTTCCAGTCTGTGTCTTATTATGTGGCTCTATTTGCCCAAGTGTTCTTTTAAACGAGAAATGTATGGAATAAAACGGAAGCTAGGTCTTCTATATTGCTGCAATGGCCAGTATCTAGTAACTAAGGCATAATAGGTTAGAAAACTTACAAGGCAAAATGTACCATAGAGTCCCTTTGGACACTTTTTTCCAGTAATCGTGCCCTTTTCCCCAAAACGACCCCCATTTTCCCCTGAACCTCCTCTACAGACATCAGAAAACAAATAATTCACTATCTGGGAAGTGTTCCGATTTCTGGATTCCTTGTGCAGTTTGGAATATCAAAATGCACATAAAGAATTAGGCAACATTGGAGGTAAGTTTACCATATGTTATCATATCTTATGATTAATATTTATTTTTTAAGACTTCCAAAAAGGCTAGTAAGAATCAAAGAAATATATATGTTATATCTTGAATCACGACAAGTGCACTAACAGTACTAGATAGCATGAGAGTAGTGATGCATTTATCATGATACTGCAGCATACCTACTGTCAAGTGAACCCTTGATAGTTGCAACAGGAAAATACTCGTCCCCAGTGTGTATCATGTCCCAGTGAAAATGAACTCTCCCACCTCCACCACCACCACCCCCAAGAGGACCACCATTGCCCCCTCGAACTGATAGAGATGAATTTCGCGAGAGTTCAAGCATCTGAAGGAAAAGAAGAATTGTCCCACCAGATCCTCCACCAAGTCCGCCGACCAAAGATTCATTGCGAGTTGATATTGGCTTTCCAGAGCTTTGACCAGCAGCACTTAGAGATCCATGCAGATTAAGTATGGACAACGGAAAATGGATAGAACCAATAACTGAAAAGACGAAAACCAATAAACAGATAGTTGGAAGTGTATAATTGGATTTTGGCTCCTAACAAAAAATATGATTGAGAGAAAGATAGATATAGAAACAACAAAAACACTGAGTTTCAGACGAGAGCTGCAATACTGCTTACCGATCATCCCTCCACCAATCACATCCCCATATGATTTATCGAGACCTTCAGCCCCACTTCCTAGCTCACAGGGGAAGTCAGGATCACCATAAGTATGACCGCCATTGCAGACTCTCCCATTGAAAAATCCAGAGCCCCCTCGCCCTCCATGCCCAGCACCACTACCAGCCCCATTTGAATAATGCCCCTTTCCAATGCCACCACTGCAACCTGTCATAGGAAGGAGCAGAATGCACATTAATCTTCTTTAAAATGCTGGAAATTTTCAAAACCGGGAAACGTGGAGCTGCAAAACGACAAATTATCAGCTACCGGAAGTCGAGAACACAAGCATAAGGAAAAGAAGCTTAAGTTCTAGAATTAGGTACCTAATCCAGATGAAGTGATCAAACCATCATTAGCAACTACCACTGTCCTTGCCCTGTGAATTTGAATTATGCTTCCTTTGACAACGCCACTCACAAGAATGTCTTCAACGCGACATATCTGGCAATATAACACATTCGCAGAATTATTGAGAAGACTCAGCAGTTAGAATCAAAAGAGCTTGATATAGAAAGCAGGAATTTCTAATGTTAATGAAAGCAAGCGTCACAGGGAAGATTTTTGATTTAACAGCATTAAATGAAGAAGTAGGTGAAAGATAAAAATTCCTAAAGTACAGCCCATGGTATTTCTATTACAGTCTTGTGCTCAGAAATATTGAGTTCTTCTCTTACTCATTTAAATGCCTCCTGATTCTATTCGAAAAATTAAACTAGTGTAACTGATACACAATCTATTTACCATGTACAAAAATCCGTGTGGGAAGGATAAATTTGAATCCCTAAAACACTTCTTCATCTGAAATTTAGGTCTTACCTGAAGGGAAAAGGACAGTGTATAGTTGACATGGCAATCATCTGGAGGACTTATTAAGTCTATTGGGCATGTGTTGCTCTCGCAAAGGGTCTGTGTGACACTGTAAAGAGAAACAGACTTTTTTATACACCAGAAAACACTATGACGCCAAAGTCATAGAGAAAATTCACAGAGATGATATAACATTAGGGGAATTCATACTCACGCATTTCTGCTCGTGTCATCATCAAGTGGTGCTTGAAGTATAGAACCTGGTCCAACCTGCAGTCGTAACAAGTTGTTAAATGAACTTTTCACCATAGAACACAATATGTTTCACAGATTACAGCCTTGAAACATTCGTACTTGAAAGACATAATATGAGTCCTATGACTACAAAGTAAAATAGGTAAGTCAATGGATGGAATAAGTTCTTATTGTGTTAGCACGTAAATGTCTTACAGTTATGTTGTAAAACTGAGACAGAGAAAGTCGCTGGCCTTTAATTGCATCCCCTATGCCAGTCAGCTTCAGCATCCCTTGGCCATATACACCCAAGTTGGCATTAGAAGTGATGATGGACTTTTTCTGCAAGAGTGAGTTACAAATAGTTTTCCAGTTCCAGCCATTTGAAGAACAAGACAATTATGAAATCTTAAATCATACCGTTAGAACTGCAAGATTACGGACTTCAAGGACAGATGAAGTCACAATAGTATTTCCTTCACCATCAATTTGAATCATAGAGTTCAACATAAGCAGCATCTTCGTTACAACTCGAAAGGCACCATAAACCTTCAATAAGAGGAAAAATTAATTAATAAAAAAGAAGAAGGGAAACAGGGCAGCTGTAAGAAAGAAAATGTAGAGCGAGAGAGAGAGAGTTAAGAGGTTTTCCAGGGTAACCTGCCTTAATAACAGAGTCACTCATCAGAAGTTCTTCTGCAACAAGCTCAAATTCCGAAATGGGATAATCAGATAACCCGAAGACGATGCTGCTTCCACGATAAAGACTGATTTGACCTCTAACCTTCGCAATAAAAAAGTTGCATTACCATCAGATTAACAGGAGTTATGGGATCACAAAAGAACTAATGGAGATGAGAAAATATTCAGAAAATTATATAACCTGCATTCTGGTCCAAAGCAGAGGTACTAGAACTTTTGCATTATTCTCCACGTAAATGTTTGACCATAGAGGCCTTGTAGGAAAATCAAGCAAAGGGGTCTCTGTCTCTGTGGTCAAGTTTTCATTTCCAACCCTCAAACTAACCAATTTTGCATTGAAGTATGTACCAGCTGCTCCAGCATTCTCAGGGCACCCGATACTTATACCACCTGGCATAGAAGAAAAGAACATGACATACCTTAGTTTGAGCATCATCTCATTCTACACCAGATACCTTAATGCGGATGAACAAATAAGAATAGTGAATATTCAGACTGAAATGGAGGACATATCCATAAGAATTAAGAAATGACATAATTGAGTCCCTTTGTCACAAAGGGGGAGCTACTTTCTGAAACCGATAACTGGTGAGTTGCTTTTAGCATTCAGTAGTGATATGCAGCAAACACATCTCAGTTGACAAGATGCAGTTTTATATGAAATCTAAATGACTTTCATAAGAAACTAAAAAATTTAGCAACAAGGAGTTCACTGCCAACCATGTACAGTCACTTTAATATCTTCTTGTATGCTGTAACAGTCCAGCGAGATCCTCCCTCCACCACCCCCGCCCCATCCCCTCCCACCTGATGCAGATATTTTACCGTAACCCTTTCTACAGATTCAAAAGACAAGAGAAACATAAGATTCAAGCAAAATTAGCAATCACCAGCCAAAATCCCTTGGTGTAGTTCATGTCCATCAGTGAAAACTTATAGTAAGACTCATCTCCAGAAATTTTGTTATACCAACACCAAATAAAGTAGCAGTTATTCATACTTGTTCTTAATAAACACAAATATGATGATTTTTCTCTGAAAATATAAGCATCCTAGCTCCTCAACGCTAAAGGACGGAAAAAGTTGAACAATGTAGCATGAACTTACAGCTTTACTGCAAGAGCATGGATACTTCCCCCAGAACCTCCTCCCCCTTCCTCCCCTCCATCACCACCTTCTGCAGCAATCGTTCCATTTAAGTATATTGTGTCCTTAAATTGGAGTTTGATGCGACCTCCACCACTACCCCCTGTTTTCTTTGTGGCAGATGTACCACCACCCTTGCTACCATAGCTCCAGGGCTTATCCAAAGTCGACCAAGCATAAACATCACCACCCCAGAAACTTGACTTATTGCTTTTGACACAGGAAGCCCCCCTCCCCCCATGACCTCCACCCGCTCCATCGTAACCAACCGGTGTTCCACTAGTCTGAGAAGGAGGAGGTCCACCCAATGCTGTCGTATAAATAGAGGAATTACCCTCCACCGTCAAATTGGTAGCAGAAAGAACCACGGAACCAGCAACGATGCGAGCTGATTGACCCACATGGATAATTCCAGACACATTTAAGGTAATCATACATCCTTCAAATGGACACTCAACCAAGACATGGGCAAGTATCTTTAGGCTTCCCGTTCCAAACACATAAACATCAGAACCGAAACGCAGATTTGAATTCAGAGTGCAAGTCGTATCCAGTGATCCAACACCTTCTAGGTCTTGACAAGTGACCAAATTCTGGGAACTGAAATGTCCAGAATCATCACCTAAAATTGATCTAGATTGATCAATTAGCCTCTCAACTTGAGCACCCCTGTACCCTGATGAGCTGAGACAAAGCTTGGTTCCATATACATGCACCAAAAGGATACCCAAGAACACGTAGCCCAGCATCACCAACGTAAGCAACACCGGTCAGATATGGATTCCGATAGATAAACCCGAATTCAAAGACATCTAAAGCCACTATTCAATCGATAAGGCTGTTTTTTGAAAAGGAGAGACTAATCCAACTTCAAAACTATCCCCAGAATCCGTTGGGATTTCACCGACAAATGGATTTCGCATGCAAAATCAGAGCAAATTCCCTCCTGAAACAGCAAAAAACGAATCGAATAAGAAAAATTAGCAGTCAAATTCGATGGAAAAGGAAGGTCATGACAGATGTTACACATTACCAAAACAAAAAGAGTGGAGAGTAGAAGACGGGAGTACCAAGAGACGCGAGTGAAACTGAAAGAAAGAAAAACAAACAATAAAATAAAAGGAAAATGAAAAGAGGGAGGAAAAGAGCGAACCTTGTTTAGCAAGCGAGAAAATGTGAGAAAGCGAGAGAGAAAACGAAGGAAAATTTTCTTAGGCTGAAAATCCGGGGAGTGAAACCAGAGATCGTTTCTCTCTCTATATTTTCTTTCTTGAGAGGAGACGCGAGTGAAACTGAAAGAAAGAAAAACAAACAATAAAATAAAAGGAAAATGAAAAGAGGGAGGAAAAGAGCGAACCTTGTTTAGCAAGCGAGAAAATGTGAGAAAGCGAGAGAGAAAACGAAGGAAAATTTTCTTAGGCTGAAAATCCGGGGAGTGAAACCAGAGATCGTTTCTCTCTCTATATTTTCTTTCTTTTTCTTGAGAGAGAGAGAAAGAGTGAGAGAGACTGTTATGGAGTCGAAGCTACGCTTAAATAATATGCATAGCTGTACCTGCCATAAAGAAATAATATAAAAATAATATTCGTATTTTATTTCTCAATTGTATTTTCTATGCGTTAACATAGACATATGTATAATAAACCACATGTTATACGAAATATTCAACCAATTAAATATGCAATTAGAATTAGTGATGTTAGATGTATAATTCAAAACCTATCAATAAGGAAGTACAATAATGGATGTCTTGATATACTATATCATAATCGGTATTTATATTGAGTCTTGAAAATATTTATAAGATTGAGTTTATGATTATACATAAGTAAAGACTACTCGGAATACGATTCAAGTAAATCTAAATTATTTATGTGTCTATATTATTTCATACCTGAAAAGTATTTTACTTAATCATAATTCCTTCCGTATAATATGATGATAAACATGTTTAAATTAAAATAATAAAACGGGCCAAATTAACTTAAGTGGAAAAGGAAACCAACCAAATGTTCGTGAGGGCAAAACCGAAATAAAGAAGAGGACAAGGGGCTTTTTGGTTTTGTTTGGTTGCAACTTTGGGACCAATAGCGCCCACAACCCACCCTCCTGTCAAGTTTATAAACGAGGCACGTGTCAATATCACGTGACGTGTCATAAAACAAGAACCGTGTGAGGTATTAGCCGCATATATATATAAAAAAAAAAAAGCTTTAAAGGGTTAAATCATGCATTTCATGAGATCTCGTCTACATCTAAACACGATTAAAATAATACTTGCTTTAAGTTAAGATGGAAAGAAGACATTCAACGGCAGAGAAATCAATCCGACCATTATATATATATATATATGAATAAAACAAAAGCAAAGCTTAGTTGGAAGAGTATAAATATTACATGGGCAGACGAAAGAGAGAGGAAAAGAAAGGGTTACGGCCAAGGAACGCTTGGCTGAGGCTGAGGCTGAGGCTGAACAAACAGTTTGACAAAGAACGGCACCAACTGCGACCGCCTAATCACATTTCTGTTTCTGTATTTTTGTATGTAATCAACACTGTTTGTTTGTTGCCTGTAGAGACGAAATATGTGTTGTGTATAATTTATATATATATATATATATATATAAGCAACAAAGCTGCCTTTTCCTTTTTCTCCTAAAACCCTTTTTTTCCAACAATCATCTCATGTAATTATTATCTCTTCTTACTTTTTACTTCCTTTCTCCCGCTTTCTCAAGTCGCCACACCAAAATTTCAGGTAATAATAGGGTTACATATATATAATTTTTCTTTTTATTTTCCCCCCTCTTCTAGGGTTTGTGAGCATATAGCCTCACCACTCCCAAAAGAGTTAATTTCCATGAGGAGGGGCTAAAGGCACAAGATCAGACTGACCTTGCAAACACCCAGTAAACCACAAGGCGTTTGTAGGAGGCAGCAAAAACCAAGTTGCTGAATTTGCAAGCAAAGACCATAACCCATTTGCATCCCAAGCTGTTTTTGGTCACCTCAGCCATTGTAAGGAAGTTTTGGGTTCTGAGAACCCTGACCAGATTGAGACTGCTGGGTGGCGGACATGTTCAGTGGCTGTGTGTACTGCGGGAAAGCCTGCGAGTAGAGCGAATTTGGCAGGCCCTGCAACAACAGTTACATAGACCTATGAGTATAAGTTTGTCCCTAATTTAGTGAGAATCGATGTGCTGATAGACGTGTGAGTGTGAAGAAGCTTCAGGCTCTTCACACTGATCCCTCAATAGTTGATGAAGTGTGTGTGTGTGTGTGTTATTGACAGTTGTAACTGTTTTAGTTCAATGAATTTTTTTCTTTATGTCAATGGGATTTCTTCAGTTTAGAATAAGATGGAAGGAGAAACCTGAGACTGAAGATGGGTAGTAGGGTTGTTGTTCAGACCATACTGATTCTGGTGGGCATCATCCTGTGAGGGATCAGTAAAGCCAGCCTGAGTAAAAAAAAGGCCTTGTGACCCATGTGCCATGTACTCCTGCCAATACACAAAAAGACATCTCAGAGGAAAATAAAACAAACATTAACCAAACATGAAGCAAGTGCAACACACGCGCACCTGAGACATGAAATCATTTCCACTGCCAAAACGAGAAAAACCCCCTTGAGAATTCTGGTTTAGGAAGTTGCCGGAAAATGCCCCATGGGCTCCTTGTGTGGCATAATCAACAGCATATCCACTCTGTGAGGCCTACAAATAGTTCAACACAATCATGACTCAAACCCTGTTAAATATTTTATAGCCAAACTGGGCAGTTTAAAAAAAAAATCAGTTTAAAAAAAAAACTATTAAAGTCCCTTTTCCTAATCTTATGCATTGATGAATCAGTGGCAATTTTGCACATTATACTACTACCTTATCCAAACATGAATTGACAGAAAACATACCTGTGTAGAAAAATCAGCCACGTTGTAAGGAACATGAGATCCCTGGCTCTTAAAGTCATCACCCAAGAAATCCTGCCAGCAGTTGCAACATGAGAACATTAAAATAAATAAACATAAACACATAATGTACGATATACCTAATGACAAGACAAAAAAATGTCCAGGAAAAAAAGTTATAGGTGAGATAAAAACCTGAGATATGCCGCCCATAGAAAATCCATCTCTGAAGGTCTGGCTTCCCTGGACAGGCAACTTATGCATTAACATATATTTTTAGAATAAAACATTATTTAATATATGAATAGACAAAGAACTTGAAAGAGTGATTACGAACATTATTTACGTATCCAGGTTGAGAAAGTGGACCACCCGGAGAAGGCTGGCTATTTGGACTCTCAAGGGGAAAGTTAAAACTACGGCCAATAGTGCCGACATTTTGCTGGGTTGCTTGTTGGTGTGGAAGGTGGCTACCGATTGGATTTCCACGTCCAGTTCCAAAACCACGGTTTCCAGGTTGGGGAACATGAGGAACGGCACCAACAGGCCCGCGAGCTGGAATGGCATATGGCTGAGAAGGAGGACCACCAGGAAAGGGTGGAAGTGGAACCCTAGGCATTGGATATCCAGCTGGGTGGAGCCCAGGTCTAGCACTGTTAGGAGGGCCAGGGGGCAGAAACGAGCCACCAGCTGATTCAAAGGAAAAAGTAGAAACAATAAATCCTGAGTTCATAATCAAGGAAAGCCAAAACGAACACAAAACTACCAGTCGCGTACCCCTTCCACGACCACCTCTCTTGTCAGCATAAGGGTTCACCGAACTAACACCACCAAAACTATCATTTCCCATAATTCCAGCTCCACCACCATAAAACAGTCTCCGTTCATTGTAAATCTGGCACCCAAGGGAAAGGGATTAAAATTTGAATTGTTTCTGCATATCACCCCTTAGAAAATGGTGATGAACATCATGTTCATTTAATACCTTTCTTGGTTTCTGAAATTGTACCATGCTCTGCTTCAAGTTATTCAGAGGTCCCTCAACCAAGCACTCATGTTCCTAAATATTCAAAGAAATTAACGGCCATTTGCTCAAATTAGCATCAACTAACATAACATGCATTTATAGAATTCACTCAAAGATCTACCAAGGAAGAATAGTACCAACAAGCAGCAACGGTAGAAGTATAAGACTGACAGAACAATCTGTCAGCTAAAAGAAAAGAAAAGTACCTTGTAATGTGTCAGCAAGCCATTCCACAGAGGCTGTTTACTGAGAACCTTTGGGTTTCCAAGAATAACAATCCCATAACGAGCCCGGGTAAGAGCAACATTGAGCCTCCTAGGATCATTAAGAAATCCAATGCCCTAGAAGCATATTGATCAAAAGTTATGAAGGTTTAAATTGTCTTTCATACGCAAAGAAACACACAGAAAAGATCACATGGAGGAAAATAATATATCTAACACAGAAGAATTGGTAAGCCACAACACATTTCAGAGCTTTGTAACAGAAATCGCCCACAAACCTGATGCTCGTTGCTTCTCACACAGGACAATATGATGTAATCTTTTTCCCTTCCTTGAAAAGAATCAACACTAGCGACCTGTGATTATGACTTGTTAATGAATGAAGTACAATATTTAAAAACTTTTTGAAACATAACTCAATAGTACCTCAATTTCCTTGTACAGTTGCTGTCTGAGAGCACCATTTCTTGACATGTAATTAACAATGTATGCCCTTTGTCCCTCATATGGGGTTATCACCCCAATCTGTCAACAATGAACATGATTTGATAACGTTAACAGATACCAAACAGTCAAACTAGGATCGCAAAAGAATTCTAAGACACTCACCTGGCCAGGGACCACTCCACTCTTTAAGAAAGTGGTCACAATCTTCTCAACATTAGCCGCCTCAGTTCGATTCAAGTATGAAGTGCCACTAGCACTGATCTCCTCTTGTCCCAACTGTAAAGTAACAAAGCCATGATATACATAGGAATACGAGAAGATCATTTGCTCGATTCATCGCAAATTTAGAACTGATTTGTCCCAGATGGACCATACACATCCTATTGCTTCTCATGTAACATTCATACCTGGACATAGAAAAACATGGGACGGTTGGGCACAGGCCAGGGAAAGTCAATCCCCGTTGTTTGCCTTTCATTGATTGTGACTCCATTCTGGAGTGTGCCTTCATAGAAACTGTTGGAAGGAAACTCAGACAAGGCAGGGTGCATACGGTACTGAACCTGAAATTACGATTACACGACTATTAAACAAAACCACTAGAGAGTGAAGAATGCCATATTCAATTCAATGCTTGCTTCTCAGCATCTAAAGAGCTCAACAGACACTTGGCAAATTAACATATCTTCCTTCACTACCAATTGGTGAAAGCTGCAAACTCTAAAAGAGCAGACAGAACAAAGCAACACCTGTAATCTAATTGGTTTAACACCGAGCAGCACGAGACGTTCAAAGAGGGACTGTGCTAAGCCAGCACGAGCTGCTTTCTTGCACATAATAACAGGACCAAGCTGGCAATGATCACCGACAAGAACAACCTAATGCAAAAAAAGAAGAAAAAAAATCTGTGAGCAACCAATAACATATAAAGGAAAAAATAGCTTCTTTGGAATCCCCTAATACCTGTTTTGCCCCAAGGACCAAAGGGATAAGACACTCCGGTTCTGTTGATTGAGTAGACTCGTCGATAAGTACCTATTAGAGGGGAAAGATGCATCAGCGTCCATAAAGCAAATATGATTTGTAACTAAATAAATATTGCTAACCTGTCGAAATCTAAAATTTGACAACCGAGGATCCCCGGCACCAACACAAGTGCAGCAGATGACATCTGCACTCTGGGTTATCTCGCGTTCTGTAGCTCGTTTAAGTGCTTTGTATTTCTTCTCATCACTACTCGATAGTTCACCTAGTGACATTTAAAACAAAAAATCAAAATGAATTCAAGAGATCTACACATTTCAAATATGTCACCAATGTGCAAAGACAAGCAGTGAGGTAAACAGATAACTTTCACACTTGATAACAGGAAGAGTGATGAACAATAAAAAATCCCTGCTACAAATGAGAAGCTAAATTATCATAAGTCTAACCTTGTTCATCTTTCAACTGTTGTAGCTTATGGAGTTCACTTTTCTCAGATGTGTCAAGATGTCGTACCTGCACGCAGCCAATCAAAACAATTGAGTTGGAAGAAAGAAATGCTTAAAGAATAGAAAGATCTGGGAGTCCAAGCATGCCACCGTGCTAACTAACCTGATAGTGAAGGGTCAAATGCTCAACAGGAGAACTTACAGCTTCCCTTGATTTTGCACACAATCGAACAACCTGAGATCATAGTAGGAAAATTATTTGGAAAAAGAAGCATAGCTAATATATATATATATATATATATATATATATATTCATAGAGCATGCGTGTTGGCAACTTAAAAGAACGGATACCACGGCCTCCATATCTTCTAATGATTTAAGTACAAAACTATAAACTAAAAGTAAGGTGTTCACCTTCAAACCAGTAGCACTTATCTTTTCAGCTAGTTGGTCTACAGCAACATTACTGGGGGCACAAACAAGAACCTGCCAGCAAATAATGTTAGACCTAGGAGTAGAAAACTTGAAACAAGAAGGAGGAAACTGAAGTCAGGTTTACCTGTCCTTGACCCTGTTTGGCCATGTGATATACAATTGCTGCAGAAGTCACAGTTTTACCAGTGCCAGGAGGACCTTGAATCAGACTAATAGGCTTCTGAAGGACACTCTTCACAGCAAAAACCTACTCCACGGCACGAAATGAAGCAATAAATAAAAATACTATCACTACTACGAGATTGATCTGTAAACCTTCAGCATCCTTGTGCCTCATTATTATGCAAGGAAATAAACAGTCACCTGAGATGCATTCAGTTCAGGTAGACCAGGAGCACCAAAACGACGAGGTAGTGTGTTGCGTACCATCTGAGCCTCAACTTCGTGTCCCAATAAGTGGTGGTAAATATACCTTCAAGTAAGAGGCAAAGCAGAAATCTTAGTCATTGTACAACAGCCACAAGAGTGCAGAGCATCAACAGCAAGGAACAAGGGTTTCAGATCACTAACTTACCCACTCACACTCGTTTCATCCACTGCAAAAGTCTTCATTGCTCCCTGCATCCGGTCAAAGCTGGTACTCTTCCATACGAAGTCGACACTAAACCCATGGTTCACATCGATTGGAACCCCCTGCATGGAAGAGTAGATAATATTAAATATGGGCCCACGAGTTAATACTTAAAAGAAAGGCTGAGAATGACATTAAACCCACCTGATTGGCACGGAGTTCAAGAGCAACCTCCTCTTGTGCAGTTAGCTTGATCTGGAAAAGGTTATTTAAATTCCAGAAATAAGCACAGATATCTTGGTAGGAAATTAGAAGTCAAACAAAGGTTCAAGCCACTATCAGAGCAGATCGTATAAAATCAAGAAAGAGCCAAACCACATGTCCAACTGACTGCCACGCAGGATGGGCTGCATCTCCCGAATAACGCAGTCGGAGCTCATCACCTGGCACTAAACGTAATTCATTGTCCTCCTGCAAGAAAAAGTAAGTTAGGATGATATAGTGACACTCAAAGCTTAACTCGTAGCAATTAGGTTTCAACCACCTTTGGGAAGACGAAATATGCAATACGCTTCTTGTTAAGACCAATATCCCAGCGAACTGTGACATTGTCCTTGCTTTGAGACTCTTTCATCATCTACAATATAAATACAATGATAAGCTTCTACACATTCTATGTGTCCGAGTTAGGAGGTAAAAACAGAAATCGCATGATTCAAGGCTTACTTTGTCATAATCTGCTTCAAGCTTGATAAGAGGTGCGAACACATTTTGATACTGCAAAAGGAAGAAAGAAGGATTAAATAAATTTTATAAAAACATAAATCTCAACCTATCCACTGACAAAAGGAAGAAAGAAAGATCGAATGCATTTCTACACATCCACTTTACCTGATATGCGTCTTCATATTTCAATTGAACAGGCTGGGGTTCATCATCAACGCCAGGTTTTTCAAGGTCTTCAAGCGTAGCATCAGGATTGGTCTTCCATAGTTCCTCTATCTTGTTAATTTGCTGTGCACTAATTTGCCGTGCCCTCAATTGCTCTTGTTCAGATGGAACCTAGAAACCGAGAATTTATAGTAGGTGATGAATGAGAAGTCGCATCCAATAAAAGAAGAGGAAACAGAAACTAACCTTAACAAGCCACGGCAGGAAACACCTATCGTCAATCAGAGGACACCACTGACTTAGATCCCAGTTCATGTCCTTCAGGGCATTAACATTAAGACAAGGTTCTCTGCAGAGAAGAACAACAACACTCTCTGTCTTTGCTGAAATGAAACCAAGGAGGAATACATTTCTACACCCACAGTTGTAGCATTCAAGAATAGTTTCCCCGAGCGGGCTGTCCTTGTGGAGACAAACTTCCTTGTGCTTTGCTCGAACCTCAAAGAACCAGCGAAAGGAAACCCATTTAGTATATGTATAAATAAGGTCATGTGATTTGACAAAATATATCCAACAATGGAAAAGGAAAAAAAAATATGCTGCAGGACATCCGAATGTAGGATAAGATAAGGCATGTCCAATTGGAGAAACTTAGCACATGATCTAAGCAAACCAAACATGCAATGGGGCAAACGACCAAATTCCGTTCCAATATCATTTACTAACCAGATGATTGACAATATGAGAACCCGAGGTGTTTCCTCTCGAATTGCAGAACCACTTCCGACAAGACGCCACGTTGCATCTCACAACGCAAGCCGGGTTCGAGATACCACAATATTTGCAAGCGTGCTCTGTGAAATCCCCTTTTCCATAATCGAAAGCGTCGTCATCTCCGGTCTCCTCGAAGTTCAAATTACCCATCCCCGCTGCCAATGCATCAACCTGACTGCTGCTACTACCACCACCGCCTCCTCCAACTCCACCGCGTCCCCCCTTGACGCCACCTCCAGGAGCCGGAGAAGACAACGGCGAAGGCGACGAAGCCTCTGAGTGGTGATCTCCGGTGACACCTCCGCCGCCGACGCGATCGGAGGGGTCAGCGATGGATAGGGAATCAGATGGCGTAGGCCAGGCCGCCGGAGATCGGAACTCGGGATAGTCGAACTCGGACTCACCCTGGGTATTGAATTCCAAAAAGGTGTAGGCGTCGGCAGCTGTGTCAGGCTGCGACGCCGTCTCGAAGAGATTGGTCTGTTGAGAATCCATTGAAATCGGGAGGAAGCAAAACTCCCTGGTGACGATCGTATCGCTGTTCCACCCGCTCTCCTCTTTGTGCAGTTGGAAAGAGTTAGGGTTAGGGTTAGGCGTTGGTGAAGACGACGCGAAATAGAGAGGAGAGAAGAGAAAACGTAACTGCGAGCCGTAGAGACGGAAATGGCGCGTGGGGTAATAAACAAAATGTAATGTACGCTGTTACACGCGCCAGGTCACGTGATGTTGGTCCATTCTTCAGGTCGTCGGCACGTGAGGTAAATGCGCGGATGAAATTTAGATTTCGCACCTTGTAAGATTCATATATATATGGTCAGTTAGTTATAACAATATTTTTTAATTTATGTTATATATTAATATGAGTATCATTATATGATATTCTATGAGGTATATTACAACATTAAGCATTTTTCTATGTTATATATTTCCTGCCAAGTATATAATAGGCAAAATTACCCGATAATTTATTTAATTGAGAAGTTAAAAAGGGAATAAAAACCATACAAAAAATAGGAAGAAAAAATAAAAATAGGGAATCCGACAAGAAGCGTGGAAACTTCAACCACACGAAGAAGAAGGCTCACTATAAACGCACTGAATCCATGAAATAATCCCTTAACCCTCCCTTCATGGGATAACTCACGACGAACCAGTTTTTGATATCATATCAAATATAGGTTTGACCCTAATTAATATAAAAAACTAATTCAAAAGTTTAAGTTTGTTTAATATTGTATATATACGAGTTTAAAGTCCTAATCAATACGGGACAATTTATTATAACAAATGGTTTCGCTCTCATTGCAAAGAGTTCAGCCAACGGGTCTTCGGATCTCATGCCGATCCTAAGACCCGTTGGCTGATCACTTCAACAGTCTCAACGTCTAATCGGTTTTGATTATTATTATTTTTATTTCAATTTAACGGGGAAGTATGTATTACAAGTACATAATGTGTAACAAATTCATGAAAATGCAATTGTTACATGAAGGTATAGACATTATAATATATAACGGAGATTCTATTCTACATGGAGTTTTTTCCAAATATATTCGATTTCAATTTGGCCTACTCCGTATTACAAATAACGCTTTATGTATTTGTGAAGGAATTGTAATCAACATTGCCTATATACATATATATATATATATATATAAATAAATATATAGTGACAGTCTTAGTTTCCGAGCAGCAAGGGTCATACAACAAACATTAGGCTAAAAAACCATAGTGACCTCAAATCTCATAACCCAACAATTAAAATCACTAAAAGGCAAATAATATATTTCTGTGAAGCTTTTGGCATTTTTGAGCATTTTTTTTAATTCAAAAAATGAAGTTCTTGATTTACCTTTTCTTCTCTTGGATACTCTCAAGACCTAAGAGACTCTTTGATTAGTGATTCCAAATTTCAGGTATAGATCCTGTGTAATCTATCTCGAATATAGCCCCTGCGAATAAAATCGATTCGATCGAGATTTTAACCAAAGCATAAAAAAAATCTCCATTCATGAAAAAAAAAAACAACATTTTCTTCCATATGATCTTTGATTCCTCTACCCTTTTCAAATATGATGAAATGAAAAAGTACATTGATAAAGAACTCATTCCAAACCAACCGCGCAAAGACCCACAGATCTCATCCACAAAAGCTAGCTCACTTATGGAGTGAGGGTGCCCATGGCCTTATAACGCATCACTTAGTCTCATTTCTAAGCGATGTGGGATACTAACATACATGTTTTACCTACAGAAGAACGACTTAAGGCCCGATTGGTGGAGTCGCAGCCAAACGCAAATGTGGCGACTGCGTTTTCTGGCGACTCCGGGCGACATTAAAACCGACTGGTGGAGTCGCAGTCGCCCGCAAACGCAACGATTCCACCATTCAGAAAAAATGAAACAAAACGCCGCCAATCGCTGATAGAAACGCTGTCAAGCGCAAGCGCAAACTCTGAGTTTCCACCAGTCAAGCCCTTACAAGCATACACATAAGCTATCGTGTTTGTGTCTATTGAGCCTTACCAGCAAGTAGATTGCATAGGCATTTGCTTCTGATAGATCTATTGAATATAATGGTTTCGAGTGTGGCTCGTACTTATTTGCTACTCATTAAGCCTTACCATCGAACTAATGCACATTCTAGAAACAATATCAAATGGGGGAATTTGTACATACCACGAGAAATAAACAAGCTGTTGCTCCTACGAGGACTTTGTTGTTAAGATGATCTTTTTTGCTCTGCAGCCATAGCTAAAGATTATGATTTCCAAAAGCTTATCTGCGTAAAAAGATCAGAAGTTAAAATAAACCGAAGCAAAGGATACATAAGAACGACACACTCGAAGGGTCATGAAGTAAATTTACGAGAAAATTTAATATATCACAAGGCATTCAGCCCTCGAACTTTAACAGGACTCTATAGTTGAAACAGAATTAAACAAAAATTTCTTACATGTGTACCATGCGAAGCCCTTCTTCGCTATCCTCATCTTCCTTATTCTTTTGATCATCATTGCCCTTGCTTAATCCCAAGAGCAAAGGTTGATCCTTTACAATGGACACCTGATCCATCGGAATCACGTTTCTCTTATAGTTCCAAACTAACATTGATATGTGATCTTGGGGCGAGACGAGGCCATTCTCTCTTATGCAACCCTTTTGCTCTTCAAGACTTTTCGGGTCATCAAGCTTTATGTATTCAAGCAAAGCCTTCTCGTGCTCAGGCCTCCAATTACTTGGAAAAGGAGTGTAATCGGTATCAGGAACAAGTGCCATCCGGGTATACACAAGTCCATCGATTGATTCAACGAGACCCATTCTCAACAGATTGTGATATTCAGGTGACTGCCCTTTCTTCTCCTTAAGAGGACGGCTCAGATTCCGTGCACCAATTTTATACACCTTTGCTCTTGATCTCAGCTTATATTTTGCTGCATAAAGCTTAGCTAACGAACCCCGTACGATATAAGAACAAAAGTTAACGATTTTCTTCCTATTATCAGCATATCTGTACCACTCAGCCACTGTTGTCAAGAACTTATTCATTTGTGCATTCGTATGAGCTTGTGTGGCATGAAACATTCTAAAACAAGGCTGTGGATCAGGATCCCGATCTCCTTTTACGAAATTCAATTTTCTGAATTGTTTGATACATTGTTTCAGACTTGCTGTAACAGACAAAAGGGTTCCGACACCTTTCTCGCTAATAATTTTCCCACCCGAGGCAGTATACCTTAGTGTCGGATAAACAACTCTTCGGCACAAAACATGATCAAGAAACATTATACCTTTCGTTATATGTTCTATCGGTAGGTTTTCATTGTCGAGTTTAAGCATATACTTCTGATCAACAAACTCAATCAATTGCTTCCGTAAGGTTGCAGCATCAGCCCTAGGTCCTCGTACTCCAATCAAAATATGACCCCCGTATCTTACATAATCGATCTTTCTCGTTTTATCAGGTCCACTTGTAGGAACAAATTCTGGCCAAGATGTATTTCCCTGATCCGTTTCTCCGTCTGGATTATTCCAAATCACATCACTTTTCGAAGGACGATAAAACTCTTTGATTTTCCCTTCCATCCAACGATCTAATTCGTCAAGACATACGTTAACCAAAAGAGGACTTAGAATCCCACAATGACCCCACAAAGGAACCTTCTCAGCCTCTTCGGGAGCAAATCCAAAGAAGGTCTCTAACCAATAAGGGTCAGGCTTCGGTTCATCCTCTGCCAAAACCTTCTTCTTCTGATACTTCCTTTTCTTCTTCTTTTTCTTCTCACCATCATCAACTTTACTCGTTATCACAGGCGTGACCAGCGCCGATTTAATCAAGTCAATCACTTTCTTGTCTCTAATATCCCTCATTAGTGCACTAATTACCAACCCGGCCTTCATTCCATCCAAAACTACACTAAGATCTCCTTTTAAGTACCATAAATACCCTGCGAAATTCCTGCGAATAACTCTTAAAACTGTATGAGGAGTTCTCTCAGGCCTAAAAGCATATGACTTCTGCGAAAATCTTGCTTCGTATATTGGCTCTAAAATCATTAACAGAACTTCTTGGACTATTCTATCCTGAAAAGGGGTGGGTTGGGTAGTAGTCAAGATCGCCTTGATCTTCCTCTTAGATAGAGATTCGTAATCTGTTTTATCCCTAGGCGATTTTACAAAGAAATCCAAACGAGCTCCCCATTTGAACCGATCATCCAGTACGGCATTTCTCAGAGCTAAAACATCTTCTAAGGCAGATCTCTGAATGGAGCTACGTGGTACATAAGCCCCCATTTCATCACAGCATACCTTCTGGTAGGCTAAAACCCACAATTCAAATCTTCGAAGATATGAAGTTAAGTTGGTCGCTGTTTTATCGGGTTCTCTAAAATTCTCAAGCCACATCTGGGAACAAATCGAAACACCGTCTTCTTTCAACAGATTCACTGGATCATCAGGATCAGGCACTCGCCGTTGCGGGGTGAAATAGGAGAGAAATCGGAACAACACAAACCCATTCGCACTACAAATGCGAGCAGAAGGAGGTGTCGACCTCTTGCAAAGACTTAAAATAGAGAAGCTTCGACGCATTTGGTGATTCAAATGGTGAGAGTATGACTGACAATTCATTTCATGACCATGAAAATGCCGCAAAATCGATCAAAGCACATACTGAATCTATATAAATAACGAAGAAATCCGAACAAAAATAAAAACAAATTAAGGATCTCCGAATATGCCTTACAGAAACGAAACGGCGAACAATTGATCGAACCTTCAATTCCTCTTTAGATATTTTTAAGGGGGGAGAGATGATGATGATGATGAAAAACCCTCGCTTAAACCCAGAGCTTTGATTTTGGGGCTTTTTCGATAAAGGCTGATGAGAAACAGATATACTTTTTTCTCTCTTCCAAACAACATAACATAATTCGAAAAAGGCTTTTTTGTGGGCCCAATTATAATGGTCCTCATTTCATACCGGCCCATTTGATATTCGATTTTTTGTGGGTCTAAATATAATGGGCCGAATTTTGATATTCGATTTTTGTAGGCCCAATTACAATGGCCCGAATTTGAGCCTGGTCCATTTTGATATTCGATTTTTTGTGGGCCTAAATATAATGGGCCTAACTTGAGACCAGCCCATTTTGATATTCGATTTTTGTAGGCCCAATTACAATGGAACGAATTTGAGCCTGGTCCATTATGATATTCAATTTTGTGGGGCCTAAATATAATGGGCCGAACTTGAGACCAGCCCATTTTGATATTCGATTTTTTGGGCCCATATAAAATGGGCCGAATCTGAGACTGTTCCATTTTTTATATTCGATTTTTTGTGGGCACAATTATTCGATTTTTTTGTAGGCCCAATTACAATAGGTCGAACTTGAGACCGGCCCATTTTGATATTCGATTTCCGAGTATATATTTCAATACAGAAAGAAAGTGATCGGCGCGTCCACCTCACCGAAGTGAAACGTGCCACGCGTATAAAAGTGGGCCCAAAACGAAACAGTACACGTGGCATAAATTTTAGCCTGGCAAATTGTGACGACGAAAGCAAATAAGTTCATTTTCCACATTTTGCAATTAAACTCTTTTTTTTTAAGTAACTTTGTGGGTCTCTGATAAGAACCCACTCATTACACAATTGAGTTGCTTCCTAATTAACTTTTACTCAAAACAAAATGTCGGTGGAAGGGAGGAATTATAAAAGTTGGTGGGTGACTGAGAATGATAATTACCACAGTAAATAGAGAGAGATTAATGATAGAGGGAGGGAAAAGGACACACTAATCTCTCTCTCTCTTTCTCTCTTGATTTTTCTTTCCATGAAGGTTTCGTAATGTGTGAGAGAGAGTGTTCACACACACCCTCGACTATACTCATCCAACTTTCTTAATCTGTGATTTACAATGTAAATGAGAATAACAAGAAGAAAAGGAAAAAAAAGAACCCACCAATGTGAAAAATACACTAATACATGAATTTCTCTCCTATCCTTCAAAAAAAAAAGTTACGACTCTCATGGCATCAACAGTATTACCACTATTACTACTACTCCGGGGAGTTGGTGTGGAATGGATTAAAATGGACCACTAGGGGCTCTACTTAAAAAAGAAAGAGATGGTTACGACAGGTACAGGTGCAGGTACGGGCTTGCCCCCCTTAGATTATGGACATGACATCCCATCCCCAGCACAAAGAATAAAAGATTTGTTTGTTGTCCTAAGAAACTTACTCCTAAATGAGCAATATTGCTTCTCCCATCTTTCATTGTTGTTAGAGCACCCACCACCCCACACTCTTACCAGAATCAAATAATTTTTCCGTTAGCAGAAGAAAAAAAAAATGTGGTCGTGGGGGAGGGAGTCTGTTACGTGTAGAGTCATTGTGGTGGTGGAGTGAAACTGGGGCCTTTCACTTTTAGACGCTTTGGTCCTGTTGTTGTTTCTGAATGATGATGATGATGATGATGATTATGATGTTTCTCCACACTCTTCTTCTTCAGGTTTAGTAATGAGTCAATGATCATTGTTCGGTTCTCAAACTTCAAAGATGAACGCCGTTTGACCCTGAAAACCTCAGAATCAGACCCATCACTTTCATGATCCTCCACAGCTCTCTCATGACAATTTGGAAGTCCTTGGAACACAGATGATAATGGAGTTTCGTAACTACTGCATCCTACTTCTTCACACATCTTCGACTCATTACTTCTAAATTTAGCTCCGCCCTGTTCCTGCTTCCACCAAAACAATCCGTTCCAAACGTACATTATTATCATCCTAATAACAAAACCAGCATTATTCATGAAAAACAAAATGAATAAAAAGTATTTTTTAAAAACTAACATAATCAGAATCATCAACCAGAGTGGAAAGACAGGAGGCAACAGCTTCAAGACTCAAGGCAGGGTTTCCATGTTGTTTCTGGCTACGGGAAATCATATCATCGACTTCACTGAAGTCGAAGTTTAGAGCGGAATAAGGAATGTATCTATCATCTCCTTCATTGGGTGCAAAGGTGTTTGGCATTGGGTATGAATATAAGCCATCGTCTATCATCAACTGCCTTTGAATCGAATCTGATGATACTTCATCTTCATCTTCCTCCTCCTCAAACATCTTAGCCGCAGCTTCCATGTCTTCAATGTCATCTCTTAAGAAAAGAATGCGACTACTCCCACATGGAAGGCCAAGCGTTTTAAGATCTGGATAAGACAAAAGTTTCAATCCTCAATTAAAAAGACATTAACAAAAGATGTGCGGAGAGAAACCGAATAATAATTGCTTACCATGGCGGAGGCAGACAGGATGGGCGGAACAGTCACAGTTGATAAAAGCCAAATAACAGTCTCGTTTACACAAACTGCATACGATGGTCCCATATGTATTTGAAGCAAGGCCTGTGAATGATCTTGATTTCATCAAAGACCAACGAGCCCAATGAATGAAACGTATCAGTTTGACAAATGCAACCTTGATGCAGCGGCGTCCCAACGCGTCTGCAGGTGAAAGATTCAAATCTTGGGATTCAGAAGTTGTGTATAAAAGCATTGCTTCTTTGCATATCAATTGCTCATGAGGAAGCAGAGGCGCCCTATTAAGATGAGCATAACGGAGGCTGGCAATAGCCCCGAAAGGAAACCAGTCTCCCATCGCAAAGTTCACAGCCTCACCACAATTAAAGCCTGCAAAATTACAACACATGTCATGGTTCAGATAAAGATTAATCTGCAGCAATTAGGTCAATTCGATGTACTGTGGGGAAAAGTTGTAATACCATGACTGAAGCCGGCATGATATGCTCTAGGGAATGTAACAATAAACTCCCCAGGCTTTTGTATGGCCCTGTAAACAGGCACATCATGATCCAATAGAACATCCGGTGGGAAAAGGGTTGTTTTCCCCAAGAGAACATCAAAGGCTCCGTCCTCTCCGACAGTTGATAAAATATCATCACTGTACACACACTCCCTGACCACCTTTTCAAATTTTAGAGCTGCAGAACCTGGAATCCCATACCAAGTTTTTGATGCTCCACAATGTTGATAATTAATGCTGTTTTCGAGGAAGAGAAAAAGGTTAAAATGAAGATCAAGTCATTGGAGACTAACTTTACTTACCATCCAAAAATATATGTTACCACCGCTGTGCAAACGAAAAATTCACTTGACTGTTTTATTTACCTGTACAAATAATGATCCTCAACATGCCAAGCAAACATACTGAACAGCATCCCAATGTAAAGCATCGGTTCAGTGACTCCCTGAAACAAACAAATCAAAAATTATAACTTACAAAGGGCCAATAGAACAATATAACAACTATGCATTTCATCACATACCGGAATAGATGTCTCAAGAAGACGCAGAGTGGACTTTGGCAGACGAGAAACTTTCTGAAAAAGGAAAAAAAAATAGATAACTGCCAACATATTTAAGACATCAAGGCAGTAGTTTCCTTATTGCTTAACCGGATAAGAGAGGAGTTATATAAGATCAACACCTTCAAGTTCCAGTTGCTGTTTCCAAGTGGGTCACTTGGTGAAGTTGAGAATGCGCTACCATCTACATCACATGCATATTCAACTGTCTCCGTCTTACCACAAGCAATTTCCCTCCAAAATTCTTTTTCTAATAACCGTTCCGGAAGGGAACCGCCACTACAGTATCTACGAGCAAATACCTTGTTCGCCATTTTTTCGAAATCACGGAATGTATAGTTCCTGAGTAATTAATATTCATCAAAACCAGAGATATGAACAGAAGGAAAACAATTAAATCCAGTGAGGTAGGATATCAAACCTCCCACTCATGAAAAATGTAACTTTATCATCTGAATCCCACTCAGCAAGTCTAAGAGGTTGTACTCTGGTTGTGAACTTAAAGTTCACTTTCTCTTTCATCAACACAACTCCTGCGGGAACAGTTGCTGTCAAGGGCGAAATGATCTTGCAAATACCTGAAAAATCATAGAGGCACAGAAAAAATCAAATTAACATCATTTTCAAGTAACACAAAAGCCTCAACACATTAGATATCATAGTCAGTAGCAGAAGTCATTCATGTTTAATTGTAAAGTTAACACCAATCCGCAGCTTCAACTAACATATACAGATCATTAGAAGAAAAGTTTATCTTTTATTCTCAGTATTACTATTTCCTTGCATATTCAGAACCAGAAGTGCGTTATACCATATTTCGAAGCCTCTGGTGCTATCTTCTGCAAATAAATCAAAGGATCTTCGAACTCATCCTTTGTTGGTCTGTAGACAGGACACTCTGGAAGTCTTTCAGTCCATTCTAGATTATCTGATTCAAGCTTCTCCACTTTGCGTTTCAATAAGACGTCCTTCCCAGCAGATACACCATTCAATTTGGAGATTGTATCATTAACATTAGGCTGTAATCTCACACCACACCATGCCGGCACTCTCAGAGCATCACCTCCACTCCTAGTCATTGTACTTGTCGCTCCTTCTGTTTCATTGACAGTGTCTGGTCTCATTCTCTGAAGCCTTTTACGTTTCAGATATTCTAAACTATTCTTGGCCTCTTTGGACAAGCAGACCCTCCCTTCCACCTGGCGATAAAGGATGTTAGAGAACACTCCAAAACTCTGTAATGGAAGTGAAATCCAGTTTGACTTAAAAACAGTGGGATCAAAGTCTCAAATCCTACATATACTGTGGCATGGCTATGCAGCATATCAATTATCCATACTTAACCAGATAGCCAAATCATTTATCTTCAGAAAAGGAATAAATCTGAAAAGTTAATGCAGAAAACAGAAACAGTCAACAGCAACAGCAGTCTTAAAAAGAATAAGCATATTGGCTTCAAATATATTCTTCTCCCATCAGTTTGACCAAATCCTAACCAATGCTACTAATGTGAAATTACTACTTCCGGCACCCTCGTCCAACGCGAGTCAAAAACTGTCGACAATATTTCCTAGAACACAAATGTTGACCAAGAGAGATTCGTCGCGATTGCAACCGAAGATAGAGGCCAATTCTCTAGAGATGAGATTCCGTGAAAACAAACACAGAAAAATAGATAGTTATGCAAAGCATTTCCAATCCCCCGGAAATTTTCCTCTATCTCATCTGTAATGCCGAGAAGATTTCCCGGCATGAGCAGGTATTCTAAATCTGTCTACTCATATCCACCAGCAATAAAATTACAGAGGTCGAAATTAAGAATCAAGCTACAATTTCCGAAAAGAAACGGAATAGTGATCAAATCAATACAATGCATGAGATCAGAACCAGGGAAAACTAAGAAAAATCGCGTGAAATTCTCGACCAAAAACATGATTAGACAAATTTCACGACAGGAAAACCGATTTTAAACACATAAAAATGAGGGAATACATCATCTCACCATGGCATTCCGTAATCTATCTCTGTAGAACTCCGTTTTTTTCAACTCGACAACAACCACCGCGACAAACAAAGACCAGGCAAAGGCCCGGCCAAATCCAGGAGATATGGAACCCTAGATCACGATCTCGACCTGCGAAATCAAGCCCCAACCTAACACGTGAACACGACACACCACATTTTAAGAAAACGCCGGGAACCGTGGCAGACCGAGTCAAACGCGGAGATCCGAGTCGCCGCGTAACTGAGTCAGACGGATATCAGAATCTGCCTGACAATTTCCACGTTAGAAAGCGAACAAGCAGTTTCCGGCGAGAAACGGTCTTAGAAGCAGGGCGGTATAACGGAATCCGGCCGGAGAAAGCGGTTTTCCGGCACGGTGGAGAGAGAACTGTAGATGTGAAAAAAAAAGTAGACCGAGAGAAGAAACGTAGAAAACCGAAAAAGCTTCAGTTGAGGATAATTTATAGTTTTATACTCCAAATGTTAATATTTTTAGTGGCCACCGTAATTTTAACATATAAAAAAACGGGTTGCTAAAATATTTATTGTAATTTAAAAATAAAGGTGGGTCGGGTAGGTTCCGAAATTCTTAAGTAATGAGAATATAAATATTCAAATACATTTAATGAAATTATATAATCCTACAATAAATATTATTAACGTAAGATTAAATGCCATATTGATTGTCATAAATCATACAGTATAATTATACATATGTTATGTTTTGAGATTCATAATTATTCCATATGAAGAACATATACATAAACTCTATTAAACTATGCAAATATTATAATATAATAAATAAAAAAGGAAAAGAGAAGTGTCAAGGAAAGTGGTGGTCGTTAGGTGGTTCAACCAAACGCAGCCGACCCCCAAATCCTGCGTTTTGTTCATACCGCGTTTTTTAATTTATTTTCCATCATTTTCACTATATTACCCCCTCGTACACCCACGATTTTCCAATTGAACCGAATCAAATACCGAGGGTAATTATGTCATTTCAAGCCCGGTCGACTAGAGGGGTGGATGCGTAAAAAACCAGTCGCCCGTTTGAGGGAGGTCAGATAAACGCGATAAGCTAAACCGAGAAATCAAACCGGGACCCGGTTTCAACGAACTTCCGTATAGTTAGGCCAGCTTTTCATCCATGGGACAATTCTCTTCACCATGGGCACTTTGGTAATTATCGAAGAGCGAACTGTTCGAGAAACGTGACGGACTGACTCGGAAAACGACGAGAAGTCGAAACGTGGAGACATCACTGTACCGGATGTCCACGTGGCAACGGTTTACCACGGTTTTACTGTGGGTGTTGAAATAAACCGGTTTTACTCGGTTTTCCGGTGAAAGTCATTATCCTAAGAAAAACCCATTGGCTCATTGTTTGATTTTTTTTTTTCATTTTTAGGGGTTGACGTGTGTAATGGTTGCGTTTCCGGCAGTCAGCGAAAACGAAAGTTGTGCGGCTCGGCTTCAATTTCACCGGTCAACCATTTCTAAACCATTTTACAAACATGATTCGGTTCGGCTCGGCTAAGCCGGCTCTCATTCTCCACGTTTTTTTAATAATAATTGTGAATGAGCGAAGATATAAGTATTTAATATCGATTTTTTTATTTAGAAATATGTCGTATCGTCTAATTAATGTGAGATAAAAAAAAATAATAATGACAACAAGTAATTATTTATTAAAATGAATTTAAAAGTAACTGCCACAGGTAAGATAAGGTGGGTTTTGTTGTGTAACAGGTGGAGTACAGCCGTCCGGCTCAAGGCTCTAGCTTTTTGTGTTTGCCGAATATTTCTGTTAACTACTTGAAATGTCTATATTACCCTGAGACCATAACATGAAATGACTTATATTGCCCTCCTTCTGTTTGTGAACCATTATTACAACACCGAAATCGAAGGTATGTATGTTTGTTATCTCTTTTATTTTATTTTTTGGTAATTTCGTCTCTTTTATTTAAACTTTTCTGTTTTTAATTATTTTCATTTTTGTAACCATAAACTGTAGAGGATACGAATTTTATATAATTTATATTTTTAGATATCTTCATATTATATATAAAGAAAAAACAAAAATAGCTTAAAATGGAAATTGACTTGTTTGAGAATCTTACAACTCCACATGTCAATTCATTCAAACAATATCCCATGTTATTCACATTAATTGTAACTCCTACAGCTATTACACGCCCATACATATAACTAAATTCTAACCATTTAATACATACATTATATACTCAAATTAAAAATAATATATCAACCATATGATTATACTTATGTGAATAAATATAAAATATAATTTATAAAGATAGATAGAAACCGAAAGTCTTGAAAAAAGAATAAAAAATCGAAGAGCATATGTTATTTGTTCTGATCTCATTCTCTGCATCTTCTATGTCATGTCACATGGCAAGTGGTCATCTATATTCCCTCAATCCAAATGTTACTTAAATATGGAAACTGATTATATTTATTTATTTATTTATTTTAATACATTTCCACTAAAGAATAGATTATTCCATGTTGCACCTTATCATATTTATTAGATAATGTATATTATTAGTACCTACTAATTTTCCCATTATTGTACTTGTATTATAATCTATATATAGATAGATATATACAAATATATATGCATTATCCGGTTAGGAAGCAACCTTTTATATAAAAGGTTATTTTTAAAATAAAATAACTTAAAGTTTGGAATCTTGAGTGATAAATTATGGGCTGTCATGGTGGTATTTTTTTAATGTATTTAACAGAAGATTTATGATTTTATTCTCATCTGTTTTGAAATAAAATCATCGATTAGATTAATTCAATTTTAATGTTTTTGTTTAATTTCTATTATATGATTTAATACTTAACAAATCTTCTTAACATATTGAGCGTCGCCTTGAATTCTGCCCATCCTACACAAGTATAAATACATAAAACTTAGTTTTTTAAATCAATTAAATCAATTATATAGTTTTAATTCAATTTGCAAAAAATAAACCAGTCCCATGAACCTAGTGGAGCCTAGTGGAGGATATTATATATCTGTAAATTATAACAAAAATTTAAAATTATTTATATCTCAATTATGACATATATATATTGTGAAATATTTTATAATTTTATAATTTTTTTATTGAGGTATCTAAATGAATTTGATTTTATATCAAATTTTGTTTTGTTTTGATTTAGATATTTCGATGTTAGATATTTATTTATAATAGATATATTTTAAGATTAAATATGAACACGTAAAAAAGTATTTTGTTTTACATGAATTAATTATATAAATGATATATATTTTTGATAAATCTAAATTGTTTAAGTAATTTTTTATTGAATTTCGATATATGTGTGTTTGTAAGCATATATATATATATATATATCTCACATAGGTGAGTCGTATTTTGGTCAAAGAAATAATGATTTGAGCATAATAAAACAGCCATGGTAATACTGCTTGCAAATAAGAGACCAATAATACATGGGGTCCATTATATTCACTACAGGAATTGCCCTAATTAAGGTCAACTATTTGACACATCACACGTTGTATTTAAATTCTTAATAATTTATTCAGTTGCTTTCAAATTTTTTTTTTAAATAGAATAGTTATCATGGATTGCAATATCAATGTAATGTTTAATTATATATATCAAATTTGTAGTCAATAATACAACATATATTGTTTAAATATAAGTGTAGTTACAGTTTTAACAATATTAACTAATCATTCCGTATAATACAGTCAAATATAAATATATATATATATATATATCCTCAAACTCTCAAGGAAAGTGACAGATACCTTATATATATATAAGTAATGGTATAATAGAAGTGAAAAACGAAGAAAAAAACATAGGAACACAATATTTTGAAGAAGTCAAAATTTGGTAAAAGTATTTGTACTTTTTTTTGTAAGGTCGCGAAATTTAATGAGACAATGATTATATATTTATAGTATAATTGGCCCACTTTTGACTAATATTGATTGACCATATTATTAACCACATATATAGATATATAAAACATGTATTGTGATGGGATATATATATATATATATATTAAATTCAAATATATGTGAAGAACTGTACTAACACGGTAAAATGATGATTCACGATAAATATGAAATGATATATTTTGATAAAAATATATAAAGAAAGAGATTAATAAATTTAAATTTAGAACATAGGAGACGTGTGTTTTAACGTATGGTTTGAAAAAAATGACGTGAAAACAACAGATATCGAACAATTTTGAAATTTAATTATATCTCTCACCGACAATAAATAAATGAGAGGAAATAACAATATATATAGATATATATTACAATATTATCATTCTACTATACATTAATCATTGAAATTATTAAACAAACTTTATTATCAAATAAAAAATTAAAAGTAATTATTTGTCAAAATATTTAATTTATGTAAAAGAAACAAAATAATCAATATTTTTATTGTAATATTAATAAGATTGGAAATTTTATTAAAAACTAATACGTTTATATAGATAGTGAAATTTAATATATATCTTATTAAAGGAATGTTGTAATAAAACTAAAATATTTGGTACATTATTAGATAGTTTTTATTAATCTATTTTTTTTTAAAGAGAGCAATGACGTGGCAATAACTAATATGATGGCTTTAGTTAGCGATAAGGCACAAAATGAGAGGCTGATTTTGGGATGAATGAAGGAAGACGTCCTTTCTCATATCATGCGTCCATGTCGGCCGTACCACATTCCCTTTTTTTTATTATGAAGGAATATTATTATTATTCATACGATAAATCAATTCTTATTTATTCTCCATTTTTTCATATGTAACAAAAAATCAAAGAAAATAATATTTTACCCTTGTAATATTTTATATAATAAAAATTTATATTATTTTCGGGTAAGATGTAAAGAATAAGAATAATATAAAACCAATTTCAATGTTTTCTATTGTATTGTTTTACGTTGTAATGATATTATTCTATAAATCATTATTTATTATATAGATTTTCGCACAATTATAATATTACGTGTTCCATTCCATGTTATCTGTCACATCGTGAAATAATGGAAATCCAAATTCCGATAACATAACACGTCTGCATGCCCACCTCTTTTTTTATTTCTTTTTAATTTCCCTTGTCCAATGAATAAATATATGATACGTCATTATATTTATATATATATTGTTGAAATTATGGAAGTTTTAAAAACGTGTAACTTTTAAATGAACTTTTGGATTGGTCCCATCATTTTTTTGGTATGCGACTTTTGTAAGAATATCTTGCATGGGATATTGTAGGGTTCAATTTTGTATTGTGCACCTATATGTTCACACATATTTATATTTTCTACATTTATTTATATATATATGACACAAATAAAACATCTAAAATAGATCCCCCCCTTTCTGAATTTTAATTATGGATCTCACTATTCACCTTTCATTTCAGATACCGAATCTTATATATATATATATATGCTAATATTATTCAAATAGTCGCCTTTAGGTTCGGGCTGAACCTATCCACACTTCCAAAACAAATTTATTTTTTAAATATTATACTTTTTCCATTGGCAGACAAGTTTTGTTTAAAAAAATTAAGCAAGTCTACCGTCTAAATAAAAAAAACAAATGATTTCGTCGTTTTAATTTAAGTAAAAAATGTACATCTATAAATTCAAAATAATGATTAAAATTAAAATTAGACGGAAGAGTAAATCCAGTAATGGAAGCATATAATATTGTCAAAAAATAATTCAAATAATAATAATATGTAAATGAAGAAAGAAAGCGAGGATAGATGATATATTTGAAGGGGACGTATCATTACTTATTAGGCTAAAGACAGACCATCCCTTTTTCATTTCTCCCAAAGCCCACAACACCCAAACTACAAAGTGTAATAAATATTCAACTATGGTTCTTATTTATTTTGACCTTATTATTAATATAATACGCCAAATTTTATTTAATTTTAGGTCTATATATATATATATATATATATATATATAAAAGGTAAAATTTTACATTATGCTTATCATATAGTATATACAAGGTGTTAAACGTCAATCCGCCAGTTATCCAATCTATATAAATATGGATAAATTTATATGAAGTAATTTATATAATCATAACATTTTTTATAAAATTTAAAATGATTGCATTAATCCATATAATCCGTAAATTATGATGAATTAATTCTTAAAATTGAACTAATCTAAAAATAAACCGATTGAAGTGGTGGACTAGATTAATTCATTTAACAACTCTAATTATATATATAATAAAGTGGCGTAATAAAAATAAAGAAAGCATATAAGAGAAAAGAAGAGGGAATGGAATAATTCCACGTAGGAAAGTCAATTCCCGAACCAACGCCTTACGTGGTTCGCTCTTGACTTTCCTCTGCCTCTCTTTCTCTCCTTTTTTTTATTTCCCATTATCCCTTCACCCTTGAATTACCATCACTCTCACCGTCCTTCTGATTACCCCTGCGTCTCCCCGTCCCCAAGGGCGGCTGTGATTTGACTGACGGTGGAGCAAAGGTGGTTGTTGATGGTCGTCACCGTTGACAAATTGAGTTTCGCGGTTGGAACGCTGCTTGCTAGGGCCTGGATCGCAACGGTCAGCAAGCACGACGGCGCCTCTGCTACATTCTCCGCGTCTGCGTTCGACGATTTGACGGAGATGCCCTCAGCGGGGACGACGGAGAAACCGAGGGGCAAAAGGGGAATGTTAGATGGATCCTCGCCACTCATGGCGAGCTGAACGGCGTCGACGTCGACGGTGGAGTAAACGACGAGACTTCCTGATTGATCCGTACAACTCTCTTGCAGCATCAACTCCACGTTGTGCGATGAATTACTCGCCACCTGTATGTATACACCATATACCTTTATGATCGTATATATATGTACTCGAAGGAATTGGCCATAAAATCTGAATCATAATTACTTAATTGTTTAGGAATCTTGAAGATTTGAATACACTTACATTGATCCGAAGAAGAGAGATGCAATTTCCAGGATGTGATCCATTGGCAATATGAGCTACTTCATGAAGCGAATTCCCATTGAACATAACCTCTAACTGCAGAAAAAAAACAACAGAATACATCACCGGAGAAGCTCAACCTGAGACCGACGGTGTTCATCCCGGAGAAGCTCAACCTCAGACCGCCGGTGTTCATCCCGGAGAAGCTCAACCTAAGACCGACGGTGTTCATCCCGGAGAAACTCAAAGACTTGGTGGTGAGAATAGAAATGATTACCTGAGACCGACGGTGTTCATCCCGGAGAAGTTCAAAGACTTGGTGATGAGAATAAGGGAGCCAAGTGGTAGAAACGGCACAAAGAACAACACCGGTGGGGTGACCAGGTTCAGACAGTTTCCGAGTGGTGATTCTGACGGTGTCTTGTACTGATTCCGACAGAGCTGTCCATGATTGTCCATACGAGGTACTTGTGTTCACACAGAATGTTCTTATCATCCTTTGTGAAAGTCTCATCAGATTCTTACGAGCCTCCGGAGATGGTATCACTGCACCCACCAAAGATGAAAGAAGGTAAATTGAACCATTTTTGCATCTGATTTCAATAAGGGTATTTCGAGTTAACCGGATCGACCCAACCCGAATAATTTAATCAATGAAATATATGAGTTATATAGAAAATCTATATGGATTCAATATCAAAATTTTAAATAGTTTCGGGTGGATTCGGATTCGGGTTTGGAATAACCCGAGGAACTCGAATAACCCGAAAAAAAAACTAAACAAACCGTAATCCTATAACTGTGAGTAGTGACACAACTTACTTTCCCTCTTACTCACACGTTTAAAATCCGAAGTATTCGTTTAAAACCCAAATTACTCATACTTAAATAACCCGAATTATCCGTTTAAAACCCGAATTATCCAGACTTAAATAACCAAAAAATCCGAAGAAACCGAATGATCCGAAATATCTAAATAACCCAAATACAATTCGAGCTTTTGGGTACAATGTTTCAAAACCCGAATCCAGACTGAAACCAAACCCGTCTCGAAAGTCAAATGGGTTTTTTTGGCTTCAATTTTTTATAAACCAAGGAAACCGAATCCGTACCGAAACCAAACCCGTCCCGAAGATCAAATGGGTTTTTTTAGGTTCAATTTTTATAAACCAAAGAATCCGAACCCGGACCAAACTCGAGAAACCCGTCCCGAAAACCGGATTGTCCAACCCAAGTGTAAACAGCTGAGAGCCGAACGTACGTACCGCCGAGGTCAGTGATGTTACGAGCCATGAGACTAGCAATCCTCTCACACTGACGCTGCAACACAGCGAGCCAACGGTGAGCTCCAAACGCCATTCCACTCTTCAAATACTCTCTCAGCGTCTCATGAATATGCTTCTCCTCTACCTCCGCATGCTCCACCCAACTCACCTGCCACACTCATTATTACTCTATCTCGATGAATACATATAATATAATGGTGTAATTGATTTGATGCTGACGTACCCTTGAGTATCCATTAGGCATATCTTGAATGAGACAGCCGGAAGGTTTTCTCCGGTAAAGAGGAGTCACCGGTTGAATCCGATCATGAAAGCTATCAATTGGAAAATCCACGACGAACCATGTCCCTTCTTCTGCGTTTTGTTCCACGTACCTTAGAAAATAAGCTTCTCTTGTTGGCACTAATGGAGATAACACTTGTAATTCTGCGTACATCTTATGATAACCCACCAAAAAAAAACAAAAAAAAATGATAACGTAAATTACTGTAATTTGATCTGTAAAAAGATTCACCATTGTTAAGTACTGTAATTACCAAGACAAGGGAACCACTTGCACCAGAGACTCCGGATGAAATAATCTGAACGGTCTTAGCCCTTGCCACGATTGAACAAAACAGATCTGCCCATTTATCCTTCAACCACACAACATATACATACATATTCAGACATGTGTACGTACATGTGTACGTATGGTGTGTGTGATATAAAAGAACTTACAGCGTCAAGAAAAGCGTCGACTAGGGTTATAGTGTTCATGATGACAACTGCATTAGCCCTAGAAGCCTCTCTCTTTAAATCACCTTTGTTATGTTCCAAAGGCCATGGGAATAACTTCATGTACTCTTCCTCATTTAGACACACCCTTTCATCTCTCATTTTGTCGTCCGATGTCTTTGTCGTCCACAAGGGCTCATTTGTTTTACACATTTTCACCAGTTCTTGAACACAGGCAACTGCTAACTCTAGGGCTATCGGCTTTTCTTCTTCCGCAAGTAACAGACCATTATTCTTTGGGAACAAACATGCCGTACCTTCTGCTGGAGGAGGAGGAATCATCATCATGTCCGTACATGAATGTTCTGAGAAGTTCCTATGGTACACACTCATGTCAAGATCCAAAGATGGTTGCTGCGTTTGCGTTTGCGTTTGCGGTGGAGGTGGAGGCGGAGGCGGAGGAGTATGATCCATCAACGCCTGAGCCGGCGGCATTGATTGAATCGAACGTCCAGTGTATCTCGAAGCAATACAGCATAGTCGATCAAGCTGGGAATTACAGTAACAATATATTTAATCAACAATAATTTGATTAATATTTTCAAAAGTCGTATCGTTTTGATTTTACCTCATCACGAAGGCGGGAGTTTTCAACGCGAAGTTCATGGAAAGAGATATCACCGAGAAGGGCAGGGCCGCCGCAGGAGGGACAAGAAAGGCCCCTCAGTTCAGCCTGAAGTCTATAGTTCTCTGTCTTTAGATTCTCATTTTCTGCCCTAAGCATTACATTTTCTGTTCTGTCTTGTTGAGCCTATACCTCAGTTAACCATTAATGAATTCAGTCATCATTCATTACATATAATATGAATATATATATATATATATATGTTCATATACTCCCATACATATGTGTATTTATTTATGTTGTGTACTATAAATTAATTAGTTGAAAACAAAATATGGCCCAATTATTAATGAGGTTCTTTTTCCTTTCTCAACGGTCATTATATCCTTACCGGTGGTCTCCAATATCATCCCTCTTATTTTTTTTTCCGGTGTAAAAAAAATTGGGTTCTTTTCATTTATTTCACAAATGGCCCCCACGAAATAATTTCATTTTCTTGTAGCCCCCTTTCAATTAAACGTATTTATCTCATAAGGTCTTATCTTATACCTCTATGTATATATATATTAGCCCCTTCCACGAAATTATTCATATATAACTATAATACTGTATGGTAATTATTTAAAATAATTTAACATACTATAAAATAATAGCATAATAAATTGAACAATAAGGAAAGTAACATTATGAATTACCTTCATTTGAGTACGTCTATTTTGGAACCAAAACTTGACTTGTCGAGGCTTGAGACCAAGCTCTTGACTTAATCTCATCCGCTGTTTGTCGTCCGGATGAGGACATTCCTTAAACAACCTGCCAAATTTACAATAAAAAAATCATATCGTTATATATACATATATATATATATATATATTCCAATGATTTAGCATTTAACCAATCCAATTAGTTTCTTCTTTCCTAAATGAAGAAGAATCGGGAGAAAAAAGAAAACGGCAAGACGTACGCTTCCATTTCTTGGATCTGGCGTGCAGTGTGACGGTGATAGCGTTTCTTCTTCGCCGGAGGTTGTTGTTCATCTTGAAGTTCGGTGGTGATGACGTCATGCTCGTTGGCGGATTTCGGGTCATGATCAGCGTGCTCACTACCCGACCCGCCCGACCCGCTTTCCATCATCTCCTCTCTTCCCATCATCATCATCATCATCATCCCATTCTCCTCTTTCTGTTTATTGCCAAACAAAATTTTTAGAAGAGAGAGAGAGAGAGAGAGTATTATTTAAGAAATACAGTAGAAAACTCTAGGGTTTGTTTTTCCTTGAGACGAACCGGGATTACTGAGGAGAAAGGATTGAAGGGGATGAAGTTGAAATTAGGGTTTTGGATCGGAGACGAAGACGGCGACGCAAACATGTCGTCGGTGTTAACCACATTCCCTCCTCCTGCTCCTCCTCCTATCGTCGACATCACTTGCATCTCTCCGTACATTTTCCTTCTTCGTATTTTTCTACTTTTTAATATTACGAGATCTCTAATCTAGGGTTTTTCTCGAACCCCTTGCGACTTGAAAAAAAAAAGAGTATTGAAAAAGAGAATCAGTGCATGTAATGCAGAGATCTTAGTAGAGAATAACATATGAAATCTTACAGTAAATGCAAAAAAGAAAAACAAAAAAAAAATGGAGAAAAGAAAGCCTGGTCGGAAAATGAACCTAAAGATTACATATGAACGACAAATCAGTTCATAAGCGGATAATGCCAACGATACAATAAACGTTACAGCTGAAAATAATTAATGCAAGGAATATTGGATATTATTTATGTTTGAAAAGGGAGAAAAAATAGGTAGATATTCTCACATACAAACAGACGATAATTAGGGTTTATGGAGTGTGCTTTTGAGTGTTAAATCACAACCGAAACTCCATATATGAATACTGTAAGAAGCTTACCATAACAGATTTGGACAGAACAGCAAAACATGCTAACGAAAAACACATATTATGAATCGAAGCAAACCTTACCTTTTCCTTCTTCAAAGATTTTTCCCGAGAAAGTGGAATGTAATTTTCCTCACTTTTCTCTTATTTTCTCACCTTGTTTGGGTTCCGAGAAAATGAGAAACGCCAAGGGAGAGATCCTCAATCTTTCTCTCTCTAGTTTTTTCTTCTTCTTTTTTTTTTCTTTCTTGCTCGTTTTTCTTTCCCTTTGTAATAAATGGAGGAGTAAATTTTGCTAATAAATACTTACCGGACCAGAAGGGTAAACGGCGGACTTTCTGTTTAACGGCGATTATTGACAGAATGTAACGCCCGTTAACTGCGCTGTTGCCACGTGGATATTTCCTTGTGGGTCCTCCGTACGTTTTCCCGAAGCAATACCCTCTCCACCACAAGTCAAACTTTGCTCCCGAGTCAAACTATATTCCTCACACGCTTACCGCGTGCGTGCACCACACCGCCCTTTCGGATTCCCTGAACATCTGTCTCGTTACTCATAAATTATCTCTGCCTACTTTTTCAAAATTCAATTTCTAATTAATATAAATATATTTTGTATAATATTAAATTATTAATATATAACTAATTTATTCTAATTTTAAATTATATCCCAAATTATGTTTACCCATTTTTTTATTACTAGGCTTTTATCTTATACCACAAGCATAAATTTGAAGTGTATATATTGATAGAATGCGGGGCCCACTTTTGCCCTAGTTGTTATATGTTATTGATCCAATCGATAGTTGAAAAAATAAAAATAAAAATTATGGATAAAATTTTCTGAAAGATAAAAGACATAAAACAAATGGTAATGGGCCTATTGGGCCTTTCATTTACTTAGGCCCAATTAAGTCCAACCACATAAAGGCCCTAATTAATTTAAATTAAACTACATTTGTTTGGGATTTTGACATCTATTCCACACCCAAACTAACTAAATTATACAGATGATGACGTTTGAATATAAAAACAAAATAAAATAATATCATTTAAAATATATTTTTTTTTATTAAGATGAAATATCAAACAGATATTACATATTATAAATTAAAGAAATTAATCAGTAAGAATACTTTCAGTTGAACATTGACATTTATACATATGACATGAATGTGAAAAGAGGTTCCTTCTGATACAATGCATTGCACAATCGTAACAAAATGCCATTTCATGCCCTAATAACTTGCCACGTGGCAATCCCACCGTTATCTTCCGATTGTTCATCGCTCCCGCCTTTGGTAAACCTTTTTTATCCCAAAATACATTTATTCAATGTAATTATATAAACAAATATTTAGTATTAGCTACATATATATATATATATATTCAAATAAAATATAGTAAAACGTGATATAGTATCGATAGTATTACAATACATTCAAAACTCTATTTAAGACAATATTTTTTTAATACAAGTAAATTATAACTCTTATATGATATAATATAAAGCGTAAATATATGGCATCATCGATTTCATAGTGATTGGAATATACGAAATAAACTTACATGATGACGTCAAAAAGAGAGCCACCAAAAACAAAACAATAGTAATCTTCATTATTATCTCTTCGAGAGAGAAAAAAAAAAGAGTTAAATGTAAATAATTTAGGGTTTGTTATTGGTGAAGTATATTTGTAATTAAAGGGTTGGATGATGATAAGTATTTATAGAATTATTATCTCAAGAGGAAGGGGGAGTTTCTTTGATGTTACAATTGTTTACTTTTATATAAATGAATGTAATAAAATCAACGTTATTATTTATTCTTAAATTAATGACTCGAACTAACTTAATTATTTCAAATTATTATTCTACGTTAATGGAAAACCTTTCATTATCAAGAAATTACTTCAGTTTTATTTAGGGTAAGATGATGTTCTTAACATGTGAAATTATATTTACTTTCCCCTTAATTTATTAAACGTTATACAACGTTTTATTTTTGGTACAAACAATCAAAATTGTTTTTTTCCTTTCAATATATATATTAGAAGAAAGTCTCGTATACAATGTATTTATTATATTGATATATATATATATATATTGATTGTATATTAGTCTGGTAATATTCAATATTTGTTTGTTCTATATAGATGGATTGCTATAAATGTACCAACACCAATATTTTATTTGAAATAACTAAAATATAAGAAACATCGGAATTAATTAATGGTGTATAAACAGAAAGCTATATGAAAGATAATAAACTAATTCCTTTGCTTATTATCAATATTAAAAAAAGACGACATGTTAATGAGTTTGTTGGTACATCATTTGTTATTATTTTCCTCAATAATTATGCATTTATAAATGTAAAATAAATTATGCATTCATTTGTACTATGATATCCATTTATATTTATTATAGAACAATTAAGCATTCAATTTATATACTATTTTTATTAAACAAACTATAGTTATCACTGTTATCAATATCAAATATGTTACACTTGTGATTTAACTGATCGAAGGCGTTTGAGGTTTTTCATCGGCGATTGAAAATGTCGGTTTTGCCAATCTGGGTACAACGGTGGACGCATGGAGAGAGTTGGGATTCGTGGAGGGCAAAAGAGTCTTTTTAGAATCGGGAGGCAGATGCACTCACACAAGTCATGAGTTAGTGTCAAACGTCCCGACCCGGCCCGAGTCCACTAGTGGTTCAGTGAAAACGGGTTTCGAGCCAGTCTGGCTCGAAAACCAATGGACCAAAATTATTAGATCTGCGGTCCAGTTCGACGAGCTTCGGACGGTCCACGGGTCGAAATCACATATACTAAAATGTGGAACCTAGCCATCTGCGAAGGTTTGAAATCGATTAAGCACGATCGAGAGTTTGAAACAGATAAACCTAGAAATATGCGAAGGGTTTGAAAATCAACGAAGGAATCTAGCAATATGCGAAGAAGGGCAAAAAACACGGAGGAAGCTAGAAATCTGCGAAGAATGGCCGAAATCGATGAAGCTACACGGTCGAGGGTTTGAAATGGAGGAATATAGCAATCTGCGAAGGGTTTGAAATCGATGAAACTACACAATTGAAGAAGCTTCACGGTCGACGGATGACTTGAAATCGAAGAATAAAAAAATGGCATATCGTGTTAAAGAACACGAAAACGAAAGAAGAGAGAAACAATGTGTCGTAGAATGAAGAACACGACTCACACGGCGTAGAATAACAAGGAGAAAAATAACACGACAAGAAAGGAAGAGATAGACGAGAAAAGAAGAAGACCAGATGACGCAGACGGACGCCTCAGAGGAACAAATGACGCATATGAATGAAGAGGTAGATGAGAAGAGAAGAAGACCAGACGACTATGGTTATCTGTTTTAAATTCACGGTCCGACGAGCCGAGCAAATTTTTTACAGGCTTTTACAAAGTGCGAATCCGAAAACCCGTTTGTATTCAAGTCTATAATTTTAAGGTCTGATCCTGTTATTTTCGGACGGATTTCGGATGGACGAATAGACCAAATTTTATTTTGACACTCCTATTATATATAGTTTTCATTATAACGAAACTTAATGCAAATCATGTTTTGTATATACGATAGAACAAAATAATGCGTTCGTTTGAGTTTAACTTATTATGGTATTATATTATGCACTAAAATCCGTTGTAAATTACTCTTATTAATCTTTCTTATAAAAAATATTTTATGGACATATAACATCCCAATCTAAAGTAATACTTTGGTAAATACTTCCCTCAAATTACTTTTGTTCATCTCTCTCTCACTCTCATGTCCGCGCGTGCATTCTACTCACCTTGCGTGTTATAGGCCTCTCGTTATGGACCGGGTCAAGTTAGACCCAGTATCAAATGACCTGGCCCAATATGACCCATTCATAAAATTTATTACGATAGATATAGAAGTATTAATAAATTGAAAATTTACTTTAGTTCTACATTATAATGAAAATTCAAATTAAATGGAATTTTCAAATGCGTAATTCTATTTATTTCTAATTAGTGTTATGTTCGGATCAGATTTAGTTTGTGTTACATTTTGTTAAGGATGAACAATATTCTCAACAAACTCAAAAACCATACTAACTTTTCTTTTTGGATAAATTGCAGAGAACCGATATAAAAACATTTATAAACGAAAAAAACATTATTTTGGATTTTTCTCACCGAATAATGAAATATCTCTGTACACATTACATAATATATTCATTCCATTATTTATTTAATATATCTCTAATCAACATAACTAACCACTCTAATATTAAAGAAGATACGCTCAACGACTACGTCCCCCACCCGACTGACCCGAAGCCGACGACCCGGATCCGGATCCGGATCCGGATCCCATTGTCGAGCCGCTCCCTGAACCCCTGGTCCCGAAATACAGATCCGATAAGTAATTTCCCAAATCTTCAGGGGTATATCTGACAATACGCTCATTGTATGTCTCTCGGATCAACCCGACCCGGTTTGACTCGCAGAACTCGTCGTAACTCGGCATGAGCTTCCGACACAAGGAGAGCTTGATCTCATCCCTCAGTTTCGGGTTAGGGACCACCCACGAGCTTTGTTTCCGGTACGCCGATTCGAACTCGTCGTTGAATCGCCGGAAAATATCCTTCGCCTCTTCCTCCGGTATCTCCACCGTTGGATACTCTGGGAGTGACGTCAGCACATTCCCCCATGCTAGCTTCTCGAACTTCTCTGCGTACAGCTTCACCTTTGCCTCATGCCTTGAGACCCAGTCGTCGCCGAGGAGGAGCTTTAAGTTCGATGATCGGACTTTAACGACGACGTATTGAAGATTGTTGGCGAGGAAGAGGTAAGAGAGAGCTACGTCTTTGTACGGCTGAGCCTTGCCGTCGATTTTGCAAAGTGTAAGGAGAATCACCCAAGCGAGTCGTACGGACACCGGTGAAGATGAGTACATGTCGTCGTGGTCAGTGGTAGCGTCGCCGATGAACAAAGATTCCGGTAACGGAGATGGGACGGTGAGTTGCCAGTTCTCGAAGATGGCGGATATGGAGTCACTGTAATCGGCGAGGAAAGCGAGGTAGTTCATGACGTAGCGCGTGAGTGGATGAACTCCGCCGCCGGGAATCGGCTTCTTGTAAGAGTCTCTCTGAATCGCCGACTCGAAATCTGACATCATCAACCGGACCGAGTCACCGAGTCTGGCTAGCGAGTTGATGACCTGAGATATAACTGCTGCCGTTGAATCGAAGTGGAAGATGGATTCGATCTCTGGGTAGAGGTTGGCGAGAGATTCATACATATCCAATATCCGAAACATTTTCTCGGGAGATAATTTCTTGAACTTTCCTGCATTTTCCGGGAAAGCAAATAGGGTTAGGGCTCCTTCCCGAGTAATCTCGACGAAGGAAGACATGGCGATTGTAGAGGAGCCGGAGAAAACATGATCGGACAGAATCCTCTCGCCGTAAAATAGCGTACGAACAGCGAATTTCACGGCTCTCTGCCATGATTTGATCTTCGATTCCAGAATCTCCCAATCCATCTTTTGAATCTGATTCAAATTCAACCGCTCGACCCCCAAACTATGCAGTGTTTCATCCGTGATCGATCTCCGCACCGATTTGTAAACCATAACGCATTCCTTCGCGTAGCCGGTGGAAATCATACATTCAGCGATCATCTTTAGGTCATCCATGGCGTTAGAATCGCCACCGGAGAATCTCATCTCGTCGCCGTCGCCGCCGCCTTCTTCATCTTCGGTACCATCAACGCTGTTATCTCCGTCTGAATCCGAAACACTCGAAGTGCTGAATCTGCAAGACTTGTGCGAACGAACAGATATGCATTCCGGGTCCAGATACTCCCGATTCGCCTTCAGAATCCGGTAGAATTCCGATTCCAGAAACTTCATCGCCGCTTGCATCAAGTTCTGCGCGCGAACTAACTTTTCCGATGATGGATTCACAGACACCAATCGATGCATCGTGCTCTGTAAATCCTTCACACCTCCGATGAATTCCGCTGCCTCGTGGCGATTAATCGAAGAGAAGAGAAATCCAGAAATCAAAGAAGAAGAAGAAGAAGATGACCATTTGCTAATCACAGAGTGAACAACTTCCATGCTTTCCACCATGGATGACTCGGCAAGCGTCTGGTGATGCTCCGACAACGGCGTCGTTCTCGTCGGCGGAGATGATCGGAACATATGTTTCCCCATTTCTCTCAAAAAAACTTTTTTTTTTGCTTTGCAGATTGAAGCTTTGATCTTCCTTCACCCTTTGTTACTGTCTTGTTAGCCCTAAAGATACTTTTCAGTTTATCTGTTTCTTATGAGTGAATCAGATATAATGAGAAAGTTAGCCCTATTTATAGAGAGAAGGAAATAATGCCCTTTTATGTATATACATACATAAATATGTATATACATACATAAATATGTATATACATACATAAATATGTATATACATACATAAATATGAATACACGTATAGTTAAACGGAAAGATTCTCAGAAGTCAAACGCGGTGTTTAAAACGCTGGGCATCGGGATTCAATACGAAGGGTTATGACTTATTTAAGTCAAAATCTGACGATATTCGATATATATATATAATATAATATAAGATGTGAAGTTTTACCAAATGGAAATAATTCAATAAACATTTTAAAAACATAGTTTGTTTGATTTTCATTAAATCAAACATTTTACAATTGTTTATAATATCAAAAGTATTTATTATTCAATAAAATATATTTATGCCAAAATAAACAATTGTATAAAAACGTTCAAAATGTGATAAAAGGCAATCTTTATATCACTCTAAATAAAAATATTTACGTGTATAAGTAGTTATTCAGATACGTAGGATATCAAATTTGATAAATCTAATCATTTAGGCAATGAATATGTTTTCAATTAAATATTTCAATTAATCCATATTTATAATTTAAAATTTTGATTTTGTTATGTGATCAGAAGACATTTTACCTACTTGGTTTCATTTATATTTCGATATAGTCGTAATTAATAATTGAATAAACATACGTCGTGGACTCTAATTATTAAAGTTCATAATTTGTTTAAAATTTTATTAACCAATCTCTCGTCCATTGCATCCGGTTTAAAAAGTGCATCTAACTTATTACTAATCCATTGTTTTTATTTATTTAAATTGTTTTAAAAAATCTAGATATATCTATTTTTAGTTTAATCCTAATTTTGTGAAATAGTTAGGACAATTTTTAAGACTTTCATGAAAAAAGTTAGGAAATAATAATATAAATTTAATCGTGCAAAAAACGTATTTGATTACATAAACTTTGAAAAATTCAGATATTCATTTTGAATAATCGTAACTCACCCACAATTTTTTTTTTGCAATTTATAATGAGTAGTCATTGTATAAAATCTAAATTTGACTATGATTCGTTCTGTAAACTAGGCATTTTAGACATAACATATTTGTCGAACTATTTATTAAGAAAATAAAATAAGAAAATACAAACATAATATTAGGAAAAGGTGCGCTTGTGCTTCACGACAAAAAAATCCAATCGTTTCATGAATAATATTACATATTTAAAAGAAAATTGGAGGCATAGAAAAATGTCGAAAGCTTCCATATTGTAATCATACAGTCGGAAATTTTCAATCATTAGTTATATTTTACGTCATATTGATTGACGGCTAATCAATTATATTATTTCACATCATATTATTATTGTCTTTTTATGACTGCCAAACTTACTTTAAGCTGTTTATTTGATAAAGGTTGAACAAATTGAGTTAGGGTTGACATTTTGGTCGGAATTTAGAATGGTTAAATTGGGTAAGAATTATTTGAATTTTAATAAATATAGATCTTTCCTGTATAGTTATAAAGGATTTTTTATTTGGTTATGTTATATAATAATTCAGTTTAATTTTAATCATAAAAAATTACAATCAAAACAAAATTTTAGTTTTAATTGATTTGATTTATTTAAATAATATTACCTAATTTTGAAATTTTCACATAAAACTATAATATCATATTATCATCAAAACAAACAAAGAAACAAAATAACGAGATAGAAAATAAATATAAAATTAAATATAAAAAATTATCAAATACTCTTAACATCAACTTACAATAATACCACAAACTTGTATATAATTCATGAAAATATTTGTTATAAGAAAATAAAATCAATTACATAGTAAACTGATTACATAAATATGACAAGAAAAAAAATATAATTAATTAACATTTTGTTTATTTTGTTCTATTGAATATGGAAAATGCGAATATTTACCGATCGATTTTCATATATTTTATATTTATTGGTTATTTTAATGTAAGTGAAATGTAATCAATTGATATATATATATATATATACACCGATTAGTTATTTTAATATATCCTAACAACCAACATCACTTGATCTAGTTTGATTTGATTTCGATTTTTTATTAAATATACAAATCACGTGAATATATTGTAAAATACAAGGCAAATAGGTAAGGACAAGTTTTAACTCATAATCATTAAGATCAAAATTACACAATTTTACAAACCCTTTATATTTTGTTTTCACTATATATATAAAAAATGTTGATTACTAACATATATAGTGACCATATTGTCTCTCACATCGATTAAAGATATAAACTTTAATCTCATAAATATAAAATTATTTTTTAAAATTAATTAAATTCAAGTCTATATTTAATAAAAAACCACCAAATTTTATCATCATTTAAATTATATTTAAATTTTTAAAAAATAATCATTTGGAAACAATATTAAAATGCTGTTATAAATGATATAATCTTTGTTTATCTATCCAATATTATAGATTAGTTCCATTGAAAAATGGAAAGTGTATATAATTTCTAATTCAATTCTTCGTTTTTAAATATTTTAGTACTAGTTAGAGCCTAAACTAAAAACAATATAATAATTATAAAATCTATAATATTTATCGGAAAACACTTAAAAATAACTACTCTTATGCACACGTGTATATATATATATACACATAAACAAAATGGACCTATTTAATTTAATACTTCGCAGAAAAAAAAAGGCAATTGAAGAAGCATTAATTAATTTGGAGTATTAATTCGACGAAACTTTTGACGGAGCAAATAGGACATAGAGACAGTCTTTACGTAACATAATTAATTATTCTGAGGCAACCCTTCTTTGACTTTTCTTTATTTTTGCATCCTTGATTTTGACTGCTTCTGTTTGTTATATTATTTTATTACAAAAAGTTGTCAGTTTCATATTTTTGCATCCGTGAGTTTTAAAACTCAATTTATTAAATATACCCATTTTGAAAATCATACAAAGTGCCCAGTCTAAACAAACAAGTTCTAATTTATTAAATAAGTTAAATAACATTTTTCAGAAACAAAGGAGTACTTTCTAGAAAAAAGGTATTTTGAATTTAATAATATTACAATGTTTCATTATATATACATATATAATATAATGATTCACATGCATAATTTCATGGACATTCAATTTCTTTAAAGAATTCATATCTCAAGAGAAGAGATATACAAATACATATCTGTTAACCAAGATTCGTTTATTTTATTATTATTTTTGGTTTAACATAAAAACATCATTAAATTTGGCAAACAAAAATATCATTAGATTTCAATCAAAGTAGGCATATATTAAACGCGAATACGCCAAAACCACTACCAAAATACTTGATACCACGACTTCGATCATTTTTAATGTAATTATTGTACAATAAATTAACAAAGTCTAAAGCTACACTCTATATCTCCTTCAAAATTATTTGCCATTGTACTCGCATGATTATGATTTCTATACATAAAAGGTTTAGCTAGTACGGAAATGATACATATATATATGTATATATTATGATTTTGTTGCCAATGAATAACACCATGGTGAATGTGAAAAAATAGGTTATAATCCGGTGTTAATTAGTAGTTAGGGTTTATTAATTTTAGAAAATCAAAAGGATTGGGACAATGAATAAAATATTTTTTTGTATAAAAAATGATTAAAAATTAAGTGTGGCTGCTGGGATTCGAGCCCAGGTCTCCACGGCCACAACGTGGAATTCTTACCACTAAACTACAGCCACTTGTTACGATGTTTAGAGTAATTACAAATAACTTTTACAAGTAATAGATGAGAAATTATAAGATAACACAGAAAATAAAAATATATATAAAAATATTTATTAGTTGTATTGTTTTATAAAATAGTTTGATGTATGGATAAGTTTAACTTTAGCAATTTACCTAAATATTCATGTACATTAAAAAGGTTTTAAAATTGGTTTTAATTATAAAAATAATCAATAAATATTGTTTGGAAGATTTTAATAATTTAAATAAAATCATTAAACGAAATAAATATAAATTTAAATACATTATCCAAAAATCAAAAGATAAAAAAATAATAACGAAACAAGAATAAAGAAAATTCAATTATATCAGAAAGAGTTAGCTATAATAAATAGAATAAAAAGACATCTCTTGGTAGTTATCAGTCTAATGTTACTCCGGAGTCCCTCACCTTACAAATTTAAAAAATAAAAAACTTAATCCGACTTCCTAATTGTTCTTCTCCAACCCACCAACTATTTTTTTTTAAATAAAACCTTTTTGATTGTTTGTAAATCAGATTAAAACAAAAAAAGGGAATGTTTAAGGTTGTCCCTTGAGAGGGTCAGTCTCTTCCTTCTGTTGAAGTTCTAAAGCAGCAACAGGCGACTGTGATTTGTTCTTCAACAAGTTTTTAGCATATAGAGACCCAAAAACAATGACCTAATGGTAATTAAAATCCAAATTAGTCTCTTTAATTGGTCGAATTTGAAAACGTTCAAAAGAGTTTTTTGGGGACTTACTGATCCAATCAACTGTTCCCAACTAAGTGGATGAGAGAACCAAACGCACGAAAGCATTATACTTACAAGCTTTGATTCAACCAAAAATAGTTTGCATTAGTCGAACGTAAAGTAAAAATGGAAAATAGTTAGGTTGAGATAATTATTTTTTATTTTTTATTTTTTTTTACCTGTCGGGTTGTCATTATGGCTGCGAAAGTGAGAGCTCCAAATGTCCTAATTGTATAAGAAATGAAGAATTGACTTGCTGTTGCTACCTGCAAACATATATATTTGTCTCTCTAAATTACATTGTGTTATGTTTTAAATCTTGTGAAGTAATGGGTATTTTACCTATATTTGTCGATATTACAAAAATATATATACATATATATACATATATATATATAACTTTGCCTTCAATTAGTATAACTTTCTAATGAGGTACATTCACATGTCTCCAAAGCTGAAGTCTTATGTTTTAAATCTTGTGAAGTAATGGGTATCTTCAAAATTTCAGTATTTTACCTATATTTGTCGATATTACATTATATATATATATATATATATATAACTTTGCCTTCAATGTAAGTGTAACTTTCCAAAGGGTATTTAAAGCAAGTTCTGCAATACAACATTGATATAGAATAGAGAGGAAATACTTACTGTGGATAGCAAAGCAATATCAAAGAGGCAATCCTTATTACGGGAAACAAAGTCTACAGCAGCTAAAAAGTGTCCTTGCAATATAATTCCTGTATCAAACAAGAATACAGCTAAGGTTTAGGATTCAAGTTATATGTAATGTAGGAGATATAACTTTGTATACAGAAAAGTCAGTATATGTAATCCAGAAGCATGAACTAACCAGTGAAACTGAGAACACAGGAACAAAGTGTAGTGTAAAATATTTGGTTATGTATCTCCATTTTATAACCCTTAAAAAGTTTGTCTTGGAATGTGCTGGTAAACCCATCAAACCTGTTTACCCAATCATCACAGCATTATGACATAATTATCAAGCTTTTCTATTTGAAAATCAGATGATTAACAAGGTATACCCGAGATAACCAACCATCAGGGAAACACCCCAAACTGTGTTTTCCCTACCCTTGTTCTGTGGACTAATATCTTCTCCAGCCTACGGTTCAAATTCGAAAATGAAAAATCAGTTCATTGCACCTTTGAGCTTCAAGCCGAAATGAATATGACAAGTCTTTACCGGAAAAAGAATAAAGATAGAGCATCCAAGGGTCACCAGAAAAGCCACCAGATAATCAAACCCCTTGTACCTTTTCTGCATGATAAGAGTTCCCCAAACCTGGACAAAGCCCGAAAATTAGAACCGGTTGATATGCTCACAAGTATATCAATGCCCACTTTACCAGAAATAATGTCAGCACTTACCATCACAGGGATCATTTTGGCACATTTTGCCAGAGTTTGAACAGGGAAACTGACATACTTGAGGGCCTGGAATCATTACCGATGATAAAGCAACAATACAAATACTAACTTCATTGATTTAGAAGCAATGAGAGACATGCCTTACCTCATACTGGCATGTTGTGGTTAGGATGTTGGTCACGGATATAAGACAATACTTGTAAACAGGAGCTACAGGATCCAAAACTTTCTTGCTTGCCTAAGAAACAAACAAAAGAAAAGGGGAAATATGCTTCTCAGTTGAAGCACACAGTCATGTAATAATCAATAATCAGGCTGCCCTTCACCCCTGAAACTAAGACAAACTCATTCCCCCACAGGACGGAAACGCTAGAGAAATTTATAATGAATTTAACTTGAGTTTGCTGGTTACCAGTAGAGCACCAGCAGAGACAGCTGATGTAGTTAGCCTGTTGCAGAAAACAAGAAATAGAGAGTACTTAAAATACTCCTTGTTCCCATATGGCACTCTCATTATCTTTTCCTGCAAATTAATAGAAGAATCAACCAACCGATCCACATAGTCAGAGAGTAAAAGGAGTGTTGGCTTAATCTATTTCATGGGCTTAAACAGAGAAACACTTCAAGTTCAAGCCCCCACATATTTTCTTGAACAGAAATTTTGCGTTGATGCCTCTAACGATGACCAAGTTTAACCAAAAACCTATTTACATTGATTGATCTCCTTTTGGTATTTCCTACAAATGAAAACTACTAATAGGTGAGTCATGTAGCTTTCTCCTTGCCAGTTCTTCTAGGTTCTACAACAAAGACATGATCTATTCATCTAAATCAAGTTACTAACCGATTCAATAGCAAGTTACCTAAGACCACTAAAATTATTCGATCGATTCAAGAGGTGGTCAAAGGAAACGATCGCTCCTTCGAATAAGAAATCCTTAACCCAACATATCTCGTAAACAAGCAAGAACATGCCGCAAAGGACATGAAATCCAAGTCGAAACACGGAAATCGAACCTGTAAAACACCATATATGACAAGAGTGGTCATAATCCCGGTCACCGCAAATAGACCTTTCCATAACTTGTTCTCCTTCGCCGCGGTTATCAAATCCGATTCAGCCATGAACCATTCACTTCCCGAGATGCCGTCCCCCTTTCCCTCTCCCTCTCCCTTCGCCAACCTCACTGAACAAAAGCAAAAACAAGACAACACATATTAACGACTGTATCAACAAAAAAATACATCACACCGCTCCGATTTACATCACGATGTCGAGTCTACGGAAATATACGGTTGAGCTGATAAATGTCGAATACGCGACGGATATTTCCGGGAAACGGTCGCCGGAGAAAAAATATCGGTTGATCCGGTAGGTTCAAGGCGATACCTGATTAAATTCAAACGAAAAGGCTCCCTTCTGATTCGCTCCTTCGACAAGCCGCTCGAGTCACGAAATCGCCGACGACTCACTCTCTCCCTCGCTCACTCTCCCTCTTCCTTCTCCCTCCTTCCTTTTTTTTTCTCTCTATTTGTGTTTTTTTTGTTGGGTTTTTCATTTCTGAATGATTGCCACGTCATCTCTCGATGGACACGCCTGGCTCAGCTGGCTGCTGACTCAGCACCTTCCTATTCATTCAGAGGTTTTTTTTTCTTGCATTTAATTTTTCATCGTATCGTAAAGCTGTATTTAACATTTGTAATAATCACTATTACTTGTTTTTTTTGAAGAAAAACCTTTTTATCCTTTGAAATACATATTTCCAAAAAAGTCGATAATTACTAAATTCATCACATTTTAAGCAAACTTTATTGATACAGTAAATTAAATTTATACAACAATATAGACATACAATCTGAAAGTTAACTTTTGGCGGAAATTTCATGCATCATAGACATATATTTTAAAGTTTTTCCGATTTATGTAGCTATTTAATTTTAAATTATAATTAACTGTGGTTAATTTTGACGATATAACAATAAACAAATAGATAAAATGAGACTGAAAAATACTTATTCTAATTAATTGATTAATTGACGGTGCAATAGAAGTAAATAAAATTATGTAAATAAACGTATATACACTCTTATAATATATTTAGAATCGATTTAAATTTTGAACATATATTAATTTTATTATTTTATATGACGTATATAGGTGTGTGACCTTTTATATTTGTTGAAGGAAATCTTCGAAATTTAGGCAGCTCTATATAATTATTGTATTTATATATTTCTTCAAACAAACTATTTTATTATTATAATTATTATTATCATCATCGACATCAAATTTATTACATTTATGATTTAACTGACTGAGACTTTTGACCATGACAGTTTTTTTTATTAACCGCAGAGGCATTTCTTATCGGAGATCGAAATGACGGTTTTACCCATTTGGGTACAACGGTGAACGCATGGATAGAGTTGAGATTCGTGGAGGATAAAATAGTCTTTTTGAGAATCAGGGAGGCAGATGCATGCACCAAATAGGCAGACCTTGATGTTTGGACATGGAATGCTTTGACAATCAGCGTTAGTTTTGCATGTCTTTGCCTCTGAAATTATATTACCTTCGATATATAAAAACATAAAATATCATTAATATAATTATATATATAATGTTTTATAGACAATGAATTAATATAAATATATATATATAATGTTTGTATAGACAATGAATTAGACTTGCATGAGGTAACAATGAGAAAGGTCATCACGAGAAGGATTTTTTTGCATGAACTCATCTTCTTTATTTGCCACAAATTTTAAAATAAAAAAATATTATATGTTAACTACTTTTTTACTGTTAAAAAAATTCAATTTCTTCTTACTTATAACATGATGCAAAAGATAAATAAATTAAACATATATAGATATCATCATAAAAAGTTTTGGATTCATATAATAACTATTCTTAAAAACAATTATTATTTAGAGATAATAAGGTAGTTAAAATATAGCCGGCTTAAATAGGTCATGTTCAATATCTAAACATTGCATATTCCCAATGTCATAATTATTAAACAAGAAAGTAAAGATTTGACCTAAAGTATTTTTAAATTTTTATAATCAATGTTAATATCCAAACACCGAAACTTATAATATTATTGAAAATACATCAAAATTATAAAAATAAAAATAATCGAATTTATATTCATAATAAAATTTAAAATATAATACTATATTCTAATATAATATAGTTATAATGTAAATTTGTTATATCCATATTAGATTAGAATATAATATATTTATATTGATCAATTTCAATCAATCTTAACACCGAATTCGACTTATTTTCAATTCGAAATTTTAATTAAATCTAAAATTTTATCAATTTCAATCATAAATCCGAATTTCACACAATTTCAATACAAATTTCAACAAATTTTAACACAAATTTCATTCAATTTCAAATAATTTCAATATCAATTTCACCAAATTTCAATACATTATTTCAACACCAATTTCACCCAATGAAATTGGTGTTGACATTCAGATTGATATTTATTAAAATTAGATTGATTTTGGGTTTAATTACGTGAAATTGGCATTGAAATTGTTTAAAATTCAGATTTACGGTTGAAGTTGGATAAAATTAATATTGAAATTCAGATTGAATTTCGAATTGAGATTCGAATTAAAATCGGGTAAATTTCAAGTCGGAATCGATTCAAAATCGGCTCGAAAAGGGTGAAATTGGATCGAATTCGGACAGTTTAACAAAATTACGTCGTTTATTTAGAGGTCTGACGGTTGAGCTGTAGGAGCAGCTAGGCGGGGAGACTCTTACGACTGCGGATGCTGTTGCTGCTGTTGCGATTGCGGTTGCGTCTGTTGATGATGTTTTGTCTGTTCCCGCGTTTAGGGTTTCAGTAAAAGAAGCGACTTTGGCTAACGCTGTGGATGTCAGCTGATGTTTTTCATCAAAGCTTTTAGCTTTATTAATGACGTCTTTGCCCAATATAAACCCTTTAGCTAGGGGTGTAAAAAACAGCCCGAGCCCGCGGGCCCACCCGAAACCCGCCCGAAATACGCGGGTTCGGGCTGTAAAATTGACAGTCCGAATGAAACCGGACCTTCGGGCTCGGGCCGACTAAAAAGCCCGTTTGAATAGAGCCCGGCCCGTTCGTATGGTTCCGAGCTTCGTCGCCTCCCCATGGGCCCGTGGGCTGCCCGAAACCCGCCCGAAGCCCGACCGCGACCGCGAGCCTAAGATTTTCGGTCTGTTTAAAACGGGTCGGGCCGGACCCGAACCCGAATGAACCGTGCCGCAACGGGTTCGGGCCGGGCCGACCCGTTTGACACCCCTACCTTTAGCAATCATACTGCTTACAACATCTTCAGCCTTTAGTAATTTGGAAAATACGATTTTTATGTTTTTTTTTCTTGTAAATTTTTAGTTTTTAGTCTTGATATTTTATAAAGTTTCAAAATTTGTAGGATTTATGAGTGAAAAAACTATATTTATTCAACAATTTTTATACTATGTAAGAAGGTTTATATGAAAAGAATAAGTCATCAAATGAAATTGATCAATTAAATTATGAAACCTAAATAAATTATAATACAATCCCATATCAAGTAATTAACTAAATAATAATACCCTTGCTTTTGTTGAGTCCATAACGTGACATAATCACATATTCAACCAATATAAATCTGCCACGTGTCTTAAGCCGACAGCACCGCCCCGGCAGAAGCACAGAACGTGTCAATGTCACTTCAATAACAATTCTCTAAATTTTATATTTTTAGCCTAACATTTCTAAAATGGGTGTTCTTATACTTGTATCGTGATGATCACGGGGGTTTTATTTGTAATATTTTAAACAGTTGAGCTTATTTCGGTATATTTAGTAAGTTGAGGGACTAAATGCAAAATAAAAAAAGGAAAATATTTTATCAAAGAAAAAATGGCGAAACTTTTTTTTCTCTCTCCAAAAAAAATCCCATCACGTATTTCAATGGCTGTATTCTCACCGTGATTATCGCTCGGAGCTTTTCTCAATCCATCGGAGAGTGCCGGCAATCAGGAAAGTTCCTATCCCCCATCGATCTCCGTTCCCGTAATCCGAATTTCGATTTTCTATTACTTTCCCGGGAAAAAAGAGGAGGAGAATCCGTATTCTTTTTTTCTATCTGGGCGGTTTTTCCGAGAAAGTTCGAGGATCTCGAAGGAAAGAGAATCCTTGAGAAAAAGAGGAATATGAGTTTTCAGGATTTGGAAGCAGGAAGACCCTTGGCCTCGTCGAGGATCAATGGAGGTCGTCAGGACACGACTCAGGCCGTTGCCTCTGGAATTTTTCAGATCAACACCGCCGTCTCGACCTTTCAGCGACTCGTCAATACCCTCGGTACTCCTAAGGACACGCCCGAGCTACGGGAGAAGCTGTATGTGTTTTTTTTGGAACCAATTTGATGGATTAATTGGAAATTTAGGGTTTACTGTGGTGAAATTGAGTAGCCTCCAATGGTGTTTGTGCCCCCTTCGAATTTGAAACTGAAACTATTAAGGGTCTTTAGGGTTTTGGAATTGAATTGGAACAGAAGTAAAGTATGAAGATTTGTGTCAGAACAGAACATGTTTTGTCCAGATAAGATCTGTTTATTGGAAACTTAGGGTTTACTGTGGTGAAATTGACCCATTTTGTTCAAAATTGAGCAGCCTCCAATGGTTTTTGTGTCCCTTTCGAATCTGAAACTGAAACTATTAAGGGTCTCTAGGGTTTTGGAATTGCATCGGAACAGAAGTAAAGTATGAAGATTTGTATCAGAACAGAACATGTTTTGTCCAGATAATATCTGTTCATTGGAAACTTAGGGTTTACTGTGGTGAAATTGACCCATTTTGTTAAAAATTGAGTTGCTTCCAATGGTGTTTGCGCCCCCTTCGAATCTGAAACTGGAACTATTAAGGGTCTTTAGGGTTTTGGAATTGCATTGGAACATAAGTAATGTATGAAGATTTTGTGTCAGAACAAGAACATGTTGTGTCCAATCTCTTTATCTTCAAATTGAATCTATTGGATTGGATTAGTTCCTAGTGATCTTATAGAGGAATTGTCGTGTTAGGCATAAGACAAGGCTGCATATTGGACAACTCGTGAAGGATACATCAACTAAGCTTAAAGAAGCCAGTGAAACAGATCATCAAGCTGGTGTAAATGTGAGTCTTGATTTTTACTTTTTGGGAGGTAATATGAACAAATCTTGATCCAATTTTCAATGGTTAATTCATTTGTCGATTGTAGCCAAATAAGAAGATTGCGGATGCTAAGCTTGCAAAGGACTTTCAAGCTGTACTAAAAGAGTTCCAAAAGGCTCAACGTCTTGCAGCCGAAAGAGAAACTGCTTATACTCCTTTTGTGCCTCAATCAGTTCTTCCTTCTAGGTACATGATCATCTCTGTTTGATTTTACGGTCCTACATTCGTCGAATTTTGTTTGATTTGATTGGTTTTACAGCTACACAGCAAACGAGGTAAATGTGAATTCGGATAAGACTCCAGAGGAACGAGCCCTTCTTGTCGAATCAAGAAGGTCAGTTCTTATCCGAAAGTCTTTTATTTAATGCTATTATGATGTGTTTCTACGTATTTAGGTTTTGATCTATTCAGACTAAGCCTGACCATTTCGGGTTTCGATTCGGATTTCGGTTGGTATATAATGGGTATGAATTATTCAAACCAAACAATAACTGAATTTAAATCGGTTCGGTTCATATATAATGGGTATGGATTATTCAGGTTTTAAGAAACAATAACCAAACAATAACTGAATTTAAATCGGTTCGGTTCATATATAATGGGTATGGATTATTCAAGTTTTAAGAAACAATAACCAAACAATAACTGAATTTAAATCAGTTCAGTTTGGTTGTACAACGGTTTGGTTCAGTTATCAATAAAACATTGTAACCAAAGTAAAGCTTGAACTCTAATTTGTTCGGTTATTATTCGATTATTTCGATTTTACAAATATTGTATCATATAAAAATAAAAATAAATGATATTATTCGGAATATTTCAAATAATTCATATATTTAAAAAAATATAATATAATATATTCTTTTAAAATTTTGATATTTAATTTTAATTATTAATTATATAGATAAATATTCATTTGATAAATATCTTTTATCTATATATTTTTTATATTATATATAACCAATCGTTTATCCACAGTTATTCGGTTAATAACCGAACCGAATATATTCGGTTTTTTAACTTTCATTCCCGATCAGTTATTTTATCTACACCCGAACCAAATGACCATAATTAGGATCGGTTTAGTTCGGTTTTATATAACCGAACCAAAATGTCCACCCATAATTCAAACATGACTTAAACTTCATGTTTTTTCACAAATACAGACAGGAAGTTGTACTGTTGGACAACGAAATTGCATTCAACGAAGCTGTAATCGAAGAAAGAGAGCAAGGAATTCACGAAATCCAACAGCAAATAGGTGAAGTCAACGAAATCTTTAAAGATCTCGCAGTTCTTGTTCATGATCAAGGAGCCATGATCGGTAATAACTCATCTAAATCCTTTCCATCAGACTCAAATTTCCTTTCACTTAGGGCTCATGAATCCCTTTTTACAGATGATATTGGGACTCATATTGAGAATTCACAAGCTGCAACATCACAAGGAAAATCCCACCTCGTAAAAGCCTCGAAAACGCAAAGATCGAATTCATCTCTGGTAAAAACCGTAACTTTTCGTTGCCTTAAACATCAATCATTCACTTTTGCTGATTTATAGCGTTTGACCTGTGGAAATGATGCGTTTGCGTTTGTGATTGACAACGTTTTTATGGCGATTGACGGTGTTTTGTTTCATTTATTCTGAATGAAAACTCAATAAAAACCGTCACTTTTCGTTGCCTTAAACATCAATCATTCACTTTTGCTGATTTATGGAGTTTGACCTGTGGAAATGATGTGTTTGCGTTTGTGTTTGACAACGTTTTTATGGCGATCGACGGTGTTTTGTTTCATTTATTCTGAATGGTAAAACCATTACATTTCATTGCGATTGCAATTTGAAATAAATAGTATAGAACAGTGTCGATTAAAGTTTGAATAAAATTATCAAAACAAACATCAATTATTAATTGATAATGTATATTTTTAGACTGATACATGATTGGATTATGTTTTCATTACAGACATGTTTGCTCTTGGTGATATTTGGTATTGTACTCTTGATCGTCATCATAGTACTGGCTGCTTGAATTTGAAGAAACATGAATACAACATTGAAGACTGCAAATGTATCGACGAAGCAAATGGTTTGGTATGTTAATCGATCCGAGTGTGTATTTCCTTTTTTGTCCTTTTGGGTATTGCTTTTGCTTCTTCTTCTTCTTCAGTTTATATAAAGATGTCTGGTTTTTCTTGGAAAGAGACAATCATGGAGGTTTGGTTTTGGTTAAGGTTATGGTTATGGTTTGGGGTGGGGAGTATTGTTTTATGTGAGAGTGTTTGTAATTTTCTTTCTTTTTAAGACTCTTTGAAATGGATAATGGAGAAGAAGACTATATATATACATATATCCATGTATCCATAGTTTCACTTTTGGTTTGATTTGTGGAAACGCTGCGTTTACGTTTGCGATTGACAACGTTTTTATAGTGAATGATGATATTATGTTTCATTTTATCTGAATGGTAGAACTGTTACTTTTGATAACGATTGCGACTTGAAATAAATAATAGCGAATAGTTTCGATTAAGTTTTGAATAAAATTATCAAAATAAACATCAATCGTTAATTGTAAATGTATATTTTTAATTATAGTTATTCAAATATTTTAAATCAATTAAAAAATTATTAAAATATTCATATATACAAATTCATATATATATATATATATGTATTATAGTTTTTTTTTTAATTCTCACCCGGGATATTTATATCTATTCAATCAAAAAATATCTAATCATAATCGTATCGAAATTATTTTTCAATTCTTTAAATTTTGAGATTCGTGACGATTGCCAGTAACCACATTTCCATTCATCAATCAGTTTTCATCTCATACAATCGCTGAAAAACGCAATCGCTCGTTTTTTCTGACGATTGTGACTCCACTAGTCATACATGGTTTGAGTGTATACAGAGTTCAAACCGAGGCCACGACAATGGCAAAGGCCGACAAAACAGCAACCGCAAACGTAACAAAAGAAACAATCTCTATATGATCTCTAATTCCGCTAGGTATTTCCCACACTACTGACCCAATTTCCGATCTTTCAACAGACAATAACACACATTTGCTTTGTTTACATAAGAACATGTCTGGTTCTCCAAATTCCACTTTAGAGTATCCACTCTCTTCCACACTCTGAAAAAATTTATCATCAAATGAGAAAAGATATGATTAAAGGCCCGACTGGTGGAGTCGCAGCCAAACGCAAACGTGACGACTGCGTTTTCTGGCGACTCCGGACGACATTAAGACCGACTGGTGGAGTCGCAGTCGCCCGTAAACGCCGCGAAACGTGGAATTTAAAAATCCAGAAGTATGTTGCGTTACATTTGCGTTTTGGTGCGTTTTGAATAAATTACCAAAATACTCTCGTATCTTTCTCTTATCTTTCTCTCTTTCGATTATAATTTATATTAATCGTAAAAAAAAATATATATATACAAATATATATGTATATGTATTGTATATTTAAATATTTTTAAATTTTTTAATTTATTTCAAATATTTAAAAATTATAATTAAAAAATATACAATAAATTTTTTTAATAAATTCTTTTTTAACAATACAGCTTTCTACCATTTGCTTCTAGTCGCAGTCGTCCGCAAACACACGATTCCACCATTCAGACAAAATAAAACCTGGCAAAACCACTGCCAAGCCCATGCACAAGCGCAAACACAAACGCAAACGCAAACGCTACGTTTCCACTGGTCAAGTCCTAAGATTTGATTATAAAAGTATGATGAAAGTTTTCGTTACCTGATACCGAGCATGTAACGGAAGCCTTAAGCTGATTTCATCATTTCCATGATTGATTTCAATATGAATCTCAACGACAGATCTGTTTGATCTAAATGATGGCAGTTCAAGATTAGTGTCTCCAAACACTGTTATGTCTTTAAAACCTGCCAAGTTTAAGATCTGTTAGATCAATCAAATCAGAAGTATTGTTGTTCATATGATATCTGTTCTGTTCTTTACCTTTGCGTTGTTTAAGATTCTGAAGCTCAAAAGGGTCAGCGAATACTCCCAAAGGCAAACGTTCAATGATGATAAGTTGATGAAATTGAGGTAATGAATGAAGATTGATTGATGTTTGAAGGTGACGATGTGATCCTTCGCCTGTTATGTTTCTGTTTAGGACAGAGATTGTCGGAGTAAAGTTTGAATCTTTTGGTGGGATCTGACATGAATGTTGTTTATGTAGGAATTCTTCAAACTCTGAATCGTCTAATGAAGTATGTGTAGAGACATATGATTGCATTATGTATTTGTCGGAAATGCAGAATGATTTGATTTCATTGGATCTCACCTGAAAAAAACAAACAATTTGACCTAATTTCATCTTTCATTAGACCTTATGAACACATAAAAATCCAAACTTTATGTTTTCTATTCAATTTCTTAGTGATTAAAGCTGAGAAAACCCATTTTTTTGCAATACCCAGAATTGAAATTAACAAGTAGACAAGTGCAGTTGCAAAAGCAGAAGATTATCAAACCTGAGTATAGTAGCAGAAGGAAATCAGCGTTATGACAGACCAAAGGCGTAGGGATTCCATGGATCGATGGTATTACAGAGTGGGGACGAAGAAGCAAAAATGGTAGATCGATTGGTAAGGAGATAGAAGCTAAACAGTACTCGAATTGATGGCGGAGGTAATATGGAGGCCAGATGCCATGGAGACGGGACGCGGCCGCACGAGACGTAGGTGAGATGTGGCCGCACGATGGAGAGGAGAAGGAGGAGCGGCCGCACGATGGAGGTGAGGAGGAGATGAACGGCCGGAAAAGGGATGACCGGAAAAATGGACGGTCGTCAAAGAGTGGCCAAAGGAGGATCGGATGGAGGAGATGAACGGCCGGAAAAGGGATGAGCTTTTCGACTAATTTACCAAAATCCGAGATGAGACGGACTGATCCAATTTGTCTTGTTCTAAACCGATTCTAACCACTACATTACCGATTTCTGATCCAATTTTTTGGTTCAGCCTTGGTTTGATCCACAAAACCGGTTCGGTTAAGTTCATGTTCTTTTGTATATAAAAGATTTCCAGAGAGATGTAATCATCCGCTAATAGAGGATCACTTGAAGAAATCAAAGAGATCTTTTTATCTTCTGCAAAAAAAAAGTCTTAAATCTGTCACTAGATACAATTAGGGGTGTAAAAAACAGCCAGCCTACGGGGGCCCACCCGAAACCCGCCCGAAATACGCGGGTTTGTGCTGTAAAATTGACAGCCCGAATGAAACTGGATCTTTGGACTCGGGCCGACTAAAAAGCCCGTTCGAATAGAGCCCGACCCCTCGGGCTTCGGGCCGGGCGGCCCGATCGTTTAGTTAATTAGGGTTCTCTCCCCAGACCGCGCGCGCCTCCCTCTCTCTCGTTTCATCGTTCAGCTTCGTCGATCCTTCCTCCTCCCGCCTCTCCTGTCATCATGTCGGACGGGGGTGGCGACGGTTGGGTTTCCGAAATCTTAACCCTAACCTCACATCAGCCCGAGCAATTGGCTCATCAACCATAACCCGTGGGCTGCCCGAAACCCGCCCGAATCCCATTGAACCGGGCTGCGGACCTAAAATTTCCGGTCCGTTTAAAACAGGCCGGGCCGGACCCGAATGAACCGGGCCGCAACGGGCTCGGGTCGGGTTCGGACCGGGCCGGCCCGTTCGACACCCCTGAATACAACGGAGGGGCGCACTTACATTATTTAACATAACAATTTTTTTATTAAAATATTTTTAAATAAATTGATAAATTGTCTTATCTTTTAAAAGTAATTTAATTTTAATGTTTATAATAAATATGGTCTCTCTCTCTATATATATAAATAAATAATTATTTATGTATGGCTTTGGGTTATCGGCTTCGGGATTTTGGCGGGAAAGAATAGGAGAAGAAGCGAAGGGGAGAGATGAGCTCCTCGCCGGAGAATGAAGCAGAAGCGCCGGACCTCGTGTGTCAGCTCGATAACGTCCAAGGCATGGTTGACGCTCTCTCCTGCGTTCGCTGGAAACGCCACCAGGTCTGCTCTTGCTCTCGATCTAGGGTTTTTGTAGCTCTTCCTCGAATCTCTCTTGTTTCGGATCCCGAAATTTACATTTCTTCACCTCGAATCTCGATGTTCCTCGTAATCCTATGTGTTCAGGATGCTTTAGTAGAACTATCGGAGCACGGAATCGTCCTGATCGTGGAGGAATCAGGCTGTCTTCAGGCCAAGGTTTATCTTCAACGCGAGGTACTCATTTGAGTTTTCGTTTCTGTAATCTGTTTGATTGTCGATAATATATGAAAAGATACCTTAAACTCATAAATATTGTCCATGGAATTTGACGCTTTATGTCGTATGAGAAGCTCTTTGTGAAATACGAATATAGAGCTGAAGGACGGCCGAGATTTGGGATCAGTTTAGGGCTTCTCGTGGATTGCTTAAACACATTCTCAATTCCTGGACTCTCAAATACCATAGAAATCCAATATCCAGGGCCTGACATGGAGCTTCTTATCAAGTATGTTCCTTGTCCTGTTACTAATGTTATAATCCCATCGGATGATCATCTCTCCTATTAGAGATTTGAGTATTTAGCTCCTTATCTATACTTGTTGCATCTGGTGCTTCTACATTACAATGATTTGACATGTGCTTTTGCATATCTGGATTCATATCTGTTAATCGTTTTGGTTTTCGAGAAATTTGGTTTTATGATGGAGATTTGAGTCAAACAACTAATTGGTGGATTCAAATGAACCCCACGATTGATAGACTTCAATTTAGTTGGCAATACCAAAGTTGAACCCTAGGTCAATGGCTGACATAGTTGACCTCAATTCTTTAGGGCTGTTGATACCCTAAATTCATGTTTCTATGCTGAGATAAGGACAAGAATCCCAGAAACTGATTCATGGGACTATAACTTTGAGCAAACAGGAAGCATACCTCTCACTTTTACTGTAAAGGTACAATCTTATGACTCTGTCACCATCCTTCCATAGATACCCTTATTAGGGCTTGATTGGTGGAAATGCAGCATTTGCGTTTGCGCTTGGCAGTGTTTCTGTCAGCAATTAGCAGCGTTTTATTTCATTTTGTTTGAATGGTGGAATCGCTGCGTTTGCGGACAACTGCGACTAGAAGCGAATGGTAGAAAACTGTTGCGATTGCATTTTGAACAAAATTATCAAAATAGACAATTATTTAAATTCTTTTGTTTGGTGTATATTTTTTAGTTATAATTTTCAAATATTTGAAATACATTTAAAAATTTAAAAATTATAAAAATATTTAAGTATATAATACATATACATATATATGCATATCTATGTATACTTACGATTAATATAAATTATAATAGAAAGAAAGAAGATATAAGGGAAAGACACGAGTGTATTTTGGTAATTTTATTCAGAATGCACCAAAACGCAAACGTAATACAACATAATTTCAGATTTTTAAAATCTGCGTTTCGCTGCGTTTTCGGGCGACTGCGGTTTCACCGGTCGGTTTTATGGCCCAGAGTCGCCAGAAAATGCAGTCATCGCGTGCGTCTGGCGCTGCGACTCCACCAGTCTAGCCTTTAGTCTTAGAATAAGTGAAGTGATTGTGTCCCTTCAAGCTGATTATCTTGGTGCATATTTTGTTTATGGGTTTTACATTGTCCATTCAACTATTAGTCCGCTGCCCTGAAAGAAGCAATAGATGATCTTGAATGGCCTGGATCAAGCATACATCTCAGCCTTCAACAGTCTCCTCCTTGTGTCATATTGAGAGGAGAAGGTCATGGAGACTTGCAGGTCCCATTTCTCGTTTGTCTCTGGGCAAAGTAATAATCCATCTGTGAAAGAATCAAGTTAACTCACGATTCGATATCTTTATATTGTCCACAGATTGACTTCATGTATTATGCCAACATGGATCTTCTCCCTGCCTTCCATTGTGATCGCGATATCTCTCACAGGTAAATCTCATAAGCTTTGTGAGTTATGATTCATTCCTTAAGATTACTACTGTCTGAAAGAAGCTTTTGGGTTGAACAACTGGGGGTTTGATTGGTGGAAACGTAGCGTTTGTGCGTTTGGCGGCGTTTCTGTCAGAACGGTTTTGTTTTATTTTGTCTAAATGGTGGAATCGATGCGTTTGCAGGCGACTGAGACTAGAAGTGAACGGTAGAAAACTGTTGCGATTGTGTTTTGAACAAAATTATTAAAATAGACAACTATTAAGAAAAAATTCTATTTAAATTGTTTTGTTTAGTGTATAATTTTTACTTATAATTTTCAAATATTAGAAATAAATTTAAAATAATTAAAATTTAAAAAAATATTTAAATATATAATACATATACATATATATATATATGCATATATATATATTTACGATTAATATAAATTATAATATAAAGAGAGAAGAGATCAGGGAAAGACAAAGTTATTTTGGTAATTTTATTCAAAACGCACCAAAACGTAACGTAACATAATTTCAGTTTTTTAAAATCTGTGTTTCGTTGCGTTTTCGTGTGACTGCGACTCCACCAGTCGGTTTTAATATCGTCTGGAGTCGCCAAAAAACGTCCCGCGTTTGCGTTTGACTGCAACTCCACAAGTCCTTACATACATCTTCTTCTAGACCCTTATAAGGAATCTAGATATATATTCCTTTGTCATGAACATCATCATAAAAGAGATCAAAATTATGAAAAAAGCATCTTCCTTTAACTAAGGAAGTGAGTTGTTTTGAAGGTACAAATACAAATTCCTCAAGGCAACAACGTCGAATATTCCGGCAAGCGTCACGAGAGACAACAGAGGAAGTAAAGTAACAATAGGGAGAGGCGGAATGTTGAAAGTTCAGCACTTGGTTTCCGTTGCTAGACCGTCTTTCTCCCTCGTCCACCCTTCGGGATCTCATCACCCGCCCAGTCGGATCGCTTTCATTGAGTTCTTCCTCAAACCTCAACTACTAGGTGACCATGATTGATCTCTCTCTCTCTCTCTCTCTGTTGCTTTGAAATGCATGTCGTTTTTTACTCACAGTGCCGGAGTGCGTGTCGTTTCACATTTCTTTTATGCCGTTTAATTCTGGGGATGGCATGTCGTTTTCGGATTTTGGACTCCGAAACCCTGCCTGTTGAAAGGAATCATTAGTCAGTTAGTTAGGACAGTAATTTTGTCATCATGTCAAAGTGATTGGACTATTTTCTATAAATTGTATAAAATTCAATTTAGCTTAGACATTATTACAGTAACACAACACTTAATAGATATCTTTATTAATATTCAAAAATTATCATAATAATAAAAAAAGTGTATTATGGTGGGAACGTGTTACCAATTTTATTAACAAATATTCAAAAATTATCAGTCCAACGATGACGTCAGATAGACCAACGATGACGTCAGATATATTTTGGACTCGACCTCTTTTTCGTTAATAACTCTCACTACTACCTAGAATTTTTTTTTTATAATTTGAAAATTAAGTGGAAATAAATTCACTCGTAATTATCGCCACACCAAAATAAACTAAGAGATAGAAAAACAATGTCCCTAATTAGGAAAAAAAAAAGATCATACGTCATTTATCAGAATCCGAAAACTAGTCGGGAAAAAAGATCATGGAATTGGAATAGTCTTTTGATTAAGATAATATAGCTTCTTTTTTTACCTAATAAACGTGTATTTATTAATGACTTTTGTAATAAATCATCATTGATACTAAAATTACTTAAATGGTCATGAAGCCCACACCATAATAAACCTTGTGAAAAAGCAAAGAAGAATCTTCCATATCTGTAAAATTCTACACCCAAACCAAAACATTAAAATTGAAAAAAAAAAAGATCAAAAGGAAGTTTTTTTAAAGTTTATTTAACAGAAGAGAGAGAGAAGATGGAAGAAGGAATCTTTTAACCTCTCTCTCTCTCTCTCTCTATATTTCAGTCTCACTATCAGAAGTGGAAAAGTAAGCTTTTTTGGGCCATCTTGTTTGCATCTGTACAATGGGTTCTCGTCTTATTCCTCTGTAACTCGGAATCATATGAAATTTCGTGTTTGTCTTTGTGTTTAAGTTTGTTGTTCTGTTCATATTCATGCGAATAGTTGACTGTATGACTTACTTTTTCTTCTGGGTACTGTTCTTTAATATCCGTTTATGCCACATTTCGATTTTCTTTCTTCCGTTTTATTTTCCGGCAGAAAAAAGTTCTGTCCTTTTTCTTCTTCGTTTGTGCGTATAAGTTGTTCGATGTTTTTCTCAGATTGAGTTATGTGACATTTAATTAGATACATATATATATATATATATACGTCTAATGCAATTGATTATGGTTTTAATTGATAAAATGTTCAGATTTAATCCGCTGTGTTACGGCTTAGAAGGAGGAATTATATGGCATCAAGATCATATTCTAATCTTTTGGACATTGTTTCAAGCGAGTCTCAATCTTTTTCCAACAAAGCAAAGAGGTTTCCAAGAGCATCAACAGTTTCAGGGCTTTTGTCTGAATTAGACAATGGAACTGAATCTGATGTTCCATCGTCTATCTCACAAGAACGATTGATCATCGTGGGAAACCAACTTCCAATTAAAGCTCAACAAAACCCTAATGGTAAATGGGAGTTTAATTGGGATAAAAACTCTCTTCTTGTACAGTTAAAAGATGGAGTAAATGAAGACATTGAAGTTATTTACATTGGTTGTCTTAAACCAGACATTGATCCAATTGAACAAGAAGAAGTATCTCAGATTTTGTTCAACAACTTCAAATGTCTTCCTACTTATATCCCTTCAGATCTCTTTACCAAATACTACCATGGATTCTGTAAACAAAGCTTATGGCCTTTGTTTCATTACATGCTTCCAGTGATGTCTGATCATGGGACTAAGTATGATCTCTCATTATGGAAAGCTTATGTCTCTGTTAATAAGATATTTGCAGATAAAATCATGGAAGTGATTAATCCAGATGATGATTTCGTTTGGATTCATGATTATCATTTGATGGTTTTGCCCACATTTCTAAGGAAAAGGTTTAATATGATCAAGTTAGGGTTTTTCCTTCATAGTCCATTTCCTTCATCTGAAATCTTTCGTGCCCTTCCTGTAAGTAATGAGATTTTATCTGCCCTTCTCAATTCAGATCTAATCGGGTTTCACATCTTTGATTATGCAAGACACTTCCTTTCTTGTTGTACGAGGATGCTCGGTTTATCGTATCAATCCAAACGAGGTACCCTTGGACTTGAGTATTATGGACGAATCGTTAGCATAAAGATTCTGGCTGTTGGGATTCATATTGGTCAGATTCAGTCAATCTTGAATCTTCCAGAGACTCAGATCATGATTGGTCAACTACGAGATCAATTCAAGGATCGACAAGTGATGCTCAGCGTTGATGACATGGACGTTTTCAAAGGAATAAGCTTGAAACTCTTGGCAATGGAGCAATTACTCACCCAACATCCCAATAAAAGAGGTAAAGTTATACTGATTCAGATCATAAACCCTGCAAGAAGCAGTGGAAAAGACATACAAGGAGCTCAATCTGAAACTCTTACAGCGGTTCAAAGAATCAACGGCATGTTTGGAACATCAAGGTATCAGCCTGTGATTCTTGTATACAAACAGCTTAAGTTCTTTGAACGGATTGCTTATTACGTTATAGCGGAATGCTGTCTCGTTACAGCCCTAAGAGACGGTATGAATCTTATACCGTACGAGTATGTCACGTGTAGGCAAGGGACTGAGATGGTAGATCAGATTTTAGGCCTTGAATCATCCATTGCAAAGAAGAGTATGCTTGTAGTCTCTGAGTTCATGGGCTGTTCTCCTTCTTTAAGTGGTGCAATTAGAGTGAATCCATGGAATGTCGATGCTGTAACTCGAGCCATGGAGTATACACTTACAGCTTCAGAATCAGAAAAAGAGCTCCGCCATGAGAGACATTACAGATTCCTTAGTACCCATGATGTCACTTACTGGGCACGTAGCTTTTTGCAGGATCTTAAGAGTGCTTGTGCTGATCATTCAAGAAAAAGATACTGGGGAATAGGTTTTGGGTTAAGTTTTCGCGTAATTGCTCTTGACCCGAGATTTAGAAAGCTTTCAGTTGAACATATTGTCTCAGTTTACAAAAGAACGAAGAATCGAGCTGTTCTTGTGGATTATGATGGTACAATGGTGACAGCAGGGTGTACGGATTCAATGCCAAGCCATGAGACTATTAAAACTTTGAACAGTCTATGCCGAGATCCCAAGAACACTGTGTTCCTTGTCAGTGAGGAAGATAGAATGAGATTGACCAAATGGTTCATGGATTGTGATGGATTGGGATTAGCAGCTGAAGATGGTTACTTTATACGGTAATGAATCTTTTTTTTTCGTATGATTTTGATTCAAGATTTTGGTTTATGAATCTTTGGATCATTTGTGTGAATGAGACAGGTTAAATGAAGAATCAGAATGGGAAAAGACAATGTCAGTATCAAACTTTGAATGGAAAGCGAAAGCCGAGGCTGTGATGAGAGAGTATACGCAAATGACAGACGGGTCGACGATAGAGAGTAGAGAGAGTAGTTTGGTTTGGGATTACCGTTTGGCAGATCCTGATTTCGGTCCGTCCCAAGCTAATGAACTTATCAAACACCTTAAGGGCTTACTCGCAAAAGATGGCGTCTCCATCAAGAAAACCCGTCATATGGTGCAAATCACACCTAAGGTCTCTTACTTTTACTCTTGACCATCCGATGATCATGCTGTCGAATGTGTTTTAGGGTTTAGGGTTTAGACTATCAAAATTTATCGTCTTACTTTACTCTTGACCGTCCGATCGTCCAATGATCATGCTGTCTGATGGTTTTATGGTATAGGGTTTTGGCTATCAATATTCATTGTCTTACTTTACTCGTACGATGATCATCCGATGATCATGCTATCAAATGGGTTTTAGGGTTTAGTGTCAAATATGAGTTTGGGTGTAACTAATTTCAAAAGCTAGTTCAAGCGTTTAGGGTTGTCCAACATCATATATATGATATCAAGATCCATGTGCTTAGTCGATGTGGGACAAGACAATCACAACACTCCCCGTCACGTCTAGGCTCGATCTTTGAAACGTGAACGCAATAGGGGTCTAACATCGGTATATTCAAATCAAGACGAATTAGGCTCTGATACCATGTCAAATATAAGTTGGATCTAACCAATCTCAAAACTTAGCTCAAGAGTTTAGAATTGCCCAACAACATTTAGGATTTAGGCTATCAATATTTATCATCTTACTTTACTCTTGACCGTCCGATCATCCAATGATCACGCTGTCAGATGGGTTTAGGGTTTAGGCTATCAATATTCATAGTCTTACTTTACTCGTCCGATCGTCCAATAATCATGCTGTCAGATGGTTTTTAGGGTTTAGGGTTTAGGGTTTAGCCGATCAATATTCATCCTCTGACTTTACTCTTGACCGTCAGATCGTCCAATGATTTTACTGTCTGAAGGATTTTAGGGTTTAGGGTATCAAAAGTTATCGTCTTACTTTACTCTTGACCGTCCGATGATCATGTTGTCGAATGGGTTTTAGGGTTTAGGGTTTAAGCTATCGATATTCATCGTCTTACTTTAACTCTTTACCATCCGATGATCATACTGTCAAAATGGGTTTCGATTATACGACGTAATATAATATTCACCGTCTGATGGGAATTGCAGGGAGTGAACAAAGGGTTAGTGGCGGAGCGGCTTCTGACAAAAATGCAGGAGGAGAACGACAAAGCTGTGGACTTTGTGTTATGCATAGGAGACGACCATTCCGACAAGGAGATGTTTGACGTCATTACCGGCGGGATATCTCCCACGGCGGAGATATTTGCTTGCTCCATCGGACAAAACCTCACCAATGCCACCTATTACTTGGACGATAGGCTTCAAGTCCCCATGATTTTTCATGCCCTGGCCGCCGCCTCCGATCAAGATTTCGGATTAATTCATGCATAATATTTTTTTTTGGTATTTATAAATGGATTGAATTTTCTTATCTATATTGTTTTGGATCATTATAAATCATTTTGTGATAATTTAGTGTATTTTTAGTTTTTCATATAAATAAAATATTAATTTTAAAAATTTAAAATGAAAATCATTTAAGAAGGGTTTGATTTAAATAGTTGCTTGTTGAAAATTAAAGCATACATTAATCCCGTCTTTAATAAGAACTATGCAAATGAATATAGATGAGAGTTTTTTCATATAAATTATTGTTATTTATTTATATATTGATGTATATATGTGTGTATATATCTATGTACTTATTCTTAAATATACGTACGTTGAATAGAAAAGTCAACGGATGTAATCTTAGACGTAAAGGATCTAAACTACCAACCAAATTGCAAACAATACTTAACTAACAGTTTTGACTTTCAAGTGATACAATAGTTGCAATAATAATCATATAATATTTATTTTTATCCTAATAAACCATAAATTCATTTTTTTTGTCAAACTTTTTGTCTATTATTGTTACTAATTCTGCTCATTATTGTACCGATAACTCATTATAATTTATAAGTTATAACCATTATTTTCTGATGCTTACCCTTGGAGAACTAGGGTTGACTTTGATTATAATATATATATATAAAGAGAGGACTATATATTTATACCTAGGTTAAGATTCAAAATAGTGAAAATTTATAAAATAAAATATTAAATGATGTAAATTTATAGATTCATGTAAATTTATTAAATAAAATATTACAAAGCGTTATTTTTACACAAGCAACGGAAATTTTTACGACCAACAAGTAAGAAAATATGCAAACTTGGTGAAAAAAAAATTAAATGATGTGTATATGTGTATTATTTGTAAAAGATTGTGTTAATGCAATATTATAGGAACATGTGAGATCTTTTCAAAATCAGGTTGTTGAGTATTTTAAGGAGATGAAAGATTTAAAGAGCAAAATAAGGAGAATAAAAGGGAGTCAAAGAGAAGAATGAGGAGAAGTTAAATTTGAAAAAAAAACAAGGCTGTGCGGCTGGAAAACCTGTGGGTTAGCTGAGCACATGCGGATATAGATAAGTTAACTCGAGAGAAACAAGAGGTTAACGAATCTGGAAAAATATCGAAGAAGTACGGCAGACTAAGTGAGTGCAGATCACAGAGTTGCAAGTGTACTTAGAGCGATATAGTGAGAAGTGGAGAGAAACAATTAGCGTTTATTTACATCTAACTCAGGGAGAGTTATCTGCGGAAATCTTTAGTGCATTGTAAAGAAAGACAAATGTACTTGAAAGATTGATTCGTAAATAAAGCTGGTATTGTTTTATATTTTTGGTCTTCTTGAATTATCGATTCACCAAATTGTCTTCTACAAGTTTTTCAATTGGTATCAGAGCTGGTAACCTAAGTTTAGAGTAAATCTAAGAACTGGTTTGAGATCCTAGAAGACATATGGAAGGACCAAGAGATCTATATTCGTTCGAAAAATCAATCATGCTCGATGAATCAAACTATGGCTATCGGAAAGTTAAAATGAGAAGATCATCTGCAGATGAACAAGGAAACAAGAAGGATAATAAATTTGGAGCTCAATGTCATGAATGCAAAGGATTCGGACACTTTATATTTGAATGTCCAAGTATGTCAAAAAGAGAAAGTGTTTTGAAAGGACTACGAGAAAAACAATGCTGCAAATGCAAAGGCTTTGGGCACACAAAAATGAATGTGCGGATGAAAGTATGGTCAAAGGAAAATCACTAATCACGTTTAGTGACACAAGTTCAGATTCTGAAGACGACAATGAGGAAGACTTGTCAAGTTTTGTTTCATACATCAGAATAATTCAATATGAAAACGATAAAGAAAGTGAAAAAGATCAACTTGAAGAGAAAGATGAAGTTGATGTAGAGATGATCTATAATGAGTGGCATAGGATGAGCAAATTGAATGTTCAACTGATCAAGGAGAATGATAATCTGGAAGCTCAGATTCAAGATATGAAGCAAGTAGTAGATGCTAAGGAAGAAGAAGTGCACTTCGTCAAAAGACAGTTGGAAGAGACAAACAAAGAGCTAAAGATGTTGTCAAATGGTACTGAAAAATTGGATCACTTGCTCTCTATTGGAAAAAGGAAAGGCGAAAACTGTGGAATTGGATATATCGGGAACTCAAACAAGTCAGAGAATAAATTTGTTTCGGGAGGAGATCTGCAAGAGGATATGAGGCAGAAAGGAATACAACAATCGTGCGACACACCCAAAGAGGAACATGGTTTCAAAGACTTCAATAGAAACAGAAATGAAAGTTATCATTCTCATGGGTACACTTCAAGAAGGCAGTATCAGGCTTCACATCAAGGTTATAACACTAGAAGAAAAAATCAGGTACGATTTCATGGACAGAATACTGGAAGAAGGTATTAAAGTGTGAATCAAAAGAGAAATTTGGTGACATGCTATTTTTGTGGAATCAGAGGACATAAACAGATCACATGCTACAAAAACTCAGGTATGATTCAGGTAAGTATGTTATTCCCAAAATAAAACAGGTTTGGATAAGAAAAAGTGATCTTCAATGCAAAGTTGCTTATATTCCTACTCAAAATGATAAATCTCACACTTGGTACTTTGATAGTGGATGCTCTAAACACGTGACAGAGAATAAAGAACTTCTATCAAATTTTAGTGAAAGAGTGAATGCTAGAAGTGTTACATTAGATGATGGAAGCAAATGGAAAATCAATGGACAAGGAGATCTACAAATTTCCAGACAGCCCATGTTAAACAACGTTCATTATGTGAAGGGATTGACTGCTAATTTCATTAGCATTAGTCAATTGTGTGACAACGGTTACAAAGTACAATTTAAACAAAATGAATGTTGTATCATGAATTCTAACGGAAAGTGTATTCTTTCAGGTATGCGATCATCAAACAATTGCTATATGTGGAGAGATTGAACAAATGAGTTTGAAAGTGACGAAAGATTATCGAACCTTGGCAAAATTTGCAGATTCGAATTAGGTTTGAGGTATTCCTAAACTAAGTCTTGATATATGTTAATCGATCGTTAAATAAATTCATAAAAACCCCTCGATTTGGATCATTATGCATGTTTGGAACAATCACTTAGAGTTTGTGTTTATTGATCTTGACTTTTTGAGCTGATTTGAGATAAAATTAGGACTATATATGTAGGGAAGTAAGAATAATTTTTGGAGATAATGATCTGTTTATTTGTACATGATTTATCAAGATTACTTAAGCTTTACTGAAGTACACTTATGCTAGCAAATTTATCATTTCTTTGAGATTCAATGTTTTACATATATATATATAAAAAGAAAAGGTTTTGTTCTCATACTCCTCTAATGACTCTATGGTTTATAAAAAGATTATATTTCTAAAATGAGTTTGTTATGAGTATTTTGCTCGGGTCTAAGTTGAGAGGTATCAAGTTTCAGTTATAACGTTCTATGATACAAGGCTAATTCATGCTTAAATACTCCTCTATGTTGAAATTATTACATAAGAGTATACCTGCAAAAGGTAATCGAGGAGTAATGTTTAAATGAACAAAAGGATATCTAAACAACGTCCTAGAAGCAGAGAACAGAGAAAAGAACAATAAAAGATAAAGAAAAGAAAAAGAAAAGATAAAGGAAAGAAAAGGAAAAGA
>CM071866.1:43968435-43991440 GCA_036759665.1 Gynandropsis gynandra
CCGGTGGGTTAGCTGAGCACATGCGGATATAGATAAGTTAACTCGAGAGAAACAAGAGGTTAATGAATCTGGAAAAATATCGAAGAAATACGACAGACTAAGTGAGTGTAGATCACAGAGTTGTAAGTTTACTTAGAGCGATATAGTGAGAAGTGGAGAGAAACAATTAGCGTTTATTTACATCTAACTCAGGGGGAGTTATCTGCGAAAATCTTTAGTGCATTGTAAAGAAAGACAAATTTACTTGAAAGATTGATTCGTAAATAAAGCTTATATTGTTTTATATTTTTGATCTTCTTGAATTATCGATTCACCAAATTGTCTTCTACAAGTTTTTCAGATTGATTAAAAAAATATATGAAATTATTTAAGAACTTTGCTTTTATAATTAATAATAAATTATCAACACAAAAAGTTGCTCCCTTCTACCATGCAACATGAGACAACTCTGGGGACGTCAAGCTGCGAATTCATCAGAAAAATCTTCGGTCAATATAATATTTTATACAAAAATACATGCAATATATATATATATTTATATTTATATATATTCGAATATTGAAAAAGGATAAATCTTACTCTAAGAAGCTTTTCCAGCAAGAATCATTTGTTTCATCATCGAGGAGCTTCTGCCATGTCTCGAAGGTATCTAAACCGGACGAGAGCTGGTTCGTTCCGGTTTGGTTAAATCCGGGTGTCTCGGAAAAAACCGAAATGGAAGATGGGACATCACGGTATTGATCATTTCCCACAATGATGATCGGTTTGCTATTTGAATCCTCATTGGATATCGATACCAAAGCTGGAAGCCGGTTTTCTTTGAGATTGTCCCAAGAGCTTCCGGTTCCCACCGGTTCGGAACGGTTTACTTCAGTTTCACAAAAATTTCCAAGTGATGACCAGAAATCCATGTTGGTTTGAGTGATTGATTCAAAAGGGTTGGTGAATAACTGCGGATCATGGACGTTAATTGGTCCTTCGGTTGGTTTCGGTTTAGGGTTTATAACATTGGTATTGAAGCTACCAATGATCGGTATGGATATTGGATTCATCATTTGTAGGATGTTGTGAAGCAATTGGATTTTAACGACATCTTCCAAAGCATTGTTTTTGAAGAGAGTGTTGTTAACAAATTGGCGATTGGCGGCTGCGTTTGCGATTACGGCTGCGAGTAGATTAGAAACGCTAAGAATGTTGTTAAGGTCTGTTGTTGGCTTGTGAGTGATTGGATCAATCCCCATATGCATTAACTTTTTCCTTATGTGTGTGTTCCAATAGTTTTTTATCTCGTTATCTGTTCTTCCGGGAAGATGATTCGCAATCTTCGACCATCTGTTTCATAATATGATCGTTAATAGAATATATATATATATATTATTATGTTGTCATACATCGGTTTATGAAATGAACTATGAATTCGTATATATAGATCGTGAACCTTTAAACTCTTGAACTAATTTTTTAGATAAGTTAGATACAAACTCATATTTAACATGGTATAAGAGTCCAGTTCATTCCAATTCAAACTTATTAATAAGAACCATCGATTGCGATGATAAAATTGAATACGAGGAAAAAAATATTATTATATTGAATTGTTCCATGTTGGTGATGATATAAATTATTATTAGAGATATAAATGTTCAATATATATATATATCAAATATATATGTATAATTTCAAAGATCAGTTCAAAGAGTTTTAGAGTTTTATAATATATATATATATAATCATAATTATTAGAGATATAAAACTCTAAAACTTTTTGAACTATTTTGTAAAATTATACGTATATATATTTCTCATATATATATATATATATATATATATGAGAAAAATAATAGATTGGAAAGAATATTAAAAGCATACTTGTTGCCGAGAACAGCGTGGAGATTAACGATGAGCCTTTCTTCATCATGGGAGAAGCTGCCTCGCCGGATATCTGGCCGGAGATAATTCAGCCACCGGAGACGGCAACTCTTTCCACAACGGTTGAGTCCGGCAAGCTTTGGCAGAGACCGCCAATTCCCAAAGCCATTATTGTTTATATATTCTCTCAACTTATCATCTTCCTCCGCCGTCCATGGCCCTCTCTTCACCTCTTTCTCTTCACCGCAACAAATTGAACGAACCATGTTTTCAAATTAACTTACTTTGTTAATCTATCATCCTTTCATGGCTTCATATATATTATATATATATATATATATATATATATAGATGGACATAGAAAGACAATGTTGACACGTATGTTTGCATGGTTTGCCAAAATCCATACGATTACGTCAGCTTATTACGCACATATATATATATATATAATCATATTGGTGTTAATTGTTTCCAAGAAATGGTACATAAATTGTAACCCGACATTCACAATCACTGTCTCGGGTAGAATTTCTACCTTGATAGGTAAATATTGGACCATGTTAGTATTCTTATCGGTGATCGGTGGCGTTTTGTTTCATTTTATTTGAATAGTGGAATCGTACGTTTGATAGCGATTGCGATTAGAAACGAATTGTGAAAAAATTTTGGTTGCGTTTTTTACAAAATTAGAAAAATAGACAATTATTAATAAAAGAATTTATTTAAAATTTGTTATTTAATTTATACTCTTTAATTATAATTTTCAGATATTTGAAATAAATTCAAACATTATAAATTTATTAAAATATTTATATATATAATATATATATATATACGATTAATATAAATTATAATAGAGGAGATAAAGACAGATCGAATGTTATTTTTGTAATTTTAACCAAAACGCACCGAATGCAAGCGTAACGCAATATAATTCCGAATATTTAAATTCTGCGTTTCGTTGCGTTTACCGGCGACTGCAACTCCACCATTCATTTTAAATCTTCCGAAGTCGCCAGAAAACGCAATCACTGCGTTTGCGAGTGACTATAACTCCACCAATCAGATCATAGAATGGAACAAATATCTAAGATTAGGTAATTATGTGTTGTCATGTCATTTATAAGAGTAATTTTGGGGGATTTTGTTCAAAAATACTGTTTATAATTAATATAATTTTATTCAAATATTTTACATTTTATTCCATTTTTTTTGTTTTAATTTTTTTATTCCATTTATTGTTATGGATTAGATATTACAAAATACTGCCCGAGACAACCAACAATTTCCACGGGATTATGATTTGATTACTTTATATATGATTTAATTTGTGGTTTATTATACGTTGAAAATATGTCATTGAACCGGTAATCTCTATGACTTGAAGACATTACATTACTTAATTAGAATCTCTAGTAACTGTGAAAAAGTAATATATATATATATATATAGTTGTAAAAATAAATAAATTTTTATGATGCATGTATGAGGTTTATATTTATTTATTTATATTACAAATATAATTGTTATCATATAATGTACGTTCACATTCCATAAAAATGTATATTTGTACAAAATTATACGCACCTACATATGTATATGTAATGCATATACATAAACGCAAATACTTTTATTTGTATAAAAAGCAAATACTAATAATTAAAAATGGATTATGGTAAAATATGAAATCATGGCAATGTTCATCAAAATTGTCACCTTGTATTTATCACGACATGGTTAGCTTGAACTACATTCAATGAAATCTCTACCTGCTTCAATATCTTCTTCTCTTTCTTTCTTCTTTTCTAAATCTCTTTGAATTCAAATTATTCTCCTCATCAATGCACTATATTATTCATAATATATATATATATATATATTCTGATTATTCGAATATGTGGTCAAATTTATCTGCTAAACAGCATTGAACCATCTAATATCATGCGTTTATATAACTAACCACACATGTTTAAGCCCCTAAAAATTTGTATTGTCTCATACAATTTAAAATATCAATTTATAAAATTTTTATTTATATAATTTTAGAGGATTCTAAATTATAAATAAATTTTTTAAATTGAATTATATTTATGTGTATTTTATCTATATCGTTTTTGTGTTATTATTTCATTCGTTGTGAAAGGAGAAATGGGAATATCTCGGAACAATAATCAATTTTTAAAATTCGATAAATCACCAAATATTATCTTAGATATTGTGTTATTCCATCGACTAAAAAAATTAACTATATACTAATTTAAATATTAGTTAGATCTAAATTTAGATTTGATAATTATATAGTATGGACCAATTCTAAACTTTTGAATTAATTTTGATATTAGTTAGATTCAAACTCATATTTGATATAATAATAGATTTTGGTTCATCTTGATTTAAATGTTTCTGATTACGATTTTGAACGTGATGGAAAGTGTTTGTTGTGTTATTCTATATCAATCATATCTATTAACATATATCATATTGAATAACTCAAAATTTTTTAATTAATTTTTAAAATTAGTTAGATCTAAATTTATACATCACAAATTTTATAATTTAAAATGAAATAAATAAAATTATTGTTTAAACCATTTTGTTGGGAGCTTTCTATCTCAGAGGAAACCTCTGTAAAGGTGTCTCATCCAGACAGATATGATCAATTTTTATTATAATGAAATTCCGTCGTTATTTAACAGTTTAATAAAATTTTGAAGACTATAATATTCTACATTGATAATAATCTCGGGAGAAAAATATATGTATATTTGGGTGAATTAATATGTCCTACTTACGTACCCATTTTTCACAAGTGAAAAATAAAATTGTCAAGCCGTTTTCTGTCATTTATTGGTTAAAATTCGGGATATTAACATTTGTATATATGATTTGAAAAATAAATAAAATATTAATTATTGGGGTTCGTGGATTTATTTGTATGAACTTTAGGATGTATTTTAAATTGGTAAAAAATGTTGGGGTTCGAAATAAGCATCACATTATAAATAACACTGTTATCGAAATTACATTTTTTTTTTCCGACAAATGTCATTGAGAACAAAAAATGTCAAGAATATATATATACATAATATGGGTCTTCTTGTGTTATCTCTTAATTTTGCTACAATATATATAATATATATTGTATATAATTTTGCTATAATATATATATATATATATTATAATTTCGATCGATTTTGTAACATGTCGTTGACTTATTAACCAAACAAATAATGTATAGAACAAATATAATAAGAATGAATCCGAATAAAGGAGTAAGATCTACAATAAAGAGAAAATATATATGATAAATATTTCTCTATGTATTGATTTGTAAAGGTTATTACATATCTATAGATAAAAAAATTTTAAGATCATTTTAAAGAGAATATGCTTGCTAAGTGAATATAAATATTAAAAATAAAGAATAAAATCAAGTAATTCCCTGATTGAAGGATAATCACATCAAATTGATTGTGAAGGTAACTGTGGTGAAAGTAAATAATGATTTTATTATTATCACAATTACAACATGATATATATGTATAGGGAAAACAAGGAAAAAAAGTGGACGCCGGAAAAAAAAAGCGACGGCGGAGGCTAGGTTTCCGGTGATAAAAGAGTCTGAAAATGTGGTTGCTGAGTCTAATCTCCGACCCGACAATCTCGGCTTCAACAAAAAGGAAATTCATAAAAAGGAAAAAAAAAATTAAAATGAAAGCTTTTTTATTTATAGAAAGCGAAAGCAAAAAAGCCCACGAATCCACGACCCAAATAACAAAAGCTGATATTATTATTATTATTATTATTATTATTATTATTATTATTATTATTGCAAAAGGGAAAAAAGTGGAATCTTATAAATAAAGTTTTATAAATTAATATTAATTAGATATTGAATGGAATTTTAAAAATTTTCCAAATTCAAACGCATATACATATATGTACTTGTTTATAGACTATATACACAATCGTATGCATATATATTTTATATATGTGTGTATATGTATTTATATTTATTCTTGGAAGAATTTAAGATATATGCATTATATTTCCGAATTTAAAGAATTTAAGGAAACTTGGTGAGAAGCAATTATCTAATCTAAATCTAGAAGCAACAAGCAAAGTTACAAAATAAAATAAAAGATAATTTATATCTAAGTATTTATAAATTAATTATGTTTGAATATATTAGGAAGAATAATTATAAATTAATTATGTTTATAAATTAATTATGTGTTCTAATTACCAAATATCGATTGAGATGGAAATGCAAGTAACATATTGATTGAAGGTGATGGACCCATTGCATGAACTTCCCTGTTTTCATGAAAATCTTTTTTATCATAATAATATTAAAAATATAACTAAATGAAATAACTCAATTAAGAAAGTTAAAATATAAAAAATTATTTTATTTGTATTTCCTAGTATAAAGAATAATATTTTATCTTTTCAAAATTATGCATAGGAATAAAATTAAAGTTCCATAAATTTGACTAATGTCTAAAAAAATGATTCGCAACTTAAAAATATCTTATAAAAAGAATAATGATAAATAAGTACAAAAACCATAAAATAAACTAAAAAATACGAATCCATGAAAAATATCAGAATTCTTTTATTAAAGTATTAAATTTTTTTTGTTTGGTATAAAAAAAATTGGTTTCATAGAAAAGGTCGATCAAAAAATAAGAATTAAAATAAAATATTAAAAAGGGTAAACTAAAATAGAAAGGAAATGTAATATACAACTATTACAGTTTGGAAAAATCATTACGATTCCCTTTATTTATTTCTTTCGATTCAGTTTATTTCCTTTTTTATTTCGTGTGGGATTTAAATTTTCAACGATTGTGGGAATTATCTAAGGAAAGTATGTAAAATGGTCCTTTTTCAATATTTTTTAAAATTTATTTTCTTCCCTTTCAAACCTCAACCTTTTTTTTCTTTATCAATTCTTTTTTGGTAAGAACATAATTTCTCTTTTTTATATTTCTCCTCTATATATTTTACAAGACATTGCATTATCTCCATAATCACATCTTCGTATCATTCACATCTTTTCTTTTTTCTTCCAAAATATCAGATTCCAATTTCGATATTCAAGCCACCCAACACACAGGTTTAAGTTTATTCAATAATATATATATCTATATGAAGTCTTGTATATATATATGTGTGTATATATTGATAATGGTGGTGCCTGGCTCCCTGTATGCCACAAGCGAACTCCGATTTGTGTCGGAAATCGGCCGTCGCCGGTGGCGTGCGAGGAGCCAAGCATGACCATACTCTACACATATACATATATGATTAGTGTATATATGTTTTGATATATATATATATATGTATATAATATGTTTTCTCTTTTTTTTTGTTTAAATTGTGTCTTATGGCTTTTCGACAGTGAAATTGGTTATATTAAGGGTATATGTGTATTTCCTGTCTCTTAATTTAGTGGGTTTTATCATTTTATAAAATTAATTCATTTTGTTTGATTTTTTTCTTTCATATTATTTATTATGATATGAGGTTTTGATGGCAGCCGATTGCTAAAATTGTTTATTTTTCTTGGAAACTTTTGTCGGCGCCGATTGTAAATAATTCATTATTATATTTTTATAATAAGTAAAAAGATTATAAATTACCGATATTTTTTTTTTCAAGTTATCGTCCTTTTTAGGACCCTGTAATCACGGAGTGTACTCACACTAATAATGGACTATTTTTTATTATTAAATTAAATAAAAATATTAGGAAAAAAATTATTGGGTCGATAAGGCCCATTTACTAATTGGGCCTGTTGGCCCATTACGATGAAGGCTCTCCATTCAGTTTCCGTACAATGTTCTTCTCCTCCTTGGATCAATCTCCCCTGGACTCTTCAGGATGAGAGTTTCCATGGAGAAAGTAGAAGAAACGAAGCAGGAGGATTCTTCTCCAAGCTACAAGCTTCTCCTATCATGTCCTTCTGGTCTCTCTCCGTCTCAGGTTCATTCCCTCATCTCTTGTCCTTGTTTTGTTTTTCCTATGGTTAATCGGATCACAATGTGGTTTTAGTTTCAGTCTTATGTAATTTGGTTTGATATCGAAGGTTTCGGTTGATTTATCTGAAGCGCATGATCGGATTCCTCACGCGGATCTTGATCTCGAAGATTCTATTGCTCAGGTGAGAACCTCACGAAATGGAATTTGCTTTTTCTGTATAATCATGGAGATTTCTTCTGATAATTCGCATGGTCAATGTCAGTTTAGGTGATACGGTTTGATTTATTTTTCGGTGTGTGGATCTAAGCTCTTGACTGGATCTTAATATCCATGGCGGGATTTGGATGTTGATCATATTCTACCATTTCGTTAGGTTTTTAATATAAATTATGAGAATATAATTCATTGATATTTCATCTTCTGTGCTCTTCAGATATGGGAGCAGAGAATACATGGAAATTCATCATTGTTCAATGGCCAAAAGTTCAGGGTACACTTATAATCATGTATTACATCTAAGATTGTTCTAAACTTTCACTGCAGCTTTTAAGTTTCCTGGTGAGAATAGAGATGTTGCTGAAACTGTGTAATCCTAATATTCTGGATTGACCTGTTTGTGTTGTATTCGTAGCTGTCGTTCATTAAGGTTGCTCGTAGTTGGTTTTCAGTATGGATCATATGTCTCGGATTATGAAGATGGTTCAAATGAAGTGTTGCACGTTTGCCTTCACCTTGGCCTCACGGATTATAGGTTACTCCCTTCTCTTTCTATCCCTATCTTGGTGTATGTTCATCCCCTTTTGAGCTTTTAGCCTTCTGCAATGGGACTTCAAGCTTTAAATTTGGTCAATCCTTATATCCTTAGGAGACATAGTCCATAAGTGTCAACTTATTTGTTGAGTGATAGATTTTTTGGAGAAAATTTAATCGATCATATACATTTTCTCGAAGGACCTTTGTGGGGACAAATTTGAGTCCTATGTGGGAGAAATTCTTAATTCCATCAAAAGGTAAATATGTACGTCTCAATTATTGAGAAGATTTCAGTTCTTTCAGCTGCGTTTCAGGTGATATTTATCACTTGCTCTTTCTACTTCTTCTCCAGATGACTCGATAAGATGTCGACATACCTCTAGTCCTTTGGGTAATGGTGCAGTTACGGAAACTTCTGACAAGAAAATCATCGTCTTACAGAGAAGTAACAATGTTGGGGAATTTCCCGGACACTACGTCTTTCCTGGTGGCCATCCAGAGGTAAGCTACAAATACCCTCTTCTGTTTCCATGTTCTTGACTAAATGGATTGTTTATATTTCTAATTTTGGTAACATTTCTGGTCGGTTTAACTAAATAAGCCGAAAGAAGTTGGTATAACATCTCATCGACTTGATGAGGATGGAAAGACTCGGGAAATTGTAAACAAGAAGGTAGCTCAGGAAATGTTTGATAGTATTATCCGTGAAGTAGTTGAAGAAACTGGAGTACCCGCATCATCTCTCGTGAGTCAGATACAATGGAAATCTTTTAACTCTCCAGCATTCAATACAAAATTTGTAAATCGGACGCTGAGGATGGTTATGTTTGATATAATATTTGCAGAGCTGCCCTGTTTTGATTGGAATATCGAGGAGGGAGATGAATGTGAGACCCGCTGCATTTTTCTTCATAAAGTGTAGTCTTCATTCAGAAGAGATTAAAAAATTGTATTCGAAAGCTGAGGATGGTTATGAATCAACAGAGCTCCACACCGTCTCCATGGTGAGTTTCAATTCCATATACATTCTTGAATTCTCTACACCCATTTTGGCATTTGCGATATATACGCTGATACAAATGTTAAAATATCGATAAACTCTTATGTGATTGATAAGATCATTATGGATATAAACACTTTTGTGATTGATATTAAACCCTTTTTGTGATTGATATTAAGATCATTATGGATAAACTCTTTTTGTGATTGATATTAAGATAATTATGGATATAAAATCTTTTTGTGATTGATATTAAGATAATTATGGATATAAACCCTTTTTGTGATTGATATTAAGATAATTATGGATATAAACACTTTTGTGATTGAGATTAAGATCATTATGGATAAACCCTTTTTGTGATTGAGATTAAGATAATTATGGATATAAACTCTTTTTGTGATTGAGATTAAGATAATTATGGATAAAGTGTTTTTGTGATTGATATTAAGATAATTATGGATATAAACTGTTTTTGTGATTGATATTAAGATAATTATGGATATAAACCCTTTTTGTGATTGATATTAAGATCATTATGGATAAACCCTTTTTGTGATTGATATTAAGATCATTATGGATATAAACTCTTTTTGTGATTGATATTAAGATAATTATGGATATAAACACTTTTGTGGTTGATATTAAGATCATTATGGATATAAACTCTTTTTGTGATTGATATTAAGATCATTATGGATATAAAGTGTTTTTGTGATTGAGATTAAGATAATTATGGATATAAACTGTTTTTGTGATTGAGAAGATGGAATTAGAGGAAATGGCGTGGGGGATGCCGGGGTGTCATCACGGGGGATTTGCTCTGTACAAACAGATGGTTGAAGGACTGCGGGGGACATGTAAATAATCTTATTAGTGGAATTGTAATTGTCGATATTTTATGATTTGATAAAATGATATTTTATGATGTGATAAAATGATAATAAAAAATATTAATAGAAAAAAAGAGAGAGAAAACTAATAATAATGTAGATATGAAGAAAGATTCGAGTAATATGAATGGTGGATATATATATATATATATGTATATTTAATTTTTTTAAATTAATTTTAAATGTGAATTATGTTAAAATTTATTTTTGTTATACTATTTGAGGAGTTTTTTTGTTTTGTTTGAATATTTTTATATTAGATATTCAATATTATATACATATATAAATTCAAAATTAATTATGAAGGATAAAAAAGTGTGATGTTACTTTGTATATCAACTAAAAAAATTAATGATGAATAGGTTAGAAACTAAACTAGTGAAATATTATTATTTTAATATTATACATATAACAAATTTACATGGTTCCTTCACAATCCTTTGCCTCTAATATGGTCTTCTTACATATGAAAGCAACATAAAGTCGACCATCGGTTTTAAAATAAACAAAATACAAATCTGAATCCATAATAGTGTAGGAGCTATAAATAGCATCAAATACTTGTATGCTAAATATTGCAGAATGAAATTAAACCAGGTCGGGTCGGGTCAACAAACCCGCCCAGCTTATCTAATTTGTAATTTACTTTCTTGTTCTTTAAGGTAACAAAACTACGTAAGAATCATAAAGGCCCATTATTACTTCCACCCATTACTTTAATTTTTTTATTTTATTTGGTCTCAAAATGGTCCAGTTTAGGCCCATTAAATAACACCAATGTTATTTAAATTTTAGTTTTTGTAATTTTATTTTTGTATTTTACACTAAGATTTTTGAGACTTTAATATGAAATAAATACTAATTAAACAGCTTTTCACATATTTAATGCCACCACTTGGAATATCAAGGAAAAACGAATCCATAAATTTGTTTATTAAATACACTGAATCAATAATTACACCAAGTAACAACATATATGAATGCGTATTATCTTTTGCAATATAACATAAAGTATAATTGGATCTATATATATATATATATATTAGGTCATTGAATATTTACCTAAAAAACGCTCGTGGACATTATCTTAATAATTGCTGTCGTTTTTGGTGATCCTTAATGACAAACCATAAAATAATCTCATCAAAATAAATGGATAACTACATACATATATATATATGTATACACGTATATTAAATTTACAAAACCTATGTTGTTAATAGGTCAACCGTCCATGATTATATTTATAATCAAAATGATGATAGCTTTAAAGAATCTAATGCTACGGACATAGATGATTTGATTTGCAACTTTGCTCAGCCAAATTCCAAAAAGAAAAATAATATATATATATATAGTATTTTAATATATGATTCGTTAAAGCTTTGCATTTGTATATTTTTTAACTTATGCATGAATTTCTGCAAACCAGTTACTCCCAAAATATTATATAACTTTAAAACATACAGATACTTGATAGTGTTTTCTTTAAAGGACTTACCAATTCTTTATATACATATATGAATGTATAAGTATGATATTTGTATGCATGGGTGGTGTATAGTTATATGTTTTAAAATGTCATAAAATGCGTATTTATTTAAATATATGGAACAGCAAGTAAGTTTACATATTTTATAATTAAAAAAGTAGACAATTAGGCTAAACCTGTCCAATTATGTGTATGTATAAATATAACAACTGAGCTCAATAATGTTCAAAATAAAGTATACAATTAGCTACGACATTCATTGTATATGAATCCAATGATTATGATGTTGATGAAAAACAGTAATAACAACATCAATAATAATTATAATAATTTCCTCAAAGAATATTTTCCATATAAAAAGATGGAATTTATATATTCAAAAGAAATTCTTACAGATAAGCACTCCAACACATTTGTTTATTTAAGTGAACGCAATATTAGTATTTGTTTTTATCCTTATTCCAATTTGCGAATCGAAAAATAAAACATTCAACGCACCATATATTTATATCAGACTAAACGTCATAATAAGAATTGCACATAACATTACAACTTCAACTAATAAGACCAAAGCTCTACATATATACACACACATATATATATATATATATATATCTAAAACCCTATATACTGACATTCATCGTTTACAGTCAAATATATAATATATACACATTATGAAACTACACACATAGCTATGTAATATATGTATAGTTCATGATGAGATCTTAGTAAGCATATGTATGTCTGACCACTCCAAGAAATTTGGAGAACTAAACAAAGCTTGTGATTATCGGTAGTGTTTACATCTATATATACACAAATGGTAATATTGTAAGTTATTATTGATTCGACAAGAAATACACAATAAAGTGCACACATATATATATACATATATATACACAAATTATATGTATGTATGTGTACGAAAAGCCACACCCAACAAGAAGAATCTGAAATCAGAATCGCATTGACAATGTGTTAAATCTACTGTCCACATCTATTCTTCCTAAAAAACTATGCAAGAATACAATGATCACACATATTTTCTATCACCAAATCCACAAAATGAAATTAAAAAAAAAGTTATGCATTATTAATCTCAGAAAACAAACCCTTTTGGCTAATCATGGCACTGATCAAACCACAATGGTTTTTATTAGAGTAATGGATCATATAATTAGATTAAAAAAACATCCACGTACACACAAACGCATGTGGACAAACATACATATATCGATCTAAAGAAAATACAGAAATAATATTGTATAATCTTTGATTTTAGTTATAATCTATAGTTTTATCCAAAAATCTATAAAAACCTGGGATGAGTTATTGAAGATAATGGATAATTGATGTACGGTAATTAATTTCTCCGTGGACCAACAAGTACGAGGAAGAGATTTTCTTCACACAAGAGATCATTTCATAATCCAAAAGAAGAGAGAAAGAACAATCGCAAAAGAATTCTACAGATAAAACCCTAATTAAAGATTAACATGAACTAAAAAAAAAAGAAAGAAAAAAGAACAAGATGATGTCTCCAAATTACGACGATTATACTCAATATTTATCAGTCCATTAAATTAAACATATTTCTAACCTTTTCTTTTCTTTTCCTCTTTCCAACAAACTCGTCAGATCTCCGATCGCCTGAGAAGCTCCTCCCTCACCGTGGTATATATATATATATATAGATATATGTAAGAAAATACATATATCAGAAGGGAGATCTTCGGTCGGAGTTCCCAGGCCAACCCTCCACTGGAAGTTGCACATTCGACGCCATATTCATCGGATTAAAGAACGGAAGCCCTCCGCCGTCTGGGAACATATTACCTCCACTGTTGGCAGCCACTCCTGCCGGGCCGCCGACGCCGAGAGTCTCGTCCTCTTCCAAGGGAAGCCTCTCGTAGGCGACATTAGTGAATGAAGCGGCGATGACGATCACCGGCCCAGCCGCAGTCAGTTCCCCGACAACACTACCGCCAACAATCTGACCTTGACCTCCTGCGAGGAATATCGTTAGGCTGGTAGCTCCCGGCGGCGCTGGCGGTGGGAGGAAGGAGCCCGAGAGAGAGAGGATCTCGAAGGTCCCCTGGAGGGTCACAACGGCGCCAGCTGATGAAGGCTGTCGAATGGTAACGTTGGTGACGGAGCCGCTACCGCTGAGAACACAGACGCCGCGTTGCCGCCTCCGCGCGTAGGTCGCGACGCAGTCAAAGATATCGCATCCGTTGTTGACTTCAAGAATGTGAGCCCTCAGAGTATTTGCGCTTTCCCGCGTTATAATCACCGGCGGCTTTGGTTTGTTCTTTGAACCTGGTGGCCTCCCGCGTGGGCGGCGGCCCACCATGTCTCCTGAGCTGCCTGCAGCGGCGGAACCAAGGTCGATATTACCACCGTGGTGGTGATGATGGGAGGGTCCTCCGCCTGAGCCGTCGTGGTTGTCACCGGAGAAGGCTGCAGCATCTTCATCGGAGGATTGGTGGTGTTGGAGGTGGAGATCCGGGCGATGGAGTTGTTGGTGATTCACGTATCGAAAAGCAGTGCCTAGATCAAGACCTGCCATACCCACACACAACAGGATGATGAAAAAAAAATTATAAAAAAAAAACACACCAACAAAGATTAAAGATTTGATTATATTATTCGCCTTTCTTTATATGGTTTATATAATCTCTTCTCTTTATATATTTTTTTTCTTTTGTTATTCTCTTTTTTATGTGGAAAAAGGGGAGAGAGAGAAATAAAATGCAAAATGGGAAGAGAAATGGAAAGTAGAAGGAGAAGGTGAGACTTGAAAAAAACCCATTAAAGAAGAAAAAAAAAATAGTTGAATATATATACACATGTATGTATATATATGCAGCCATCTCTCAAACCTAAACTTTCAATGAAAATATATATTCATAGCGAAAATGTTATTTCATTTGTCATCGCATTAAATTTTTCCCCTTTTAATAATGTTTATTGAGTTTTTTTAACTTCATGCAAAACCCACTCTCTTATCCAAGAGCGTGGTGTAAGATGATTTATTTTTTCTTTTTAAAATATTTTTGTCATATGTTGTACAAAAATTCGTTCTAATAAAATCAATGCTATAATGAACACCTACTTTTTGTTAACCGAAAATTTGTACTGATAAAATTATAATTTTAAAATCTTAAGAAAAAAGTTAAATGAAAAATATATACTATGGGAAATATATAAATAATGGTATAATGACGATGAAGGCTTATGTAACATGATTGGCAATACACGCGCTTATTGGGCGCGTGGGAATATTAAAGTGGGTGTGATCTAATGAGACGTAACATAAGATTGTGAGGAAAAAAAAAAGAACCCTAAAATGTAATGAAAATAAAAGAATGATGATAATATGTGGTTGGGGTTATCTTGTGGGTTTCATTGATACTCTCTTCTTCTTCTTTGTCCTTTCAAACATTCTTCACCATCATTACCTCACCTATATCTTTTTTTTTCACAAATTAATAAAAATATTACATAGATTTTTAATCAGTATAAACAAATATTCCAATTTGTAAAATCAATGCAACGCCACAAAAATTTTATTGTAATGCGGAGGTAATCATAAAATATGGTCTTATTAGGCCAAATTAACAGTTAAAACCATCTAACTTTAGAAAAATTATGAGTTAGATATCCGAATTGTTTAAAGAATTTAAATTCGCATTCGAATAAATAGCTTATTTTGTATCTGAATTCGAATTATTGAGATACAAGTATTTGAGGTTCGAATACCAGTAAATATTTGAATCCGACTTCTTTTAATATTATAGACTATAATATATATATATATGTTTGGGTTTAGATTCAATATTAATAATATTTTTATAATTATCATAAAAATCAAAGATATTTTTGTAAATTAATATATATAGTTGGATATCCGTTTGTTTGAGTGAAAAATTTGAATGATGAATTTCAGATGAACGAATTTTTCGGATGTTTTGTCTACATAAATAAATTAATTTACCGTATAATTATAATATAATTAGGGTTTGTTGGATTCTAGTTAGAGATCTAACCATGGTTAAATAGAAAAGTTGACCAATTAAGGAGGTTAAGATAACCATGAGATAGAGAGAGAGAGAGACAGAGCAAGTGGGGGATGCGGCGCGTGGGGTCCACGGCTGTCTGTAACCTTTGGAGGGTTCCGGTGGTGCTGAGCCGAGGATGTCTTTTGCTTTGACCCTCTTTGGTTTGTGATTAGTTGGCTCTACATTTTAATTCATTTTCATAATTTATTTTTCTTATAATACTTTTGTTCCAATTATTTATTTTATTATTCTTTTTTTCATGATCATATTCAAAATATTTAATTTCTAATGTAACCACATTTTTACATAACAGTGTATATATATATATAAAATAAACGAGTATATATATATATATATATATATACATAAAAGTTATAAATATCACTTGTTGGAGTTCAATTCACAAAATTACTTTATCAAAATATTTTTCTATTAAAATTTTAAATATGTTGTGATATATTGTCTTATATCAGGCTAAAAATATAGATTTTAGTGTTATATATGATGTTGGATCATTCTAAAATTTTAAATTAAATTTTTTATATTAATTAGATTTAAGTCATATTTGATAGGATTTTTAAAAATGAGATAAATGATATATATAGATATTTCTGATTTATTAAAAATGTATATTTGATTCAACGTTAGAAAATTCGTTATAAAAATTATAGAAATTACTAAAAAAAGTTATTATAAATTATAATGATTGATAAGGCACAATGATTGCAATAACAAGCTGTGTCTTTATTTATTCATTTTTACTTCAATCTTTTGAGATCAATAGCACATACCACGTGCGAAAGTTTACATTTCTTTTAACCAGTTCATATTTTTTTTTTGCACGTTACAACTTTATACTATATATATAATTAAAAGGCATCCTTTTCCAATTGGTAATAATAATATACTGACTAAGAAAAATGTATTTTAAAAGATAAATATTCATTTCAATAAATTAGTAATCAAAACACACAATCTATAGTTTGAAGAGGATATATTCAGTTAAGGATATGATTAGAGTCACTCAAGTATTCAATTATTTTAAATGCGTTGATATGACATTCTTCCTCATATATAGGAATCCTATGTTGAAATTTGCAATATTCGTTATGTTTTCCAATAAAATTACCAACTTAAATAAGATTTTATATGTTTTAATATCCTTTTTAGAAATAAAGCTAAAAAAAACTAAATTTCATTGTTATGTATATTGACTCTCCCTCTCTCTATATATATCTTACTTAATCGTAATTAAATTATATATTATTGGCCAATAGTTGTTATATATATATATATATATATATATATATATATATATAACCACTGAAATTAAATAAAGGCCATCTTATTGGCATGACAGCTCTTTGGAACGACAATTGTGATGTTCTGATGAAGGCCATTATTACATACATGGATAGTGTTTTGTGTTATTTTAAATTTGTTTTTAAATTGTTATTAATAATTTATTTACATAAACATATACTTTATGTATTGACTTATATTCGCAAATTATAAAAATGCCTAAGGCCGTCCTAAATTATGCCTAACCAAGTTGGTGAACAATTTATTATACGCACGTACATTTTTCTTATATATATATATATATATATATTATTTTATAGATTATAATTTATTATTATGTATGCAATAATAATATTAAATATGTTAAATAGCATGCTACATAACTGTGAGGTTGTGACCAAATCAGCTATAGTTCCCTTTTTGGGTATTTTTGGTTATTTATAACAAAACATATCGGAGTATTTCTTCACGTTTAATAAATTAATTTCATGTTATTTCTATTATTTCATATTAACGGTTTTATATATAAAACAAATATGGAAGTCTTGCCATTTATATTATCGAAAAAACTATATAAAAGAATAGTGATGTGATCCAATAAACAGTGTTATTAATTGATGTTCTCAGGTGGGAAACTAAAGGAGCAAGTTGACTATGATAAATAAAATAGGGTGAAAAGATAAAAAAACAATAATATTTAATTTTTATAATTTATAAAAATCTTTAATAATATAGAATTAAAATACTGTTTAAGTAAATATATTGATTTTTCAATTTAATATAGAGGAAAGACAAAGAAAATGTGTTCGATAAAATAGTGGGTTGACGCGTAAAATACACGCGCATAAACGTAAATTTGTCGGCTGGTAATCGAAAAACACGAATCAGAAACGTCAAATCTAAATTATTGAATCAAAACACGCAACCTCTAGGGTTCTTAACCCAAATTTATAAATTTAATATAATTATGAATATATATACATATATATATATGCACAGAGATATGTAGATTGTAAGAAGTACATACCGATATGTACATTTAACTCTATATATATATAAAGAAATACACACACAAGAACAGTATTGGTACGAGGTTGATGATGTTGGAATGCCCAGTTATGTACTGTTCATAAAATCCCGAGGGTTTTTGATAGATTCGATTTCATTTCCCAATTTTAATACATTATTTTATTCTGAGTAATTATAAGATAAATTAGCTTAAATTGTTTTTAATATTTAATTTTAGTATTTGTTTGAAGTATTATATACCAAAAAAATATTACAAAAAGACGGGTTTTTACTCACATAGAAATAATAATAAGAAAAAACAATCAATTAAATTCTTTACATATTTTGGCTTTCGACTACGTTTTCTCCTTTGCAACAATTTTTTTTAATTACAAAAAAAAAAAAAGAAAAAAGAAAACGTATGTTGTGAATAATTAATGAAAAATCTTTCGCTTGTGACGTTGTTCCTGAGGATTGATATGAAGGCAAAAAGACACGTTGGAGGGGAGAATGAGACACGAGGCAGTTGTCACATTTACATTTAAAATTTAAATTTAAATTTAAATTTTAAATTAAAATTATTAAAATGCATTGGGAATTGATTTTTACTCCTTAAATCTCGGGGGGCTTATAAACACTTAGCTCTCTGCATTTACCTGCCCTATATTTTTACTCCTTCACCCAACCAAGAATTTTAAAATAAAAAAATTACTCCATATATATATATATAACATATATATACATACATATATCGGCCTGTATGTATGTGTGTATATCCATAATACATGGTGTGAAACTTGACGACCAAACCTAATGAGCTAATTCAATTTTACTTTGATTTACAGCGGTTAATGGATCCAACCAAATGTTATCAAAATGTTTTAATGAAATTAGGTATGATACTAAAGGACATTTTACTTCGTTATCTGATAATTAATTAAAAGACAACCCTAAAAATAAGAGTTCTTTCTTTATAAATAAATGTTATCGTCATTCCTTAGAATTATACAAAAATTGCAACTTTCAACGGCCGACTACACCCATTTGTAATATAATAAAATTAATAAAAAGAAAATGATCCATATGTAGATCCATTATCCATACAACATTAAAAAGACAAAATTTTGGTTATCACCAATACAAAGGTATGTATATATATATACTCACACATATCTATCCATATATATGTACTCACACATATATATCCATATATATATATATATAAAGTAAATATAAATGTGGATTGGAAAGAAGGGCAGGTAGAGATGTGCAGAGGGAATGACAGACTGAAGATGGAGATACGTTCATAAACTTTTGTTCTTCCCCACGTAGTCTCCCCAAATTTTATTTTTATACAATTTTCAATATATATATATATATATTGTAATTTAATAAACATTTCAAGAAGAAAACAGATAGGTATGGTGAAACAACGTTTACTTTCACAGACAGGGCCCCAGGATTTTTTTTTTGTCTTCAAAACAGTCTATAATAAATATTTTATAAAACACATATTATATATATATATATTATATGCATGCGTGTGAAATATCGAACGTTTGATTCTTTTAGAGGAGAGGAATGCCATTTTAAAATCTATAAGAAAAATAAAAGTCATAAAGAAAATATTGAATATACTTATTTATACTATATGTATGGGTAAATGTGGATATATATATATACTATTATACTATTATGTAAATCTTTAATATACTTATTTATACTCTTATGTGTGTTTTACGGTGCTTTTCATGACATATTTAATAAGGGTTTTACTCATAAATTACAAAGTATTTGGCTTTTAATAAATGAAACATTATATATATATATATGTATATATATAATGTGAGCATTAATATTGGTTACAAATGAATGACCAACTGAAAATAATTGAGGCCACTAAGAGCCTTATGATTCTTCCGATTTCATGCTCTAATGGAATCTTAGTACATTAGCTAATTTGTCCATTTTCCACCATTCACATTTATATTTATATTTAATTTTCTACTAATATTTGACAATATTAATTTTCGGATGCTAATGATATGATTTAACAAATTTTAATAAGTGTTTAAGTCCGAGGTCCCCACCCTGAGAATTCTGATCTTGAAAACCAAACCATCTTTAAAATTAAATTATTCAATTATTTGATTCATTTTGTTTTCTTAATTAAAAAAACAAAAACTTTACTTGTCCTTATGTATTAAGGTGTTTTGGACGCCTAAACGAAAAAATCCATATATGTAACTAAATTATAAAATCTGTAAACGTTTTTTAGGCATCTTAGAAACATAAATAAATTTAGAAATTAAAATATTACAAATTTAATTGCAAGCTAACAAATGAAACATAATATAAGAGCATGAAGAATGTTTTTGGCCATATATTATAACATATTGAATTATTTTAATAATAATTTCTTTCCTTAATATCATATAATAATTCTTTACCTTTTTACTATTAATTGAATTTAAAAAATATACTTGCGATAAAAATAACTACGAGAGAGAAAGGATAATGATTTTACTATGCAATCATTGTGTGATGAACACTTAGCCACTAATTTTTCGAAATTAAGTGGTTTAGTCGCCTAATAAATAATCGATCGGCGTATAGAAAAGTGAAAATAATTATGTTTTCTCGTCCGTTAAAATAAAGATGCGAAAGTAATCATATAAAAAATTAATTTGCTAACAAACGTAAAATATTCCGTAGATAATTAATTTTTTTCAAGCAAATAAAATCAAATCATAAGATTGAAATTAATTTTTTCATACCAATTAATTCCCTTTGAAAAGATTCATGCCATCATCTGGCAATTTTTTTTTTCATTTTTTTAATCACTGGTATACAGTCCTTAAAAATAGCTATATAATTAAAAAAAATTCTCGCATACTATTTTGAACTCAAAATGTCTTTCAATATATTTCAGAGAATAAGGTGAACCTAGACATTTTAATATAGCATAAATTGGAAAACTAAAATAAAAAAGAGAGTAAAGAATCATTCACAAAATCAAGAGTTTAAAATCATTATAAAATTTCTATGCTGAATTCTTTCATTGCTTTTTTTTAGAGAAAAAATATTGTCGTGTGCTATTAGGATCGATCATTCTATATCAATTTTTTTATATTCCGTCATTTTAAAATATCATAAAGTATTTAACCTCATATTTTAACCTCATAAAGTATTTATGTTAATCTATTTGTATACTCAAATTGAAAATTTACAATATATAGCTAAATCAAATGATAAACCCACATGTTCTATAGGGTAACCTTCTAGTCGTCTTATATATTAAAAAGTGTCATCATATAGTACAAAATTATAACTCACAAAACTTAATTTTATTTCAAAATTTTAATTTATTAAAAAACTTCAAACAGTTATAGCAAAAAAATATAAGAAATTAAACAAATCTAACATAGATAACACCTTTGGCCATATATGTTTCCTCTTCGGATTACATATTATATACAAAATCCAAGGCAAAATTTAGTGTACAATGATATGGGATCTAAACCCACTATAAAATGTCATTTATTATTTTTATTAATAATATACTCTTATTTGTCAGATTGCGATATAAATCATTTTTATTGTTTCTTTTTAATTATAGAATTTAAATTTTATTTTTATTGATAATTATAATTTAATGCAAATTAAAATCATGTCATAGTGATTTATATAAATCCATATAATGTAACATAACCATACCAACTTTTGTTTATAGTATTTAGAATTTTTATTCAATTTTTAAAATAAAATTTGATTTTGTTTGTGTTTAAAAATTGTATGTGTATCGATTAATATCCTCTGAAGAAAATGTATGGCCTCAAATTTGGTTAGAATTATTATTACAATCATTAACATTAGATTTTGTGCGGCCGAAAAATAATTTCGAGCATAAATATAAAATAAAGAAGATATGTTGGAAGTTAATCTTCACGAGATCGGAGATTAAATACGAGTCCTTTTATCTATATTTCAAATAAACTTACTTATGTATAGAACTTTAATCTTAATTTTTTCATATTTTCAATTCATTTTATTTAACGGTTGTTTTATTATAAATATGGTTTTAAACTTTTTACTGTAATTTTTTTATATATAATATTTTTATAGTTAAAAAACGTAAAACGGCATGTGGGTTTGTAACCTTTGGAGCATATATTATATACTAATTAAACAATATATATATATATATATATATATATCCATTTTGTAACATTGGGTTTGTAAATGATAAGCAGCTTTGTTCCCGTGAGTTTGGGCATGCACATATGTTTATGTGTATGGATAAAACATATATTTAATCATTTATTATTTATGATCGTAACTATATATTAGGGTTAATTATGTATAAGGGTATTTTTGTAATTACGCATAATCATATTAGGGTTTGTAATTCTATTTAAACAAGGCTGAGACCTAATAATACGCACACGTTTCATTCTAATTTGGCATGGTATCAGAGTCTGAGCCGTCGAAACCTATTTTATTTTTTTCCGACCGCCGCCGCGATTATTCGCCGCCGCCGTCGTACTAATTTTCTTGCCGCCGCCGCCGCAGCTGTTCCCTGCCGCCGCCGCCGCATCTGTTGCTGCCGTCCGCCACATCCACTACTGTTGGAGTAGTT
>CM071866.1:43992840-44022606 GCA_036759665.1 Gynandropsis gynandra
AGACTATTTAATTATTTTGAATTAGTTGTAATATCATATATGATAAACATATCAAACGAACCGAATAAAATATCGAAAATATGAAAACATTAATTCAAACATAATGTTATAAAATATCTTTGTACTAAAAAACTATAAAATATCATTGTACTAAATTCGACCGCTCGTAACTTTACTCATTTTTTCTTTATTTTGTTATATTAATGATTAGAAAAAGGAAAAATACATTATAATAGTAACTATGTTTAAACAATATATTATGTTTTATTAAATGCAATATTATATGATATATAAGAAAGGAAAATATGTTATTTCTACATGATTTTTTTCCAGTTCGCGAGCCAACTCGTCTAAGCTCGGGCTCGTTTAGGGCTCAGCTTGTCAGCTCGTTTTTTAAACGAGCTAGAAAATACCTAGCTCGGCTCGCTCAAATATGGTCCGAGCTAGAGTTGGCTCGCGAGCCGGCAGTTCATTTTACATCCTAAAAAAATCGTTTGTGTTACTCATGTGACGGTGATGATAACAATACAATATTAATTTTTCTCATATTTTTGTTTATCACATTAATGGAATCGCCGCATATCTAAAGCTAATTCACTACGTTTAACTTTTTTATTAACGAATTATATAGGTTTTCCCTTTAATTAATAATTTTGGGAAATATTTAATTTATAAAAATCCATATATTGATTGCGGTATTTCTCATGTGATATAGGATAGGATATGTCATATATCGAAGTGTCATTCTTAGGATACTCATCTAATTTGGTATTTATGTGACAGTGTCTACATAACTCTTGTGTCAGATTCTCACATAATAGAATCTTTGTGGTGATCACACAAAGCTATAGATCTTGCCTTACCATTAAAAGCAAACATATATATATATATATATATATATATATATATATTCTATATTAAATTTCTTCTTTTAATCTTTAGATTACTATTTCTAGTTTAGAATTTTAATAGATAAGTATTTGCATAATCTTTGTTTTTTCTTTTTTATTTTGTTCTACTTGGATGCATAATTCCAAAACACCTTATACTCAATGCCAAAACACCTTATATACATACAAGCATGTTAGAACATATATATACATATACATATTATATGTATATCTATATATACATACACACACCCTGTTAGTATTGTTCAATAATTCCAAAAGTTCCTAGAGAAGAAGATTTTCATCCCACATGCCTACCGTCAGAATGTTTTTCTTTTTTTTTTCCAATTTTTTTAAAATGTGACAACCTCAAAACATACAGAACAATCTATCAACAATATATGTATATATATATATATATATTAATATATAAATTCATGAATTCAAAAGTTAAAAATGCGGTTGAATTTTGAACCGTTTCGGAATGTTATTTTCATCCGTCAGGGATAAGAAAAAAAAAATATCTAAGATAAAGCGAAAATCGGGTCCATCTCATATTAAATAATACATCATCATCATCATCATCATCATCATCATCATCATCATCATCATCATCATCATCATCATCATCATCATCATCATCATCATCATCATCATCATCATCATCATCATCATCATCATCATCATCATCATCATCATCATCATCATCATCATCATCATCATCATCATCATCATCATCATCATCATCATCATCATCATCATCATCATCATCATCATCATCATCATCTATCAAACCTCATCTTCTTCTTTAAAAACACCCATCCAACCTCTAAACTCTACATCGAAAGCAAAGGTGCATGGATGTGGAACCCTAAAAATTATCCCAAAAATGACGAACAAGAAGAAGATGATGATGAATCTTGGGAAGTCAAAGCTTTTGAACAAGATATAAAAGGAAACATCACCGGAACCACTTGGCCTCCGAGGTCGTACACTTGTAATTTCTGTCGCAGAGAGTTCCGGTCGGCTCAGGCTTTAGGCGGTCACATGAACGTCCACCGCCGAGATCGAGCCGCTAGGGTTCACACTCCCGCCTCAGGTCGCGCCGGAAATTCTATTTCACCGCAATTTCCCACTCTCATAATCCAACCCCCAGCTAATAACACTGAGAGTTTGTGCCATTTCTACCAATTCCCGAACCCTAATGGCATTTTTAGTAATTCTGGTGATATGAATCTGTGTGGAACCATTGGTACGATGTCTCCTGATTCAAGCTCTTTATTTCCGTTTAGCAATTTCGGGTTTTCCTCCGTGGATTTTCCAACGGATATCCCACGGCTTTTAGAATCTTCATCGGGATATGATAATAATCTTCGATCAATTGATCAAATTGGTGAAACGAGCGTTGATTTGAAGGGTTTAAGCAAGTATAAATTCAAAGAGATATGCACACCGGAGGAGCCTGATCTTGAACTTCGTTTAGGGCACAAAGAAACTGCAGCTCCACCGTGAGAGTAACCGAGGACTTGGCATTGTCACAAAGGTTCTTTACATATTTTGTTCTGAATTCAATTTGCTTTAGATTTGCTGTGTGATTGGTTGTTTTTTTCTCTTTGATGTTATACATTTTCGCATTTCTCATAATGTGATTGTTAAATTGTCTATGTCAATAATCGGTTAACTTTATAATTGGATACTCAGTAATGCATATATATATATATATATATATATAGAGAGAGAGAGAGAGATGAACAACGCATCAAATTCAGATGATGGAATCCATCAAGCTGCATTGTTCTCATATACCGACTAGTAGCATCACGCTAAGGATTTTTTTATTTGTTTTTGTTTTCAATATGTAATATTTGATTACGTTACATATTAATTTTACCAATGATATGAAAATTAATGGAGATTATAAAAGAGATGCACGTTAGGTTTTGCGTTTTTATCATCTATAGTTCGTGGTTTTAATCTTCATGAAGTGTACGGAAAAGTGAAATATATACCTAATTTATAGATTTGATGGAAGAAACTAATTAATGATGTTTCCTCTTTTATTTTATTTTTGGAAGCATATAAGATGAAACATAGATATGAATTAGGGTTTTAGTTGAAAAGATGGAGATATGAATGTTTATAGTTCGCGGTTTTATCTCTGAGCTTTTTGTTTCGTATTATTTGAATTTAGTTACATAATTTATGTTGGTTAGTTTACTTGAATAATTAATATATACATATAGTCCAACTTGAAGTCAATTTATGTACAATCATTATTATAGCTTTGTAAGATCTCAAGAAGCGTGAAACTAATCATTTAGATAATAAAAGATTTTATTTAAACATATTGGTTATTACTTAAAAAACTTTTTATTGTTGCATTATACCAAAATGTTCAATTCTTCTCTTGTGGATATATTAGCTCCACGAGTTCTAAAATTCTTATATTAATTATATGAGAAACCCAATTACCAATATATATATATATATATATATATATTGCTTTTCAAAGATTGAGATTCAAGAGGGAAAAATGGCTTACATATGAAATTAAATGTACAGAACAAGTAATTAAGTGGAATCGCATGCAGACTGATTATTTAATTTTAATATTATTTAAATTATTTTTGAAATTTTTAGATGTATAATTCAAAATGTGGAGTGAAACAGTAAATAGACTATAGGAGATTTTAGGTTTAGGACCACCTGAAGGAAGTAAACACATGCATTTTGGTAGGGCATCCCATAAGGCCATGTGGGTTTCTTTTAATTCGTTGCATGTAATAATACTGAGATTTTTTTTTGGCATCATTATTTGATTTTTCATATTTATTACATACAACCTTTACTTTTGTATTTTTTTTTAAAAATAAAATTAAATAAATAGGAAATTAACTGTGATGAATTAAAAGAGCATTAAAACTAGAATGGCATGAATAAAATTTGACGGTATCCTGTCTTGGACCCCCACTTGAGAAATTCAGAGACTAGAGACAGCTAACTTATTCAGACTAAAGCCATTAGAGTTCTGTTCTTTCTCTTCTCCTCTTTGGTCCCCATTCTCTCTCTCTCTCTCTCTCTCTCTCTCTCTCTCTCTCTCTCTCTCTCTCTCTCTCTCTCTCTCTCTCTCTCTCTCTCTCTCTCTCTCTCTCTCTCTCTCTCTCTCTCAGAAAACACATAGATCCTCAAGTGCCTTTAATATATTATTGAAAATCGTTTGTTTTTTATATATTTATCGAATTTGATATGAATTACATTATGCGTTTGGCCATTCCTTATGTATTTTTCGGTTATTTTTTTTAGAATATACACGTACATTATGAGTTATATTTTTCGTGAAGAGTATTACGTTTTGTCTATGTTGAGTGAGACAAATTAAAAGGGACATATATTTATATATATATATATATACACACACCGAAGCCGACCAAGATTCTTGCTGTTAAAAGCAAAGTAAGATACGGATTTGTTTGTATGTATATGTAATGTAATGTGTTACAGAAAAGTAGAAAATTAAGGAAATGGAAAAAAAGAAAAATATATAAATAGAAAAAGAGAGAGGAAGATGATAGATTAAGATAGTGCGGGCGGGGTGGGTACGGGTCGGATACCCGGAATTTTGATGGTATCAAAATCTAAATTCGAGCGGATAGGTAATTTGTTATCTGAATTAGAATCCGAAAGACGCGAATATCGGAGATTCGAGTACCCGAACAATGAATTGGATATACACGAATACCCGAACCCGAACCACAAGAGACATTGAAATCGTCACAACCAGCTCTAGCTCTTCCACCTAAACCTCCGAGACTAATATCGGGTCCAACCCTTCCACCGAAACCTCCTCCAGTTCCGGTGTCTTAAGAGGTCGAAAGTCATCACAACTAGAAACGGCCAACGATCGACGAAGGTAGGGACAACGAAGACAAGAATGACAAAGGCATGGACGACGAACACATGGATGATGAAAGCTAGGACGATGAAGGCATACACGAGGGTAAAGATAACGAAACATGAACGACGAACACATGGACGACGAATATATGGATGATGATGGAAGGGAAAACCGGTGGACGAAGGAAGGGAAGAAATCGATTGGAAAGAAATATGGAGAACTTGGGAGAGAGAAGGGTAAGTGTGAGAAGAGAGGCTGCTAAATGAGATGATGAGAGATTACTGGAAATAAAATTGTTAACCTAAACCTAGTGGTTTTTTTTGTAATTTTTATAAATCTATATGAGTATTTAGGTAATTGTACATGTAACCTCGGATACCAGCGGATATCCGTTTCTAGAAATGGAAAACACGAACCGAAATTCGAACCCATGGATAATGAGATTTCATTACCCGAATCCAGGGGTTCGAATAATTCTCCACGGGTTCTGGTCAGGACGAGTTTCTCAGATAATTTGTCCACCCCTACATCGAGCAACTTCGTATCCCATGAATTCCTTTAATGTTTTTTTAGGACATATTCTCTTGAACTATTACGTTTTAATAGTATTCCTTTATCTACTTTTCCGCTCATCTTATTATCCTGAATCATCACTAATTATCTTATTGACCCCTAAACTATCAAAACTCGTCCTATTTTTTCTGTCAAGTCTTTTTAAAACAGCATATTATCTCCTGACCTATATGATTTTTAGCTTATTCTCTCCAAAGATTGTACATTCAGTCTATTTCCCCTAACTTGATTAAGTTATCTTATATTTCTTAAAGCTTGAAAATTTATTATATAACTCACTCAAGTTTATTAAATTATATTATATCGTCTAAAATTTAGAAATTAATCTTATATCACCTCTAATGTATAAATAAAATATAAACGCAACATATTAATTATAAATTTTTTATTATTTTTCTCTAAAGTTTATAAAATTTATAAATGTAGTATATTACATTTAAACTTATTATAAATGCAACATATTAGATTTAAAATTTTTTAAACGTAACATATTTTTTTAATAGTGAGGTGTTTCTAAATTTTGGTTTATATATATTTTAATTATTGATAAAGAACTATTAAAATAAGCAAACTTTAAATTATATAAAAAAATTAAAATATCTTCAACATGAACGGAAAACACAAAACTCTAACGATTACAAAATGATAAAAAATGACATGATTTCCAATTATACAATAAATCCACGATTTCAAAACGATAAAAAGAATATGATGATGTTTATAAATGATCTTCAAAATGATTTTTCCAATATAATGATATGTCAAAATAAAATATACACAAACATATTAGAAGATATTATAATTAAAGACAAGTTACAAAATACATATTATCTAAACGTCTTGAGAAGTAGAGAGTGATATAATTTGAAATTGCGGAGGCTGAGAGGATATGTGATGTCGTCATTTTGTTGACAAATAACAAACCAACACAAAATGATATATTTTCTCAAAATCTAAAATAAAGTATAAAAAAATATATTGACTCCTCATGTTTGCTTACACGATTTAACATCAAGTCCAGATGCCAACAATGAATTTTGGTTATGCGTTTGTTTTATTTAGATCTTTTTTTTCTGTGAAAATTTGTTTGGATCCTTTCTAAAATGATGTTCGGATTCCACGAATATACACGATCGATTATTTTAAACGCATTTACATATATTCTATAATAAGTTTGGAGAATGAATGATTAATTCATACATATCTTACTAACAAAATAGAATTAACTCTTTGATTTATTATAAACGGATACAAAATTTCAATGGAGAGAGTATAAAATATAATGAACTAGACGCCACAATCCCCACCAGGACCGCCATAAGATAAAGCCGGAGCTTTGGATGGATCTTGGCTTAAAGATTTATGGAATTGCACATTGAAGCATTTAGGTTTATCTGTGTATTTGAAAAGTCTATCGCCATCAACATCTACAAATTTATTATCCCTCATTATGAGTTGAAGTTTAAAAAAATTAGCAGATTTTGACAAATCTCCATTAGGTAATTGTGAATCTCCCATCGGAGGACTAATTTTGTCGTCCGACATTAACACATTACCACCGTAACGTATTTTCGTTGCTCCATCAGCTATCGATTGATCTATTTCACTTGGCCAATACCCTACCATAGTTTCATTATGAAACAATATCCAATTCCTCGTTCTTGGATCCTATAAACAATATAATATTTATAATAATTATGGGTTTTTGAAATTAGATAAAAAAAAACATAAATATGGTAAATTCATGTTTATAAGAAATTACCTTAACGATCGCGATGGTGACTAAAACTTGTGTACCAAATTCTGATAATTCTACATATCGTGTTCCTACGTATATCTCATTACTCACTTGTACAAATCCAGGGCATCTTGTATTATAACAAGCAGTTTTGTATCCATTACTCTGTTAATTAATCAAATATTAATTAAACATTTATAATAACAATCGTAAATATTCAATTTGAAATATTAAAATTTTATACTCACAGTCCAATACGTAGTTAATCGTGTATACCTGTCTTCGTATATTTTTGGATGTACCTATATAAATATAAAGATTTAGTTTTTATTCCTTACCATAATCCATCATATCGTAAAATATTTTATCAAGATTTCGATTAATATAAATTAAAAAAATAAATAAAAAACTTACTGCCCATCCAGCCTGAATACTGCTTCGTTCATTTTCCACCCAAATAGTAGCTTTACTAAATTGATTAGGTTTAACATTAACGTAATGAAGGCTTAATTCTGCACAAGCTCCATGATATACTGTACCATCCTTTAATGTTTCCAGCGTGGCGAACTATAACAATTATCATTAATTTATTTTAATACTAAATTTTTATGTATATTCATAAAATAATAGAAGATGTTTAGGGTTGGACAAAATATCCGAAGTATTCGTATCCGATTCGTATTCGAACCGTATCTGATCCGAAAAAACAAATATCCGTAGGAACAAATACAAATACCAAGATTTAGATATTCGACAAATACAAATACAAATACAAATAGTATAGTCAATTATTCGTAAGTATTCATATCCGTAAGTACTAAATAGATAATTTATTTAATATATAGATATATATATAATAAATTAATTTTAAGGATCAAATTATAATAAAAACATTATTATAATTGATTTTTCAGATCAAATATAAAATATATAAAGAAATAGTTATTATATTTAAAATTTAAGGACTAAAATGTAAATTATAAAAGTTTTAACCCTAATTTAAGAACTAAAATGTAAATTATTTAGAATTATTTTATTAATTTTTTTTAAATTAATTTTATTACGGATACGGATATCCGACGAATATCCGAATATTTGCCGTATTTATGAATACGAATACGAATAGTAAAATCGAATATTCGACGAATACGAATAATCGAATATTTACGGATATTCACTATTTGTCCACCCTAAAAATGTTAATTAATTTTAATTAAAAATTAAAATAAAAATAAAACTCACATGTTGACCAGGGAATCTTGTATCCGTAAGATGAAAATCCGTAGAAGTATTATCATTCGTGTATTTTTTAATTGGAACCATTCCTTTCGGACATAATTCCTTTGATTGTTCATACGATGTTTCTTTAAACATGTTTGTTAATACCTTCTCCAAACTCTTACTTGGTCTCATCTACAAATAATATTAATAATAATAATAATAATAATAATATTAATTAATTTTAATTGATTTTGTTTATAAATTATCACTTTTAAATTTTGATTTACAATACCTGGATTGTGTGATTCTTCAATAAACTATGATCAAACGCCGGTTGTTTGTATATATCGACACATTCGAAATCCTGTTTAATTTCTTCCTGCAATACAAAAAAAAAAAGAAGAAAAACAATCAATTTTATTTATACTGATAATTAAAAAGAAAAAACAAAATGGTACTTGAGTATACCTTGATTCCATGGACTCCATGGAAATACAGAAAAATGAAGCAGGTAACTGACCAATACAAAGCCATGACCAAATGTTTATTATATTATTTTCAAGCACTCCTATCTTTATATATTTTTATAATAAAAAATCAGAAAATTTATTTATATGTTTTCTTAAATAAAAAATTTATTTCTATTATAAAAAGCTTAAAATTTATGGATTTTTACCAACTATAAAAGTTTCCAAATGCATTTTCATTTCAATATAATTTGCAACTATAGGATTTATTTCTTAGATATCATAATTTGATATTGCATTTATTGTTTGAGGATTATTTTGGAAAAATAATCTTCTTTATATGTAATCAAAGTTAATTGTATATTGTTGACAATAAATCCTGTCATTAGGATCCAGTAAGAAAACTAAATTTGGTTATCTTTCATCATGTATATTAACGATACTCTTTCAAAATAACATATATGTCTTAATAAATAATTTAATAAAACAATGATTCATCTCGAAGATCCTTTACCATACTTATATTTTCTAAATTGTTTTTGGATAGTTACTTATTTTGTTCTTTAATATTCTTAGTATTCTATGATGTAATCTTTTTTGTCTTTCTTTAAATATATTCTACATTTTAATAAAAAGATTCCTGATGATACATTTTAGCTAAACCTACTTACTAGACCAAATCCAAAGTTTGATTACACAATTAAAGAATTAAAAGATTGATACAAAAATGGAAAATCCAATTTGTCACAATTTTAAGCGGATCCACCATACACAACCTCTTTAGTTTCAGATAGTTAAAAGGTTAAATAATATCAATATTCAAAATTGATACATGTAAAAGATATATATATATCCATTAAAATGCATATAGTTTTGGAAATGGATAAGATTTTAATTACATAGATGGAACATTTTTGTTTATTTTTAAAGCATAAATAGTTTAACCAAACTATTATATAATAAAGAATTTTATATAATAGATTATCCTAACGATTGTTCCAATTGTTTCTATGACATGAATTTGAATAGTTTTAAAACTTTTCTTTCTAAATGTAACATTTATATGAAAAAGTCATTCATAACATTTTATATATTTTCAAATTTAAAATAATGATTTTTAAATAATTGATAATAATAATATTATAATTTAGTAAAAAATCTATTTTGTAGGTGACAGTTTAAAATAGTATTAATTTTTAAATATATTATTTTATTTTATTGAAGACCTAGATTTTAGGAGATTTTTTTAATATCAAACATTTTAACTTTAATAACTAATTCTTTTTAATAAAATCAGGAAAAACAACATAAACCCTTTTCGAAAATACTGTTTTTATCCTATTCACCCGTTAATTTTGACCTTCATTCTATTCCCCCTCGATTTTTAGCTTTCATCTTATTCCCCACTCAACTATAAAAAATCTGCCTAAAACCCCATCCGTTATTTATCTATTAATTATCCGTTAATTGATCCGATTTTGATCCATATTTGACCAAAATCTGACTCAATTTTGATCCTAATTTTTCCCAAATTAACTCAATTTTGACTTTAATTTGACTCGAATTTAACTCAATTTTGACTCGATTTTAACCCGAATTTGTACTTAATTTTGAACCAAATTTTTACTTAATTTTAACCCGAATTTTCATTAAATCAAGTTAATTATTCAATTTAATCGATATATTTGATTTAATTGACTTCGAGTAAAATTGAGTATGGTGTTTTACTTGAAATCAATTAAACGATCCAATTAACTCGATAGATCCGATTTTGATACAACAAAATCGTATTCAATTTTGTTTCAAAATTAATTAAATCGAATAAGTAACTTATCTTTAATGAAATTATCTAAAATTAACATTTATTGTTTATATGTGTAGTAAATTCACATCTAATTTACTAAACTGTAACCTTTAAAATAAAATTGGGTTAAAATCGAGTCAAAACAATTTGTGTCAAAATTGGATCAGATTCGGGTCAAAATCAGGGCAAATCGATTAACTCGATGTGATCCAATTTTGATATAATCAACAAAAACATATTTAATTTTGACTCAAAATCAATTAAATTGATTTATTGTTGATATTTGGGTTAACGTTAAGTAAATTTTGGATCAAAATTAAGTAAAAAATCGGGTTAAAATCGAGTCAAAATTGAGGTAACAATTTGGGCAAAATTGGATCGTTTTTTGGTTAAAATTGAGTAAAATTTGGGTCGGATTCGGGTAAAATTCTGACTCGATTTTAACCCAGATTGTGACCCCAATTTTGGCCCAAATTGTGACCCTAATTTTGACTCGATTTTAACCCGAACTTGTACTTAATTTTGAACCGATTTAATTTTAAATGTTATATTTTAGTAAATTTGATGTGAATTTACTACATACCTAAACAATTAATATTAATTTTTAGATAATTTCGTCAAAATCAAGTTACTTATTCGATTTAATTAATTTCGAATTAAAGTTGAATACAATTTTTTAATTGTATCAAAATAGGATCAAATTGAGTTATCGAACCATTTAATTGATTTCGAGTAAAACAACCGTACTCAATTTTACTCGAAATCAATTAAATCAAGTAAATCGATTAAATTGAATAATTACAATGATTTCTTACTAACATTTGAATTAAAATTAATTAAAAATCCAGGTCAAAATTAAGTATAAATTTAAGTTAAAATCGAGTCAAAATTGAGGTCAAAATTGATCAAATTCGGGTCAAAATCGGGTCGGATTCTACTTGAGATCAATTAAACAGTTTTCCAATTGTGACCCCAATTTTGACACGATTTTAACCCAAATTATACTTAATTTTAACTCTATTTAATTTTAAATAGGGATGTCAAAAATGAGCCCGGTCCGCGGGCCTACCTGAAGCCCGCCCGAAAATAATCGGGCTCGGGCCGAGAATTTTAAGGCCCGAATGAAATCGGGCTTTCGGGCTCGGGCTTTTTAAAAGCCCGAAAATTTACAGCCCGGCCCGTCGGGCTTCGGGCCCAGAAAAACACCCTAACACATTATCCTCCCCTCTCCTCTTTCTTTCCCTTCTTCTTCCCGTGACACTCTCTCTCTCTCTCGCTCGCCTTGGCTTCTCTTTTCCGAATCTAGTACTACTAACTTCACTTCTTCTAGCGTTGCAACGACAATAGCTACGACGACGGAGGAAGATATGCAAGTGCATATGTTTGAATGTTGAAGTTTCGGTTTGAAAATTTAAGGTTTCTTTTGATTATGTAATGCTTTTATTTTTATGTTAGTTTGACAATTTAATGATTTCGAAGTTTCTAATGTAATTCGGAAGACTTTAATTTATGAAAAGACATTTTAGAGGCGATTTTTATATTAACCCGTGGGCTGCCCGAAGCCCGCCCGAAGCCCGTCAGACCGGGCCACGGGACTAAGATTTTCGGGCCGGCCCGTTTGACACCCCTAATTTTAAATGTTACATTTTAGTAAACTAGATGTGAATTTACTATACACATAAGCAATAAATGTTAATTTTAGATAATTTCATCAAAATAAAGTTCCTTATTCGATTTAATTAATTTCGAATCGTAATTAAATATAATTTTAGTAATTGTATCAAAATCGGATCAATCGAGTTAATTGGACCATTTAATTAATTTCAAGTAAAAAATCATACTCAATTTCACTCAAAATAATTTAATCAAGTAAAACGATTAAATTGAATAATCAACTTGATTTATTGTAAAATTTGGGTTAAAATTAAGTAAAAATTAGGTACTAATTTAGGTTAAAACCGAGTCAAAATTGAGGTCAAAATTAAGTCAAATCAGATTAAAATGAAAGTCAAAATTGAGTCATTATTTTGGTCGAAATTTGGGTCAAATTCGGATTAAAATTGAGTCAAATTTGGGTCAAAATTAGGTCAAAATCGGGTTGGTTAACAGATAATTAATGGATAAATAACGAATGAGGTTTTAAGCAGATTTTTCATAGTTGAGTGGGGAATCAAATGAAAACTAAAAATCGAGGGAGAATCGGATGAGGGTCAAAATCAAGGTGGGAATATTACTAAAACAATACTTTGGAGGGGAAAATAGGATATTTTCTGGAAAAAAAAGAGCTGAAACTAGGGGTGGCCAATCCGGGTTTCGATCTGGGTTCGGATTCCTCGGGTTTACGAAAATTAAACCCGAATTGAACCCGAATGTTTTCGGTCTGGGTTCTTCGGGTTTCGGTTCGGGTTCGGGTTATTCGGGTTCTGAAGCAGTGAACCCGAAATAATCCAAATTTGGGTTATTTGGGTTCGGGTTATTCGGGTTATTTGGGTTATTCGGGTTCGGGTTATTCGGGTTATTTGGGTTTTGTAAGGGGTTTTCGGGTTCTCTAAAAAAAATTTAACATACAAAAAATTTAAAAAAAAAATACATATCTGAGTTAGATAATATAACTAATAAAAATTAACTTCGCAAGTACCAAAATAAAATGAATCCTAAAAACGTAAAACATTAGCTGTGTGGTTCTTAGAAAATAACCTAAAATATTAGCCTTAAAATTAATTCGGGTTCCTTGGTTTCCTCGGGTTTAACCCGAACCCGGATCAGACCGATCCAAACCCAAACGGGTTCTAAAATCTTAACCCATATGGGTTTTTAGAATAACCTGTTTTGTAAACGATCCGGGTTTTTCGGGTCGATCCGGGTAACCCCGATTGACCACCATAGCTGAAACTAAGGATAAATGAAGAAGACAACAAAGGCTTATTAATTAATGAAAATTATTTTGGGCTTACAAAAGCCCAAACGATAATGAAAATAGTGACCAAGCCCAAAAGCAAGAGAAAGGCAGCCCATCACAATAAATCAAAAGTCCAATGCTGCAGCCAAAGTCAATAAAAAGAAAAAGCAATGTTTGAAGACACAAACTTGAAACCAACAACAAAACTCTGCAGCAAAGACAAATGAGGAATTCAAGAATGATTATATAACACAAATGGAAGCACAAGAAAAGATTTGGAAACCACTGATATTACGTCATAATTTAGATGTTGTGCATATCGAAAAGAAATTTTTCGATAACATCATCAATATTGTTTTGAATGTGACGTGGAAAACTAAGGATGATATACAATCAAGAAAAGATTTGAATATAATATGTCGAATACCTGAGTTGGAGTTACGAGATGGAATGGCACCTATCCTAATATTCAGATTGTCTAGCCCATCGAAAACCGTATTATTAAGATGGTTAAAAGAAGACGTTAAATTTTCAGATGGATATGCATCGAACATTGCTCGGTGCATGGATATTGTTGGTTCGAGACTGATCGGGTTGAAAAGTCATGATTGTCACGTTTTCATGCAGCGACTCATTCCAATTGCATTTGGTGAGCTCTTACCACGAAACTTTCACGATGTGCTATGCAGAGTTAGCATATTTTTGAGAGATATATGTTCAAGAAATATAAAGGGATGACTTGGAATTAGTGAAAAACAATATCTCTGAATTATTATGCTCATTGAAAAAAGTTTTTATGCCTTCCTTCTTCGATGTCATGGAACATTTTCCAATACATTTACCAGATGATGCAATACTCGGTGGGTCATTTCAATTCAGATGGATGTATCCTTTCGAAAGGGTTTTCTTTTATCTAAAGAATAAAACAAATAACAATGTAACGGTTGAAGGATCTATTGTTAAACAATACTTGTTGGAAGAAATCATATATTTTAGCATATTTTATTTCGAATCGCATATTCCGACGAATCAAAGACACTCAGTGGAAGATCACACAAACTATCTATAATAGTATAATCTGCCATTTGATATCGACGAATCAAAGACACTCAGTGGAAGATCACACAAACTATCTATAATAGTATAATCTTGATATTGATATAATTCCTGAGATGTTTACACCGATTGGACGTACATGAGGTAAATCCGAAGAATATTGGCTAACACCATAGGAGTATAATCACATCCATGTATATATATATATATATATATATATATATTACTAAATTGTCAAGAGCTATTACATTTTTTAAAGGTACAAAACAATGAAAATCGAACATTTTAAACATATATATATATATATATCTGTATAAAATATGTATGTTAACGTACTTTTATTACAGGACATTTGATGAAGAAGTAGTGGGTACATATCCTAATCTAAATGCAGATGAACTCACGAAAATGAAGAATCAACATTATGGCTCGTGGTTGAGAGATTATGTAAGTAAACGTATATTCGTACGTCATATATATATATATATATATAAAATGTTATGTTATGAATTATTCATTAGTTTTTTATGTTACATATGTCAAATCTTCTCATGAGAGATATCCTACATGGTTAAAAGATTTGACTAATGGTCTTGCGTGAAATGTTATTTGTTGGTCAATTTTGTTTACTCGTGGATACACATTCCACATGTACTAACACCGAAAATATAGAAGCACGTACAATTACGATGTTTGCGTTAATAGTGAAATAGATGGTGATAATTTCTACGGAATTTTGCACCAAATCTTACATGTGGAACATCTCGGTCTCGTTCGAATGAAGGTAATGCTTTTTACATGTTAGTGGTTCGACCTAACCTTAGGACATGGTACACGAAAAAACTGATGGAAAAGAATTGACATCAATCTGACATGACAATATGGCAAATATGATTCATTCCTCCCGATAGATCAAGCGGATCAAGTATGTTATGTGCAATATCTAACAACATTGAAATGTTAAAGAGAGAAATGTGGGTTGTAATAAAGATCAAGTCAAGAAAAGAGGAATAATGGGTTATAACATGTCATCGGAAATCCATTGGGAAATCGCAACGGATTTATGTTGGGATGCTTCAGGTGGCCAACAGATGCCCGTCGTTTCGACATCCGTTGCTTCAGAAACAAGCATCCGTTGGAATTTGCAACAAATGCCCGTTGAGAACCCAATAGTCACGTCAATTTATTTTGTTCGTTGAGGTGAGGTATTTTTTTCTATATCATTTGTTTTGAACACTTCATTTTTCAACACAATATCAAAATAAAAATATTTTCAAACAAAAAAATCTCTCAAACACTTAAAAACAATACACAATGAGGGTTCAATGATTCATCGGTTACGGTGGTATGTTGGCGGGTTCAGTAGAAGCCCTGTCACCTCCTCCACCACCACCATATCGGCCTCTTTCACCTATATCGGCACCACCAATATTTGATAAAGAAGATGATATGATGGACATAGACTCTTTGATCAATAGGTTCGACGAGCGTCTTTCTATCCGGATTATTGATCATGAACGTCCTAATGGAAAGTTATGGCAAGACTTTAATTACATAATTCGTATTGTATTTAATTATGAATATTATCTACTAATTTTATTTTCAAGTGCACGTTTGATATGGATGATGTTCTAGAACATACGAACAACAACATTATCCAAGGATCGCTACAAAATCGACTTTACTATTCCTGTCAGGTGATGCAAGAAGTGATACACCACCGATGGTGGTATACATTAATTTCGTAAGTAATTTTAATATAAAATTTAACTTTTAAAAGCTGTGACGAAAAAGCTCACAAATCAATCACAAGCATACGGTTCAACACTCGACGATCTCATTGTTTTATAAAAGGACAAAATTTATTTAAAGATAAATAATAAGATTATTTTTTGTAATTCTTTACTTAAATAAAATATTTTCTAACGATGCTAACTTTAATGTGTTTTATTTTGTAGTCTGTTAGACCATATAAGGGGCATCTATACGGTCTCGGTTCGCTCCAAAACGATATCGTCGAGGACGCCACGACGGTATCCCCCGTGGTTCAAGAGAGTTATACGCAAGAATGGCGTATCGAGCATCTAGAAACCATACTTCGAACAAGTGTCATCATGTGATATGATCCCGGACGGGATCGCGTCATCATGGCTATCCTACATCTACAACATAGATTTTGGTTCCTAATGGGCATCCGTTTGCACTTCCAATGGATGCCCGTTGAAAAGTATCATATGGCTATCCTACGTCTAACACATCGATTTTGGTTCCAACGGGCATCCGATGGAACTTGCAATGGATGCCCGTTGCAAGGGGAGACGTACCGTCATTTCGACATCCGTTGCCTCAGAAACAAGTGTTCGCAACGGTCATCCGTTGGAATTTGAAACGGATGCTCGTTGAGAACCCAATAGTCACATCAATTTATTTTGTTCGTTTAGGTGAGGTATGTATATTATCCGTTTAAAACACTTCATTTTTCAACACAATATCAAAACAAAAATATTCGCAAACAAAAAAATCTATCAAACACTTAAACACAATACACAATGAGAGTTCGACGATTCATCGGTTATGGTGGTATGTTGACGGGTTCGGCAGGAGCCCCGTCACCGCCACCATATCGACCTTCTTCACCTATATCGACATCGCCGATATATGATGAAGAAGATGATACAGTAGACATAGACGCTTTGATCGATAGGTTTGACGAGCGTCCTTCCATCCGGATTATTGATCCTGAACGTCCTAACGAGCGTATCAACCACCAAAACCGACGCGAGAAACAACGCAAAGACAAGACCTGATCGACTCTGATGCAACTCCTTCACGAGGTGTTGGCGATCACGGAGATGAAGACGGCGCTACTAACTTAGATGATTTGCAGTTTAAGTCTTTAATTTATGTTTTTAATTTGTCTAAACTTTTTTCATTAGTGTTTTTAAATTTTTTTCATCCCGTTTTCAACGGATGCTCGTTAATATTTTTTAAAAAATTCAACGGGCATTCGTTAGAAATGAAAAATTTCCGCCATTTGGGAAACAGATATTCGTTGACATTTTCCACTATTTTGTCAACGGGTATCCGTTAAAAGCTTTTAACCCTGACCATTTTTTGTTTTCAATGGGAGGACAACGAATATTCGTTAATTTTGGTTATTTTTTGTTTTCAATGCAAACTCTTTAGTTTTAGCTAGTTAAAGAGTTAATAATATCAATATTCAGAATTGATACATGTAAAAAGATATATAGACCCGTTAAAATGCATATTGTTTTGAAAATGTATGAGATTTTAATTACATAGATGGAACATTCTTGTTTATTTTCAAGGCATAAAGAGTTTAACCAAACTATGATATAATAAAGAAATGTAATATTTATTTGAAAAAGTCATTCACAATATTTTATATATTTTAAAATTTTAAATAATAATTTATAAATAAATCGATGATAATAATTTTATAAAACCTAATTTGTAGGTTAAAATAGTATTAATTTTTAAAAAACTATTTTATTTTATTGAAGACCTAGATCTTAGAGGATTAACATTTTAACTTTAATAACTAATCCTATTTAATAAATCCACCGGTTAATAATGTTTTTAATTAAATGATAATAATAATTTTTATAATTCAGTTAAAAAGAAAAAGTCTAATTTGAAAGCTAGATTATAGGGTTAAAGTAAAACTAATAAAACCTAGATTCGAGTCAAACTAATAAAACCTAGATTTGAGGAGATTATACGGTTAATAACAAGTATTTTAACTATAATAAAAAAATAAAAAAATAAGAAAATGAGGTGTATATATAGAGGTGAAGAGTAGAGAAGAAAAAGAGCATAAGCAAAGCAAACACCGTGTGCAGATAGATCCGTCGCATTGTCCTTCTTTGTTCGCCGTCGTCGTCGTCTACAAGCAAACACCGTCGACTTCATCGTTCCTCTCCTCAGTCACTGCTTCAACGGTACGTCTCTCTTTCTTCTTACTCCGATCGAAGACGATGAGTAAGGTAGAGAGAGAGAGAGAGATCCATGGGAGGAGAGACGTCTGTTATATTAGAGAGAGAGAGACATTGGAGAGAGAGAGATCCATGGGAGGAGAGACGTCTGTTTATGTTTATATTATAGAGAGAGAGATGTCTATGGATCTCTCTTGTCTCTCTCTCGTTCTGCTTCTCCGATCTCTAATGTGTATCGAGGCATTTGGAGAGAGAGATCCATGGAGGAAGGAGACGTCTGTTTATGTTATAGAGAGAGAAAGAGAAATGTCTATGGATCTATGAATATGTATGTATGTATATATATATGCGTGTGTATGTGTAGATGTAGAGATATATATATATAGATATGTATGTTAGGGGTAATCCTCCGTCCATATCCTATACAGGAGCGCCGTCGTACTTGGCTAGGCTTCACTTATGAAGCCACATTAATAACATATATATATATATAATATCATAATAATTCTAATTTCTGGTTAATCTAGTAAATGAAAAATTAGTGAATTTGTTTCCTGAAATTAACGATCGTATGTATGTATGTATGTATGTATGTATGTATGTATGTATGTATGTATGTATGTATGTATGTATGTATGTATGTAGATATATATGCATGCGTGTGTATGTGTATGTAGATAGATATATATATATATATAAGGGTTGTCGTGGATCCATATCCTATATTGTGAATAAAATTGGAGGAAATGGATAAATATTGTTGGTCTATAGCAATAGTAAAAACTCATAAAATTATTAGTCCATCGTCTTTCTTTTTTAGACATTTGAATTTATATATATGTATATGCAACTCAATAATAATTATTAATACATTATTTTTGACTTATTATCCATTTATAATTATCATTTACTATACTACAAGATTATATTATACTTTATCTATAAATTAATTTACGATATTTTTTGCAGTCATGAAATTCAACGGGAAAATCCAAACGTGTGCGGCGTGCAAATATCTTCGGCGGCGATGCACAAAAGATTGTGTATTTCGTCCTTATTTTCCGGCAGATCAGGAGAAACAATTTTACGACGCACACCATCTCTTTGGTGTAGCAAGAATGGAATATTATATCACGTCCGCTTCTCCCGAAAAACGAAATGACGTTGCCACTTCCATCAAATTTGAATCGTATTTTCGTGCCAAAGATCCCGTCCTCGGCGCTTGTCGGGTTATCTGTTTCCTCTGGTAAACTCACTCGTACGGAATCCTATAATACATAATACTTAAAGTAAACAAATAAATAAAATAAGGTTTATGACATTTTGTTCGAAACAGGGTTCAATGTCAACGTGCAACCAATGAGCTCAATCAAATCAAAGCTCAAATTGCGGCTCTCAAAAGCCAAAAAGCTCGTGACGAAATCTCGGGGAATCCAACCAATTGCGCCGTCATAGAGGAAGATGATGTCATTGGAAATTTTTTGAAAGAAATACAATCGAGTGATCAAGAGTCATTCGAGAACATATTGGCATCGCTAGATGTTTGAATTTTTCAACGATCACAACAATATATTAATATCATTCTTTCTTAATATTTTGAGTTCTAATTCATTTATCTTTATCATTTTTACGATAGAACGCATTTATATTAAGATTAATCAACTAAACACAAATAATAAAGTAACAATAACAATAATATTAATAATAATAATAATACAATGTATATATATATAATGAAAAATAAAACAATTTTTATTTAAATTTTTTTAAAAAAATGTGATGTCATTATCACATATATGAAAATAATTTCTTATACGGATAATAGAAAAGTATGAATGAAATTAGGTGTTAATACTTTTTAAATATTTTACTGATTTAATCATATTTAATAAAATATTTAAAAATATTACATAATTTAGAAAAAAAACGAAATATATAACTAATTACTATCCATAAAAACGAGAAGTGCTACTAATTTATTAGAAATTTACAATTTTAACAAACTTGTTATATCATCTGTATAGATTTAGAAATGGTGGTCCATCGCTAACTAAAACTATTTATTTAATAAAATACAATGAGATTTAATAAGAATCAAATAAAATATGTTGAAAGTTCAGGATATAATAAACTTATCACAATTTTATTTTACAAATTTATATCTTATATATTATTTTGTATGTAAATATAATACAACATTCAATGCACACTTCAATTTAGGACAATAGAAATATAAACAAACATATAATATTATAATATCAAATTAGGATTGATATGACAAATTATTTATAATGTGATTCAACAAAAAAATAATTCAAAATTACAAAAATGTTTAAAACTATATTTTAATACATATATATATATATAAATTCTTGAAGTCATGTTTTATTATTAAGATATAGAATAATACAAAATAACAATAGTAAAATTATCTTTTATGTAATAATTATTGTTAAAATTATCTAGACAATGAAATAGAGTAGTTATGTTGAAAGTGTAAGATATTAGTTTTGTCATATTAGATTTCGGTTCAGTTTTCCAATCGAATATAATGGGTACAAATTTATTCAGTGTTTCATCGATCATATTGAAGGTTAGGAATTTGCCAATCATAAGTCTTTTTCTAAAAGATCATTGTTGTCTTGTATTGTTTGTCTAAGATCATCCACAATTTACGTGCAATATTGTACTTAACATATATATCGTACATGAATCATCTGGAGCATCAGAATAGAGTTTTTGCAGTTAAATCCATTTTATTTCCATGCTTCAATGGATTTCTCTCTTTCGTCTTTCGGTTATGGACTCACTCCTTCACCTTATATGGAAGGCTCAAGAGCAGTTGCATTTAAAACATAAAACATAGAAGAATTTTTTGGAGAATAAATTGATTCCTTATCTTTCTTGTCGGGTCTCTATTTATAGAAAACTTAGAGCCTTCTTGGATAAAATTTTGGTTTGAAAAACAATCATAATTTCTCATAAAGTAATATCTATGTATAAATATGAAAATTAAAATTTCAAACTCAAAACCAAAATCATTGATATTTAGTATATATTAAATGTCTATAAACTCATTCACAAATCCAATTTTTAAACCCACCGTGTCATTAATTCAATACATGTAAAAAGAGAGCCCATTAATATACCATATTATTGACCTTTAATTTCCTATATCGAACTATGTCCACTCATATTCTACAATTTTCATTCATATTCTAACACTTTTGTCGTCACAGTTTTACCGTTCATGTATATATCTCTTTCTTCTTATGACAAGATGTTTGATAAAAAAATAATGGAAAAATATATCCTCGTCTAAACAACAATAAACTCAACAAAATAAAAGTTCAAGATTATGTTTATTGGTTGAGAGATTATGTAAACATACATATTTTCATAATTTTTTATTAAGTCATATTTCCTAGAATAATTTATATATTTTAAAATTAATATCATTTTTAAAAAAATATGTCAATATCAACGGACGGATCAACGGATATGTTCGTTGAAATATTTACAAATGGATTCCAATGATCCGTCCGTTGGATTTTTTACCAACGGATTCCACTCGACCATTTTTGAAATAATTACCAAAGCATTCCATGATGAACTATTGAAAATTCTTAATCTTTATCAACGGATGTCCGTTGTAATTTTTCTAAATTTCCAATGGATGCTCTTTGGAAAAATCATAATTACAAAAAAAAATTATGTGCTAATCGTCTTGTCTTTTTTAACGCTACTTGGAAAAAATCATAATTACAAAAATCTATCCCTCGAATTTATGTTATATAATAATAATTTTATAGAATAGATTATCGAAAGCGATTGCTTTATAGATTCTTCTATGACATGGATTTGAATATTTTCAAATCTATTTTTTAAATATAATATTTATTTGAAAAAGTCACTCCATGATATTTTATATATTGTTTATTTTAAAACAGTGAATTTTTAAATAAATTGATAATGATAATTTTAGAATTCAGCAAAGAAAACATAATTTGTAAATGATAGTTTAAAATAATATTATTTTTAAATATGCAATTTTATTGGATACCTAAATTTTAGGGATTACCTTTTATAACAAACTTTTAACTTTAATAACTAATTTTATGCTTAATAAATTATGTGTACATATATCAAGTGTGGAGAAAAAATAGATCTACTAGAGATTATTAAGAAGCAAAGTTTTCTTGTTCTAGTTTTTAATGTAATCTTTATTTAAAATTAACATATTATTAAATTTTAAATAATAAAATTTAATAGAATGATTATAGCAATTTTTATAATTCAGTCAATAAAGAAAAAACTAATTTTTTAGATGATATAGCTCAAAATAATATAACTTTTAAACCTATAATTATAATTAATATGATGATATAAAAAAATTTTGTTGAAATTAATACATTCGTGTATTTTAAAAAATTAATTTTAATTTTAAAAATAATAATATAATGGTAATTTTTTATAATTAAAATTTGTAAATTAATTAAATAGTTTTATTATTTATGTTTAATAATATTTTAAAAAAATAATTATATAAAATTAGTGGGTTTAATATGTTGTTACAAACTATAATTAATATATATATATGTGTATAATTAATATATGTTGTTACAAACTCTTTAAATATGATCATAAATGAAATTTAATATATTCACGGTCTAAATTAATTTGAATAATAGTTACAATTAATATTATCATAAAAATATTTTATTAATAAAATTAAGGATAAAACTCATATTTTTCCCTTATGTTTGTCTATTTTGCCTATTTCTCTCTCATATTTCGCACTCATCCTATTTTTTTTTTCATGTTTTGGTCAACATTCTATTCACCCATCAAGTTAAAAAAATTATGTCTATAACCCCATCCATTGAAAATTTTATTAAACCCATCATTTTAACCCGATGTTCGACCCAATTTCGACCCGACCCGATCCGGAATTAAATTTGACCCGGTTTATACTCAATTTTGACCCGGTATAGGTGTAATTTTGACTCGGTTTAAACTCAATTTTGATCCGGTTTTGGACCCAAAATAAACCAGAATTTGAAACCAATTTTGACCCGGTTTAGACTCAATTTAAACTAGAATTTTGGTCCAATTTTCACATGGTTTATACCTAATTGTGACCATAATTTGAAACCAGTTTTGACATGGTTTAGGCTCAATTTTAACAAAATTTTGGATCCAACTTTAATTTTACCTGATTAAAATCACAATTAATATGAAATATTAACCGAACTAAACTTTAATTTAAACAAAAACCGCTTTTTATCGGTTTTTCAATTTTAACCTACATTTTTATCGGTTTTTCAATGCAATTTTGAGTACATTCGGGTTTTAATCGAGTGAACCTCAAAATTACTCAGAAACATAAATTACATTCAATTCGAGTCAATGTTATACCAATTTCGGGTTAAAAATCGAACAAACTGGTAAAAATTCGTTTTATTTAAATTTTGGTTTAATTTTTTTGAATTTCATATTGATTCGGGTTTTAATTGGATGAAAATTTAAATTGGATCAAAATTGTACCAAATTCGACTCAAAATTATACCAATATCGGGTTAAAAATCAAACAAATCGATAGAAATCGGTTTTTACTTAAATTTCGGCTTAATTTTGTTGAACTTCATATTGATTCGGGTTTAAATTGGATGAAAATCAAAATTGAGTCAAAATTATACCAAATTCGAGTTAGAATTTTACCGATTTCGAGTTAAAAATTGAACAAACCGATAAAGATCGTTTTTAATTTTGGTTTAATTTTATTGAATTTCATATTGATTTGGGTTTCAATTGGATGAAAATCAAAATTGGGTCAAAATTGTACCAATTCGAGTCAAAATTATACCAATTTCGGTTTAAAAATTGAACAAACCGATAACAATTGGTTTTTACTTAAATTTCGGTTTAATTTTGTTGAGTTTCATATTGATTCGGGTTTTAATTGGCTGAAAATCAAAATTGGATCAAAATTGTACCAATTCTAGTCAAAATTATACCAATTTCGGGTCAACAATAAACAAACCGATAAAAATCAATTTTATTTAAATTCGAGTCAAAATTATACCGAATTTGGGTTAAAAATCGAACAAACCAATAAAATCAGTTTTTATTTAAATTTCAGTTTAATTTTGTTTAATTTTAATTGGATGAAATCGAAATTGGATCAAAATTGTACCGATCGAGTCAAAATTATACCAATTTCGGGTTAAAAATCGAGCAACCCGATAAAAATCGATTTTTTTTTAATTCTGGTTTAAATTTTTTGAATTTCATACTTATTCGATTTTTAATTAGATGAAAATCAAAATTTGACCCAAATTATGGTCACATTTGAATCTAAATCGGATCAAAATAGAATCTAAATTGGATTAATTTTAGATCCAAATTCTAATCAAAATTGGTCCTAAATCGAGTCAAAATTAGATCTAAACCGAGACAAAAATTAACCTAAACTGGGTCAATATTATGAGATTTACATATTTTAAATGGAGGAGATTATAGGCAGAATTGCAAAACATGACAAGAGAATAAGATAAAAGCAAAACATGAAGGAAAATAAAATGATTGCAAAATTTGAGGGAATAAACAAAATTAGTAAAATTAAAGGGGAAACAAGAGTTTTACTCTATAATTAATGTTTTTGTATATTTTAAAAAATATATTATTACTGATAATTATGAAATGATAAAAAAGTGAAAATAAAAATATATAAAAATTGAACAAAAATTCAATTTTTAATATATAAAATTTGAAACATATCATCATTTTCAAATATTATATATATATATATATATATAATCTTACGTTAGAGAGACGTGTGGAAGGCATTCAGGATTCAGGGAATAAATGCATCGCCTATGATCCAATAATTTCTGAATTCAGCGATTTGGTATAATATCATTCATATTCATTAGTTTTATATAATAAGATAGTGAAATTAAATAGACGTGGTCAACCATATGTATATAGGTATTATAGGTTTGCCAAAAAAAAAGAAAAAAAGAAATCTTTCTTCTTGATCCGACGGTGTGTATGTATATGTATATATATAATATACATATGCATGCATATGTATATGTATGTAAAGTCTTGTCATCTTTGAGTTATAGTTAGGTATATTTGATGGTGACCAAAAACTCATCATTATCATTATAACTATTTATGTTAACATTTAGTAAAATATGATATAACCATACCTTTAATCACATTAGTTTAATTAATATAATGCAACCCAGATAAAATTCTATTGATAACTATCTGAGAAAGCTAAATTGATTTATATATATATATATATAACATTACATTCTTGATATATATATATATATATAAATTCGATTGTTCAATTGAATTAAATTACATGATTTTTAGAAAGGAAATGATATTTTGGTTGAAAATTATTAAACCAGGTTGTGATAATCGGTTTCGGTTGAATTTCAAACAGGGCTTTCGAGTTCCATCGTACTTGGCTAGGCTTCACTTATGAAGTCACATTAAAATATATATATATATATATATTCCCTATATATAGGGAATTTGAAAAATATAATAATTCGAATTTCGGGTAAATCTAGTAAATGAAAAATTAGGGAATTTGTTTCCTAAAATTAATATATATATATATGCGTTTGTATATATATGTATGTTAGGGGTAATCGTCGGTCCATATCCTATAATGTGGATAAGATTGGAACAGAAGTCGACAAATATTGTTGGTCCATTATAGCAATAATAAAAACTCAATTTGTTTTTTTTTTCATACAAGGCCCAATTTATATGTAAATTTTAATTGATGTAACAATTTTATAAACAACACTATTCGCAATTAACAATTATTCAATATTTATTCACACATCTGAATTCCTGATAATTTTATTATATTTTAAAAAAATAAAATATGATGTTTATTATTAGATAAATAAAAATGTATTAGATTCATTAATTGTGTACCTGTCTCAGCATAGAAATCATCGGTGTCATTTAAAAATAAAAAAAAAGTTAAGTCCTTTTCGGATATTACAACAAACGTGAAAACGTCATCGCACTTGATATATAATACCATAAGTAAAATGCCCAAAAAATATATATTTTTTCAAATATCTACATGCTAACCGAAAAAAAATACATATTATATATTTATATAAATCGAAATTCACTCTTCATATATATATATATATACATATATAAAGTAAATATAATCAAGGCTCATGCTTTAGGAACATAGAAGGAAAAATCTCCTTAAGAAGCTCATAATCATTGCCTTGAAGAAACTCTGTGTGATGCTGAGAAGTGGGATTTACGTTCACACTTTGACTTTGACTTTGACCAAATCCATTAGTCAACGCCGCCTCACCTCCGCCGCGGCCGGGATTTCCAGTTGGAAAAGTTCTTGGATCAGGAGAAGAGAAATAAGATGCGGCGGAGAACATTGCTGCTGCGGCGGAGCTTCCCCGGAGATTGGTCGGAATTGGATGATTATGTTGACCCTCGTAAGTTGTAATAACAACCGTTGGATCTTGATACGATCTCTCCACACGTTTTTTCACGTTACACCTCTGCGTCGTGCATCTGTAATAACTCCTAGTGTATATAGATACCAATCTTATTATATATTAATTTTATACGAATTCTAGATATACAATATGGTATTATAATATATATATATATATATGTATGTATATATATATATATATTTACCTGGGATAAGGGCTGTTCTTGACGGCTTTTTGGCCGTATTTTCTCCATCTATAACCATCTTCGAGATGATCGACTTCGCTTTTAGTCATAAAAGCTACTCGTGGCTCTTTGCGTTTCTTCTCATCGTTCTTTTTTGTTTTACCTCTGAATTTAAAAGTGATTTTTTATTTACTTAATTAATCACACTACTAATACTATAAATATTTGATTAAAATATCAATTTCGTTAGAAATATATACCAAAACATGCGATATCATATATCCAAAAGGATTATAAGTGATTTTAATGTAACTTAATCGAAGAAAACGAGATCTCAATTATTATATTTTACGTCAATTCTCTTAAATTATCTAAAATAGTCAATTTCTCTCTCATCTTACAAAATTCATCTGATTTCTCCTTCAACTATATCACTTCAGCCAATTCAATATATTGGTGTTAATCGATCCGATTTAACCGATTTTAACCCGATTTTGATCAGTTTTGACTTAATAACGAAAATTTCTTAAAGTAAATAATATCACTTTGGAAAATTTTGGATTTACTTAATTAATTATACTACTAATATTATATATATTAATAGCGAAAATTTCCCAAAGTGATATTATTTACTTAATTAATTACACTACTAATACTATAAATATTTGATTAAAATATCAATTTTCGTTATTAATATATACCAAAACATTCGATATCATATATCCAAAAGGATTATAAGTGATTTTAATGTAACTTAATCGACATAAATTTTTATATGTATACGTAACGCAAAAATACAAATACTTGTCTATTTACCAATATATATATATATATATATATAATTGTCTTGCATACTACTAGAAATATCTAAAAAATTAATATGTTTCAAATATATTTAAAAATATACAAATAACTTACACTTTTTTGGAACTTTCACCACCACGATCTTCTTCACCGCCTTCTCCGGTGACAGCCTCCCTTTTCTTACGGCTTCTGCCGGAATCTTCATCGGGATGATCAGCTTCACTAGAAGAGTTAGAAGAAACAGAAACCCTAGTTGTACCCTTATGATGAAAAACATTGGATTGATCAATGGAAGAGAAAACTTCAGAAGAAGAAGGAGAGAGACCAAAAGCTTTCTCGAGTGATTCATATACAGAAGATGAACTGTGAAGACATTCAGTAAAGCTTGTTGTCATGTAAGAAGATTGATCAAAGGATTGAGAGAGATTATTTCCATAACCCGATGATGGCTCTGAAATCAAATCAAGAGGGTTGATTTTATGATCATCTTCGTAAAGGTATGATGAAGTATAATTGTAATATAGATCTTTGGTTTCATTAGACATGGAAAATATAACAATAACAATACTGAGAATAATAAGAAGAAGAAGAAAGAAGAAAGCTTTAAATTAGTTTAGGGTTTGGGTCTTCATTTGTCCCATATTTATGCCCTTTGAGAGAGAGAGAGAGAGAGAGAGAGAGAGAGATTTGGAGGATCAATTGAAGCGATAAAGATGAACATAAAATCTCATTTTGCATGTGAATTGAAATTATATGATAAATATTTGAAAATGACTTTTCAAAACGACGGAGAGTTTTCCAATTGAAAAAAAAAATAATTAAAAACAATATGAACACAAATATGAGCATATTGTTATGAAGATATTAACTTTTTATATGAATTTCGTGTTTCCATTGCCAAATAAAGATAATAAATAAAATATAGAGAAAAAGAATGTAATTATTATTTTTTGAATTTTTTTTTTTGTGTGTGTGTGGCTCTATAGGGTCTTGGGCTTTGAATGAGACTTTGCAATAATAACTTTATATATAAATTGACAAAATCACCTTTTTCTTCTTCTTCTTGGAATAGTACTAAAGTGGCTTCTAGTGAGGAAACATGCTAAAACTGTGTTTCTTATAATGCTTTAACGCCTAAATGATTAAATTAATGCATTAATTATGTTAAATATTCAATTGTTTAATTCACCATTTAATCGTTAATTTAATACAATCACACATTCAAACAAATGTATTTTTCTTTTCATCTTAATTAGCTTTTTGTTAAATATTTTTTCAAATATAAATTTATATCTAATTAATCTCTAACTAATTTAAAAAACTAATTAAAAAATTTAAAGTTGTTTAGTGTAATATATAAAAGTTTAAAATTCATATTATAATCGATATGATGGGATAATTTATCATAATATGTCTTTTCACGTATAAATTTGATAATATTAGAATGTAAAAATCAACAATCAAAAATATAATATAAATATATTTAAATCGAAACAAATCAAATTCCAATATTATATTAAATATAAATTTAAATTTATTTAATCTCAAAAAAATAACTAAAAAATTTAGAATTATCCAATATTATATATATATATATATATTGTAAGGCATATAGTGAAACCTCTAAAAAGTAATATACTTTTATTTATCTTCTCTCACTAGATTGTGAGGAACACGCGCGGAGAAATATCGCGTGAAAGAAGGCGACGTAATTGAAGGAGTCAGCGAAGACTAATGGCTTGCCGGTGACCGGATACCGGCGACATTCA
>CM071866.1:44022631-44085993 GCA_036759665.1 Gynandropsis gynandra
AAAAGATAAAAAAGCGATTTTGGGAGTATTAGGCTGCCACGTGTAATTACTGGCACCGGCATTTGACCGTAGCCGACACATCACCCGGCACGTGCCACACCTCTTCCTCTTTCCCACCCTTTTTAAATATATTAAATAATAATTTCCATCTAGATTCCAATGTACACAATATATTTTTGGATTTTTAAAAATATAATGATCGAATATCAAAAATTCTAAACTACATACAAAATATAATGTATTTTTAAAATAAAGAAATGGAGTTTTAACTAAGTTATACAATCAACTATATTATTTATTCGCATTGGTATCGAAACCCTTTTGAGCATTAAAATATATAAAATTAATATAAAAAGTACATATTATTCTAAATAATAATACTCAGTTTGAATTCTTTATTGTATAACCTATTTCAATAATATATATAGTTCAGCATCCTTAATTTTGGATTTTTATGTTGATGATGTCTCAGATAAGGTATACATTCATAAGACATTTTGAAATTAATAATAAATATATCATATTGTTATTAGATTGACTTATGTACTAAGATTTATTTTCTCGATATATGTTAAATCCATTCAAATTCCATTGATTACGTTTTTAGATTATTAATTGGACCAATTGTGTCAATAATAATTATATTTGATAATTCTTTTAAAAAGTGGCACAAATAATATATATAAATTAGATGAGATTTAAATAATCAGTGCGATATGTTTTTAAGACATGAATTGCCTGTCTTAATATATCTCATGTATGTGAATGTTGAATTATATAAATTGATAAAAATGACTTAGATGTTAAATATATTTGGTGAGAAAAAACAATAGCATGAAACAAATATGAGTTTGAATTTTAATTTTAAATAAAATATTCATTAATTTAATTATAGAAAAAATGATAAATCATTAAATTAATACTTTTATTAAAAATGTAAAATTATGCACAAACTGGCATGAATGATAGATAATACATTATTAATCTTATAATAAATTCCAAAGGAATATTATATATTAAACCATAATAGATTTGGCCGTAAATTAAACGTTGTGCTGACGTATACATGACCTCAATAAACCTTCTCAAACTCGTTTCCCACTTAGCTTTAGTAAAGCTGAATAGTATCTCTAATTATGCAATTGTTCATAATACATATATATATATATATAAACGATGTCTTATAAATTCTGTTAACTATTAATTGTTAGAAAATACATACAAAGTTGCTGTTTAATTTATCTAACATGACACATAATAATATTTGGATTAATTTAAAGGTTGATATCTTTATTCATCGAATCGTTTTATTTTTAAATTTATTTGACCGTTTTAATAAATTAAGAAATTTTATCATGAATCGAATTTAAAATAATATATATATACGTATTTATATAGATCGGCTGAACAATTATACGTTGATAATGATTCTATTAGTTTCAACGTTACAAATAAATAATTGAATGGAATTTTTCTTTGAAAAAATGTTATAAATAATGACAAATAAAAGAAGGCTATATATTTGTAAAAGGTGTGCTATGAATAGATATAATTCCTAACCGACATGACACGTTAAAAGGATACACATTGTATCATCTGTCTCATATGGTCAAAGTAAATTTTTTATTTTTTATTATCATTTTCCTCATAATCATCAATATATATATATATAATCACGAAAGCGAAGTAAAAGAATGAAATGAATTATTTATTTAAAGTTTATGAAGTATTATATATATATATATATATATATATAATACCATTGAATAGAAATGTGACTATATGAGAGAAAGAATATGCAAACGAAAATATTTATTTCATCCGGGTTACATGTTCGTCCACAATATATCATATATAAATTGTTGATGTCCATAAATGCAATACTATTATAATATAGGATAAATAAGTAAATATTTAATACAATTAATAATATATATTTAACATTAATTGTATAAAATGATGTAATTACATTATACGGCATCATAATGATAGTTTTTACGTAATAAATTAATTTTTTATATTTTCAAACCTATATGAATAGAAATTTTATAAAACATTTTCAAATATAAAACAAAAACAAAAAGAATGAAAAGGTTTTTACTCGAGATAAATCAGAAATTCATATTCTACACTCAATTATGCATAAATTCGATCTACATATTTATATAATAACATTTACAAAGATGAATTAAATTTTAATCGAAACTGTTAATTTTTTTCTCCTTCCTATTTATATGAATAATATAATTGATTTTTTCTTTAAAGTTTGCTTCCAAAGTTTGTGATTTTTTTCTGGTCAAACCAAAAAAGGAACAAAATTGATAAAAATCGTTTTCTTAGAAAAAAAAATGCAATTCTACTATTAATGATTCTCATTGTACAATCACGTTTTTATATTATCATTTTTCATGTGGTCTTCCTGTTCGAAAATATAAATAAGAAATACCTAATTTCGTCATACTACATCTATATTTAATATTAAAAGTTAAATTGAAATGAACAGTATATATAAGACGTGTCATTTCAATATTTTTTTTACTTTTCATTTAATAATAATATTATTAATATTAAATAACATAACAATGATTTTCCATTTTTAAATATGGTTAACAATAACAGTAATATTTGTTATTTGTTATAAAGGTTTTTAAGAAAACTTTTAGTATAATATTAATAATTTTTTAGTAATAAGGATAATAGTTAATAAATTTAATTTCAAAAATATTGTTTAGAAATTTATTAATAATATTTAAATAGGATAAAATTAAAATTGTAGTTTATATTTAATATTCATTTTTCAAATTAATGATTTATATATGATTAAAATTAAAACTAAAATTGATCCAACGACATGACATAATCTAAACGCAAAAAACTAAAAAACATAAATATCTAAAAACATATCATATATAATTAAACCAAAATATATCAGTTTATGTCTTATCAAATCATTCGTTTAATCATTTATTATAATTTTTTTCATTGATAAATAAAAAAATCATTCAATTATATTTTAATATGAAAACTCTCCGTTATAAACACATATACCAAATTAGTGTTTAAATATAATTATCAATTTATATTTTAAAAATAAACTAAATACTACTTACATTAAATAATTCTATATTTTTATATAATCTATTCACACCATCTATTCTATTTATAGTCATTTATTTAACTATCAAATTATTTACTTTGATGAAAAAAAATAAAATAAAATACAGTTATCTAGTTAATTATTTTTTCCCACAAATGACGGCCGTAATTTGTGCCTAATCGCGTGCATCATCATAACCAAAAAAATCTAATCGTAAAATATTATAAAGGATTATTTAAAGTTCGAAATAATTAAATAATTAATAGTTTGTCACCTTAAAAAAATCCTTTTACCATATAAGTGTATAGTTGAATTGTATGACCCATTTGTGGGACATGTACCTAACCTTTTAAAGATAGTTTCTTGCTGAGTAGGAAGCAATTGAAGATCTTTTGCATATAATTTTCATATATTTTTCGAATTTAATCCAAAATTCTCACGAACAAATCCGTATATATAAAAACTATATTAGATTTTATTCATATTATTCTATATTTTTCATCTGCATTACCCTTGTATTAGATATATAGATGTATATGTTAATTATTGAGATTTAGAATGGTGATTATAAAAATATAAACAGAAAAAAAAACTATATGTAAAAGAAAGTGAATGAATGAAAGGGGGCAGGTGACATAATCAAAATCGACGCGAGTGATTAAGGAACTAATAACATCCGATACTTAATTAAATGCCGGAATATATCGTACGTTTTCTACTTTAATATCTTATTACTTTCTTAATATTATAATTTACTTTTTCACCTGTGACACTATTTTTTTTAAAAAAATTTGTAATTCAGAAAAAAAATTATATTTTATTATGATTCTATGGATCACGATTAATAGAAGCATTTTTTTTTCAAATTGAAAATACAAATTTAAATCAGAGAGTATATATTTATTTATCTTAAATTATATATATATATATATATTTAGAGAAAAAAAAGTTAATATCTAATAAAAGAGAGTGAAATTGTTGACTTTTACTCCTTTGAACATCAAAGTTGGGGCAGGTTTGTTGTTAGGTGAGTTACAACATAAAACTTTTTTATTTTTATAAAAAAAAGAATATTTTGTATTTTATATTCTTTCACACATTCCTTATTCCTAACATTTATATATCAAATTTTATAAGTTATGAAATTGTTATATTTAATAATATCTGATAAATTTTATAAGTTATGAAATTGTTATACTTAATAATATCTAAACATTGTCACTTAGATTTGGACTTATAATGTACAAAAATGTACGAATGTGAATCCAAACTTTCTCACACATATATACATACACATATACACGTACATATAATGTAACAAATATACCATGAAATTTACAATTGAAAATTACATAAAATGAACCTCTCCAAAACCCATCATACCGAAGAAAACCGGTGAGATACCGATCCGGTACAACATTGAACCAATCACGAAAACCGCCAAGAACCCAAAATTTTCTCCTCCTCATCATCATAATCATCATCATAATCATCATTATCATCATCAATGGGTGGTTTCCATGAGATCCAAGAGAGTAATTTTGCCATTGTTGCTCGAATCAAGCTTCTCAAATTGGTTTGAGATTGGTATTATGTCCTTCTCACTTATCTTCCCCATCTCCTTCAGTTTATATATAACGTACTCTGCTTTGCTGCATACCAAAATCATCACAACTTGTTACATTTCAAGCAATCGCAATTCTTTTCAAACACCCGTTTTCCTAAACGCTATTTTCTTGTCCAAAAACGCGATACCATCAACAGAGAATGCCACAAAACATTAGATCAACTACCAGTAAAATGTTAGTCATATAACATACTCTGCTTTGCTGCATACGAAAATCGCCACAAGTTGTTAAATTTCAAGCAATCGCAAATCTTTTCAAACACCCGATTGCCAAAACGCTTTTTTCTTGTCCAAAAACGCGATACCATCGACAGAGAATGCCACAAAACATCAGATTGACTACCAGTAAAATGTTAGTCATATAACATACTCTGCTTTGCTGCATACGAAAATCGCCACAAGTTGTTAAATTTCAAGCAATCGCAAATCTTTTCAAACACCCGATTGCCAAAACGCTTTTTTCTTGTCCAAAAACGCGATACCATCGACAGAGAATGCCACAAAACATTAGATCAACTACCAGTAAAATATTGTCATATAAGATACTCTGCTTTTGTTGCATACGAAAATCGCCACAAGTTGTTAAGTTTAAAGCAATCGCAAATCTTTTCAAACACCCGTTTGCCAAAACGCCTTTTTCTTGTCCAAAAATGCGATACCATCGACAGATAATGCCATAAAACATCAGATCGACTAACAGATAACAGATCATTCGGAGCGTTAGGACAAGTAAAATGTTGTCATGAATGAGAATAGGATAAAAAAAAATTTCTTGAGATCAAAGTTTGAATCTTTATTAACAGATAGATGCAAAAAGTTTTCACATTTTTAGATAAAATATTCAAGTTTCCAAGATTCTCAATAAGAACGATAAACCCTAAAACGATAATTCAATCATCATCTAATACATCATGTAATAGATAAGGGAGATGGGCAAATAGCGTAAAAAAATTCATATGATCTAAAAGAACGAAAGTATGGTTCGATAATTCCTAAAATGAGAATTACATCATCATCAAATGCATCATATGATCTAAAAGAACGAAAATATGATTCGATAAACCCTAAAACGAGAATTCCATCATCATCAAATGCATCATATGATCTAAAAGAACGAAAGTATGATTCGATAAACCCTAAAACGAGAATTCCATCATCATCTAAATGCATCATATGATAAAAAAGAAGGAAAGTATGATTCGATAAACCCTAAAACCAGAATTCAATCAGCATCTAAATGCATCATATGAGAAAAAAGAACGAAAGTATGATTCGATAAACCCTAAAACAAGAATTCAATCATCATCTAAATGCATCATATGATCTAAAAGAAAACTTAGATAATGAAATGAATTACCTGACGCAGCCATTGTGATCAATATCTGCATCAAAAAACTGAGCAACTGTCATATTTCCACGAAGAACTTTCTTTGCTCGTTCTCTATTTCGCTTATCCACTCTCGCTTCAGCCAAATACAAAAAGGCTCGAGCCACAGCTAACGTAGATACAAGCAGCCATATAGCCGCAAATAGTCTACCGGGTAATGTCTTAAAGGCATGATCTCCATAACCAACAGTAGTGACTGACATAACAGAGAGGTAAAAGGAATCCAACCATCCAAGCTTCTCAATGAAATGCATAATTCCAACTCCAATTCCAATACACAAAACTACAACACCTAAAGCCAATGCTACTTTTAACCTAATTCTCATTCTCCCTTTCTTCACATCAATTATGTAAGATCTTGTCTTGTCTGGTTCATTCCCTGGCTTTACAGCTTTCAACATATAGCTTTCTTGAAGATCAAGAACGTAAGTAACCATTCCACTCAGTAAGATATCTATGAATCCAAATCCAACAAGAACAAATAAGATTGAAAATAGCTTTGTAATGGTACTGTTTGGTGTGATATCGCCATAGCCGATGGTACACATTGTGACGATACAAAAATATAAGGCGTCAACAACGGGATGGGTTTGATTAACTACGTAATTATCACGATTCAACCAATATATAAGCACCCCTAATGTAAGATACACCAGAAGCAGAGCAAAAGCTTGTCTTACAATGGATCGTGAATCGGTTTTTTTCTCTGAATCATCAATTGGCTGATGCAAATCATTGATTACGGCCATCGCTGGAGCCGTTTTGGATCGATGGAGAGGATGACCATGGCCTCGTTTGTAATTCGGTTCTAACAACCAAGATTCCGGCTGTGAAGACGGCGGTGCAAGGAGTGGTTCTACGGTAGACGAATCGGCGGTGGAGGACGACGGAGAGGGTATTTGAGAAAGGGCATCGATTAGCGAAGAGGAATCACGAGGGGAACGAGGAAAAGGGCCGAAGATTAAGCGATCTTTGAATTCCGAAGGAGTCATAGGCATCGGAATCGCGACCTCGTCGTCCTCCGGTAAGGGAAACAATGGAGGAGGCTTCTTCTTAGGGCTAATCATGTATTGAAGAAATGGTTCAATGGTATTGCTACTACAATTACCATCATTCGCCATCTGGGTATTGTCGGAAAACCAGAAATAGAAACCGGGAAAGGGTTTTCCGATGAACAGACGATGGATGAGGTGAAGAGACGAAGCAAATGGTGGTGCGAAAAAAGAGGATAAAGGAAGAAACTTTCCCAAGAAATGGCGCAAAAATCGAAGCTTTTTTTAATGAAAAAGATGAAAGTAAATGATTAGCAGACAAAGTCCATAGCTGAAGGCGACAACGTTTGTAGTTAATGAATTACTAATGCGACTGAGATTTTATTTATTTATTTTTATCATTTAAATAATTTACTACTTTTATTATATCCTAATTTAAACCAACCGGATATTCGTATAATTCGACACAAACCGGATTAGATGTTTGCTAATTGAATTGGTTAACGTCGCCACGTTGATTTCGTCTGATCGAGAAAGACAAAACGGCACGATGTGTCATTTTCGCCTCTTCACATGACGTGATTTCTTCTTTGTTTTTCTTCCAGAGCTTTCCACATAACGTGGAATAAAAATTAGGAAAAAAATGTGAATGATTCAAGTGACAAATTTTCCAACTCTAACTCAATAATATCATTTTTAAATAATGCAGCCTAATCTAATAATTAATCGAGTTATATATATATATATATAATAATACTGGTAGACAACTTTAATAATTAAAGTTGGTGGTGAATCATGAACATATACGGATTCAATATCCACTAATGTATAATATGGGTATTTATTACAATCTTACGTATCTGATTATGAGTATGAACATAAAATCTGTTGTATATATGATTTCTCTTCTTTTACTACAATATAGGAAAAACAGGGTGTTTTGATTTTAGTCTCTCTTACGTATCTGATTATGAAAATCCTTGCGGATGAGACGCGTCTCATGGGTTTTGTCCTTGCGAATGAGACGCGTCCCTTGGGTTTTGGCCTTGCGAACGAGACGCGTCCCTTGGGTTTTGGCCTTGCGAACGAGACGCGTCTCTTGGGTTTTGTCCTTCCGAACGAGACGCGTCTCTTGGGTTTTGTCCTTGCGAATGAGACGCGTCTCTTGGGTTTTGGCCTTGCGAACGAGACGCGTCTCTTGGGGTTTGTCCTAGCGAATGAGACGCGTCTCTTGGGGTTTGGCCTTGCGAAGGCTGCTGTTGGCTCTGTTCAAACCCCGGTGGTGGCCCTGATCTTGTCCGCCGTCGCGGCCGCGGCGGAAATTTCAAATTCGGATCATGTGCCATTGTTAAGAGCGGGGTAGCGTTCGGATTATATGGTGGATGCCGAGCAGGCGGAGTCTATGATCATTCAAAAAAGAACCGTTTTTAAAGGCTTTTCAGAAAGAAACTCTCTGGCTTCCAATGATATATATATATATATATATATGCATAAGTAAGTGTTTGGTTTTACCTGTTTAAACGATCTTAAGAATTCCATGAAGCTCTCTGACGGCCCTGTCCTAGCCTGTTGAGGTCGAACGTACGGTTGAAAAGCCGGCCGATGAGAGGAAGGCGCCGTTTGTGGCACGCAAATACTTTCAGGTCTTTGTGCCAACGAAGGAGTTACCGCTGGAAAAGTAGTACTAGCACGTGACATGGCAGTATTGCTGAATCTTGTAGGCATCGACTGATTCATAAGAAGAACAGAGTAACGAGGATTCAACTGACTCACGTTAAGACGTGTATCGATATTAGACATCCGAGGGTCAGGTGGAGCCAAGGTAAGATTCACCTGTTGAGTATTGCTGAATCTTGTAAGCATCGACTGGTTCATAGGAAGAGAAGGGCAGTGAGGATCTGACTGTCTCACATCAGGGAATGTATCAAGATTATGCATCTCAGGGTCAGGTTCCGGTGGAGCCAATGTATCAAGATTATGCATCTGAGGGTCAGGTTCCGGTGGAGCCAATGTATCAAGATTATGCATCTGAGGGTCAGGTTCCGGTGGAGCCAATGTAAGATTCAACTGTAGACTCGTGCTGATATTTGTAGGCATCGACTGTTTCATAGGAAGAGAAGGGCAGTGAAGATCCAAGTCTCTCACGTTAGGGAATGTATCAACATTATGCATCTGAGGTTCAGGTTCCGATGGAGCCAATGTAAGATTGAACTGTTGAGTAGTGATGAGTTTTGTAGGCATCGACTGTTCCATAGGAAGAGAAGGGCAGTGAGGATCCGACTGTCCCACATCGGGGAAATTATCAAGATTATGCATCTGAGGGTCTGGTTCCGGTGGAGCCAACGTAAGATTCAACTGTAGAGTAGTGCTGAATTTTGTAGGGTCTGGTTCTGGTTCTGGTGGAGCCAAGTTAAGATCCAACTGTGGAGTATTGTCAAAACTTCTGAATTCAGGATCTCTGTGAAATGTTTGAGATAATTTAGATGATATCAATAAGATGTATCATCTATGAAAACCAGTGTAATGGCATACCTGGTGATGGATGTATCGTCATCTGCTGCCTCTGACTCTGACTTATCTTCAGCTTCAACTGAGGCAACCATGGCAGTTTTTCATGAGATGGATGGATCAGTGATAGTGACAAAGCAAGAAAAAAATTCAATGATAAAAATATCTCACCTTTGTTATGTTCAAGATCATGCCTTTCTGATTCTTTGGTTTCAATGGCCTTCTTGATGTCGTCATTGTCATAAAATGACAAACCTACAGAATCATCATCAGCAGGCCAAACCTGGACATCACTAAACTTGTAATTCAAACGGCAATCTGGTCTAGCATCACTAAATAGGTCAGGCAAATTCGATGAGAAGCATCCATGCTCGAAAAGATCTTTGCTTTCAGTCTGTTTTGGTGAATCAATTTTCTTATGGAGAGGTTTGCCCACCAAAACTTCGGCCATAGTCCTGTGATCCCGTAAAGCAGACCTAGGACGTCGATGTCGAGAAGAACTTTGAGATGATGAAGGAACTGGACCACCTATGCCCATTGCCATCATCCTCTTTAAAAAAACACTGTAAAGCAAGAGAATCACAAGGCGTAATACTCAAACCCTTCAGAGAGAAGTAATACTGAATCTTTATAAACCCTTCAAAGATGAGAGAAAACCTTTGGGATGGAGGTTTGGGGACGATAGCACCAGCCATATACTTGCTTGGACTGATTAATCTTTCGTTTGGAGCTCCTTGCAAGCTATCACAATCTAAAAATCAAAACCAAAACTAAGTTCCTTTTGCAAACTATCACACACTAAAAAGGTCTTGCAAATACAGAAAGACCCTTAACTAGTGCTATTCTGAATGATATCAGCTTCTTGTGTAAAGGGTTGGTCAGCATGAGTATGACCGCCGCTTGTACCTTCCCTATTCGGAATGATACCAGCTTCTTGTGTAGAGGACTGGTCAGCATGAGTATCACCGCCGCTTGTACCTTCCCTATTCGGAATGATACCAGCTTCTTGTGTAAAGGGTTGGTCAGCATGAGTATCACCGCCGCTTGTACCTTCCCTATTCGGAATGATACCAGCTTCTTGTGTAGAGGACTGGTCAGCATGATCATCATCGCCGCTCGTACCTTCACTATGCTGAATGATACCAGCTTCTTGTATAGAGGACTGGTCATCATGATCAGCATGATCATCACTGCCGCTCGTACATTCAGTATCCTGAATGATATTACCCTGATTATCACCACTGGTCGTACCTTCTTGTGACTGGGAGTCTGTTGCCTCCTTGCTCTTGAATATCATGTACCAACTCATATATTAGCAAGGGAACTGATCATATATTTGTTACTGTTTTATGAATTCGAAGACATGGATGTTCTCAAATACAAACAAACCACCTTTTTCTTGTCTCGTTTCCTCTTCACCGTTTGAAATCTCTCTGAGAAATTAATGAAAGAGATTGATCAGAAACGTTCTTGAAGTAATAAAAGAGAGATTTCAAACACCCATCAACCAAAATTGGTCAATTATGTAATCGAATTCAGCAGAAACCATTATTCAAACAACCATCAACCCAAATTGGTCAATTATGTAATCGAATTCAGCAGAAACCATTATTCAAACAACCATCAACCTAAATTGGTCACTTATGTGATCGAATTCAGCAGAAACCATAATTCAAAGGTTCATATTGCATTCGAACCAAGAAATCCAAGAATAAAGAAGAAATGGACCTTGAGAAAGAAGACGATTGACGGTTTCATTGCGGTTCATATTGCATTGAACAAGCATGGCGTAGATCTCATCCTCCGGGACATTTACGATCTCCTTAATGCTCTGAATCTTCTGCTGGACTCTTTTGCCGCCTTTCTTACCCATTCTTTCCTCTCTCCGGTAATCTTTCTTCTCTCTACGTAGCAGTTTTCACTCCTCCCTCTGCTTTTTGAATTTTTTGAATTTTCTTTTTATATGAACGTTGGATACATATGGGCCTGTGTCTGGCCCATTGGACCTAATCTTTGACCCGATCAATAACGAACCCTCAATTTTATTATATTTACAAAAATGTCGCCAAATTTTACTGATTTTCAGGAAAACCCTCTTTGGGATAATTGTCACAATAAGGCAAATTAACATTGTTTTTGAGTATATTTTTAATTATGTTGCTTTAAATGTCTTATCGGTTGTTATATAATGTCTAAATATGGCTGAATTTTGAAATTTCTGGGGTTATTCTTTTTTTTTTGATTTTTTATATTTTAATTATGTAGAAGTGTAAAAGCTGAGGACCTAATTTTAATTTATGTAAATTTTAGCTATATATATATATATATGCGCGTGTGTGTACATTTGGTTGAATCCGTACCAAGCGACAAAAACCAACGGTTAACAAAGATGAGGCTCAGGCTTCCATTTTCGTCGCCGTTATTCGCCTCGTCTCAGCCGCCGCCGCCGCCGCAATTTCTACCGGAAATTCCTCCTCCGCCGCAGTTGAACTTCGTCGGGTTCAACAATTGGGCCAAAAGGTCTGTACTCGGAGTCCTAACCGGAGCTCTGTCGTTCACTCTGGTTTTATCATCGCCACTCTCCTCCTTCGCCATCGATCCATATCTCTCCGTGAAACCACCATTTCCACCTGATTCTTCTCTGAATTACTCCGATCCTCCTCCGGAAAACTGCGGTGGCGAGGAAGATACTGAGACAGAGCAACCGAGAGACGATGACGTCACACCGGAGTTCGTCAAGAATGAGGAGATTGTTCAGGAAGCTTGGCAAATCGTCAATGATGCCTTCCTCGATGCTGGTCTACATAGCTGGACCCCTGAAACATGGCAGGTATGATATACATTTGTAGGTGGATGTGGCTTGTGTATATGAATACGAGGTCGCAAAGGCATAGGAGGGAATGTAATTTCTGGAATATATATTCATGGATTATCTTTGATTTTGGCTGAAGATTTTCTTGTATAAAGTTTCTATTAAGTGATAATATTAGCGAGGATGGATGAACAGTGCTTGTGGATGGATTAAAGGCATTGTTTCATGATTTTTTTTACAGAGAAAGAAGGAAAGTTTATTGTCTACTCCGATTCAAAGTAGATCAAAGGCTCATGAGGTGATTAGAAAAATGCTGGCCAGTTTGGGCGACCCTTATACTCGTTTCCTCTCACCGGATGAGGTTTGGCAAGCTCTGGTTTATGTTTTCTCATACTCATTTAGTATTTGCTTCTTGGAATTTGTTCATATTCTTCTGGAGTCTTACATTGTCTAACCCTCATGACATCTTTATGCTTTGTGGAATGGAAAAGTTCTCTAGGATGTCAAAGTATGATCTCTCAGGTATTGGAATAAACCTCAGGGAAATTCCTGATAGAGATGGAAATGTTAAGCTGAAGGTGCTTGGTCTTGTGTTGGATGGCCCTGGTAATGCTGCTGGTGTACGGCAGGTAAACCTAATAGTGCTGTGGTTGCTCTGTCAATGCATCTAGGTTCTTGGCTGGTTTATCTCAAATGGGTATTGCTGTTTCTTTCCAGGGGGATGAACTTCTTGCTGTTAATGGAGTGGATGTCAATGGGAAATCAGCATTTGAAGCACTATCTTTGTTGCAAGGCCCTAGTAAAACTTATGTGGTTCTCAAGGTTATTATTTAGAACTGGCCTTGTAAAACTTGAGTTCAAATCTATTGTACTTAACTCACATTTGTTGCTACTTCAGACATCCTTGGTGCATATGTATGTTATACAGGTCAGGCATGGAGACTGTGGACCTATACAATCAATAAAAGTCCAGAGACAAGTTAATGCACGAACCCCTGTCTTTTACCGCTTAGAAAAAGTAGATAATGGAAAAACTTCTGTAGGGTATATCCGCTTAAAAGAGTTCAATGCCCTCGCTAGAAAAGATTTGGAGATTGGTAAAGCTTCATGTTACTCTGATAAGTTTTCAGATTTGGTTTCATTCTATCGTTTTCTTACGTTAATCCCTCTAATTTTTTACTTTTTGGACTGTGCAGCCATGAAGCGACTCCAAGACATGGGTGCTTCATATTTTGTAATGGATCTTAGAGATAACCTTGGTGGACTTGTACAGGTTTATACCAAAATGGTCAGTCTTATTGTAACTTTTTTTTTTTTGCTTTAACTTGGCTTCATCTTTTTTGGCTATTTCAGGCTGGAATTGAAACTGCAAAGCTGTTCCTAGATGATGGAGATACAGTAATTTCATCCATGATTATTGACCTTTTTACTGTTACCATGTTCATTTGTATGAAACTGAATATGCCATTTGTGTGTTTCAATTACATAACAGGTGACATATACTGCTGGAAGAGATTCTGAGGAACAGAACACTATTGTTGCAGATACAAAACCACTGATCAATTCTCCTGTCATTGTACGTGATTGATTATATGAGAATTGAAGCTACACTACAAGTATTTTCCTGACTGATATAGAATCGTTCCAATGCCACAGGTAATGGTAAATAGCAGAACAGCAAGTGCTAGTGAAATTGTGAGTGTCTTAAGTAGCTGAACATCAGGAAATTTTAATTCTTCAGGATCATAAATTAACCGATAAATGTGATTCTAGGTTGCCTCTGCACTTCACGATAACTGTAAAGCAGTTCTCGTTGGTGAAAGAACTTATGGAAAGGTAATTGAAATCATTGTATATATGTAATGAATATTTGTCAAAATTGAAACTTGTAAAGGTGGGGGCTTTCAGGGTTTGATTCAGTCAGTGTATGAACTTGGAGATGGATCTGGAGTGGTTGTCACTATAGGAAAATACATCACTCCTAATCACATTGACATTAATGGCGGTGGAATTGAGCCAGACTTTAGAAATTTACCAGGTAAATCTCTTGAATCTTTCATCTTTCAATCAGGGGTGGCCAATCCGGGTTACCCGGACCGACCCGAACAACCTGAACCATTTGGAATATGAATTACCCTAAGAAATCCATATGGGTTCAAATTTCAGAACATGTTCGGGTTTGGGTCGGTCCGGTTCAGGTCCGGATTGAAACCGAAAAACCCAAATAACCCAATTTAAAAAATAAAAAATAAAATTTGAATTTTTTAAAAGTTATAAATACTAAAAAATACTAGTATATTTTCTTATATATATATATATATATATGTTATATTTGATATTTTATTTTTTTATATTAAAAAACTAATTATTTAAAGAATTCTAAAACCGAATAACCTCAAATTATTTATAATACCCGAATAACCCGAACTACCCAAAAACCCAAATAAACAAATGTAATTCGGGTTATTTCGGGTCCAATGCTTTTGAACCCGAACCGAACCCGAACCGGAAACATTCGGGTTCAATTCGGATCCATTTTTTCAAAACCCGAGGAACCCAAACTCGAACCCGAACCCGGATTGGCCACCCCTGCTTTCAACCTTGTTGGAACGAAATATATTATGTTTCATTCGTTATTGGTAATTTAAAATACACAGCTTGGAATGAAGTCAATGAACGTCTTTCAAAGTGCAATAGACTTCAACGAAGTTGACAAATGATGAAACCCGAGCCATCCATTCTTATCATTCAAATATGAATACAAGACATCGTTGTAGCATCTTCATATGGAATCCATATGAAGCATCATCATCAAATAGAGCCAAACATGTTGAAATTACATATTGAAAAGGTATTATGTATTTCGTCCTCATGGACATAGACAAGTGATAGGAGGAGCTTCTTTGTGTATTCATCAAGTTGTATTTTTAGGATATTTTTGTTGTTTACTTGGATTGGAGTGTGGTTTATTAATTTTGGGGTGTAAATTGATTATCTCAAATGTTTGGGAGTTAATTTAAGATAAAACAAAAGTTTGTAGGCTCATTTAGAAAAATTCTTTTTACACTTTTCTTCTTGTGTTATTATCACCTGCAAACAAAATCGATAACTTCAATGGTACTAACAATGGATGTCAGCACCGCCGTCTCAGCCGGCGAACCAATGTCTCCGCCTCCACCAACCGACAAATATGCCGGTAGACTACTAAAACCCTAAATTCTCTCTCTCTCTCTCTCTCTCTCTCTCTTTCTCGCGTTGGTCTCTTGTAGGCGATTTCGCCATTACTGGAGCAGTACGATGGAATATGAATCATTGGGGTGATTTTGTTTGCAGATATGTTCGATTACGATAGTCTAAAGGAAATTTGTGCAAGTGGAGCACTGGATTTCGATGATTGGACTTGGCTTATTTCCGATATAGAGAACTCGTTCCCCGTACGTTATTCCTAATTTCGAATTTCATCTCTGTATGTTGTCGATACTGCAATGTTTAGATTCAAAGGTCGCCATGAACTCTGCAACGATGTTTCACATTAGGGTTAGTAAATTCCATGATCGCCAACAGTCTGGCCGCTTTTGTTTAAGTTCAAAAGCTTCTTCCTCAGGGGCTAAGCTTGTTGAGACAATTTGTTGTGAGCAGAGCAGCTTATCAGTTAACAGATAGATGTTTAAATTTGCTTAATTTGATTGTGACTCAGGTTTCCGGTTAGGCTTACTTTGTCTTTTTAATTACCGCAGGATGATATGGAGAAGTTATCTCTGGTTTATGATGCCTTCTTGTCAGAGTTTCCGCTGTGCCATGGCTATTGGAGGAAGTATGCTTATCATAACATACGGTTATGCACAGCAGAAAAGGCTGTTGAAGTTTTCGAAAGAGCTGTACAAGCAGCAACATATTCTGTTTCCATATGGATTGATTATTGCACCTTCGCTACTGCTGCATACGAAGATCCTGATGATGTTTGTAGGTATTTCTGAACTTTGGGTAAGCTTTGTATTTCCTTTTTCCTCTTTTTCCATATTCCTGAAATATATGCATGTGCATTCCAAATTTTGAAAAGCTTAAGTTGCAGGACACAAATCAATTTAGGTTTTTGTTAATACTTTACTTTTGTTGTATTATATATGGGGATGGTGCTCTTGATAGCTTATTAATTTACTTCTGTTCCTTTGAGGACAAAGCTTAAATTGCTTTATGTTAAACCATCAGGCAGATTATTTGAGAGGAGCCTCTCATTTGTTGGAAAAGATTACTTGTGCTGTGCTCTGTGGGACAAATATATAGAATTTCTTTTGGCACAGCAACAGTGGAGTTCACTGGCTCATGTATATCTCCAGACCTTGAGATATCCTTCCAAAAAGTTACATTTCTATTATGAAAGGTATATGCTTGGGCAGCTGTTCTATAATGATTATCTCTATGTTCTGTTATAATGAATTCAGTTATACCGCCTTTGTGGCTTTAATACTGTGTCCCTCACTGCTGCGGTGGCTGTAGGAACCTTCTGTTGATATATCTGTTGTGCTTTTTTTCCAGCTTCAGAAAGCTGGCAGCTCATTTGAAAGAGGAGATTGAAGTTGGAAGAGATGTTAGCAGAGACTTTTCTTCCGTGCCTATTGTACAAGACGTCCCTGCACATTATGCCGATGCTGAGATTGCTAATGTTGTTAGTGCCTTGCTGGGTGCTTCCAATGGTTCGGCTGTGTCCAAAGCACTGCAGGCATATTTATCAATCGGAGAACAATTTTTTCAAGATGCACAGCAGTTGATGGAAAAAATAAGTTGCTTTGAGACACAAATCCGCAGGCCGTTTTTCCATGTAAAGCCATTGGACACAAATCAACTGGACAACTGGCATGACTATTTGGACTTCGCTGAGTTATACGGGGACTTTGATTGGGTATTGTATCTCTTGCTTTCTGATTCTTCCTGGCTCTTGCAGCTTCTTTTTGTTTGAAAAGCTTGTTTCTTTCATTAATCGCAGGCTGTTAAACTTTATGAGAGATGCTTAATACCGTGCGCTAATTATCCTATGTTCTGGATCCGCTATGTGGATTTTGTTGAAAGCAAGGGTGGAAGGGAGATAGCAAGCTTTGCGCTTGTTCGGGCAACACAGACTTTTGTCAAGGTAAATAAACGATCTTATGACACTCCTCAAATTCTTCATGTGATTTTTTCATGCCATTCATTGCGATTAAGATCATGTAGTTATATCCTTAGCATGTCAAAGTGTAGGAAACGGAAAACTGATCAATTAGGATCATGTAGTTATATTCTTCCTCATAACTCAAGACGGGTCCATGGCATTGGCATATATGATTTGATTTGTTTTGACTTCAGTCACACAGAATTCCCAACAGCACTGTTTTGGTTTATCTAATTGACAATGTTGTACAAGTTTCTATATATGGCTGTTCTTATCTTTGTTGCAGAATGCATCTGTCATTCATCTATATGATGCATGGTTCAAAGAACAAATAGGAAATGCGTCAGCTGCTTATGCTGCTCTTTCTCGATGTCCAAAGGAATCTGGTTTAGCTTTAATTGAAAATGCAATAAAGAAAGCTAATATGGAAAAACGTCTGGTAAGCTATACAACTCCATACCATATTTGGTTTTAAGATGAATTGGTGGCTGCGTACCTGCATTCATGATGTTGTTCATTTTGGTTTTACATGACATTAGGGTGATTTTGAAGCAGCTGATAAGACGTACAGAGACGCATTTGAGAAAATTTCTGCTGGGAATGAAAACTTGGAGACACTGCCGCTGTTGTTTGTTCATTTTTCTCGCTTTAAGTACATGGTAAGTAACGTATTCAATTCACTGAGGTTTTAATGTTGAAATTGCTCGGTCAATGTTATGTTACGATATTCTGGGACCGAATCTCTCATATAGGTTACTTCTTTTCGTAGTTGACTCAAAGTGCTGATGTTGCTATGAGGATTCTAATGGACGGCATTGAAAAAGTACCTCATTGCAAGTTACTTCTCGAGGTGTGTAACACTTGTACAATTGCATTTGACAAATCTTTTTGTTCTAATCATGGCTATAAACTGTTGTCCTATCAGGAACTTATAAGATTCACGATGATGCACAAAGGGTCTCGGCGAATAGAACTGTTAGATTCCATCATAGATAAGGAAATATCGTACCAGTCAAGTTCTTGTGATGGTTTAAGCGCACAAGACAAGGAGTACATATCAAACTTATATTTAGAAGTAAGGTCCCTATCACTTTCCCTTCTTTAAGATAGGAAAAACATAAGTTATACTGTATCTGTTAGGTCATCTTCGCCCGTGGCCTGATTCATTTCTTATATTTTACTAAGAATTCAATGATAATGTGAAGCAGCTTATTGACCTCTGTGGAACCATCCATGATGTGAGGAAGGCGTGGAAACGGCATTCGAAATTATTCCCAGATTCGTTGGGGCTCAAATCGTATGTATGTCCTGTCATCTCTGAGAAACCACACCAAGAGTTTATGCGGAGAAGGCGGGAAACTCGTGATTTACTTGAGAAGCCATTTATTTCGCCCCAAGAGGTGAATTCTGTTGTTCAATCTGACCGTCTTAGCAGTCAGCAGAATCCGCAATCTCTGGCCTCGGGACTTCCAAATCCTATAGGGCATGTTGCACGGAAGGAGCAACCTGAATATCAACATGATCTGAAGCAACTGTCACTCGAAAGACTATCTTTAGGATATACAGAGGATGAAGATGAACGTTGTCGAGATGACAGCCTGTCCAATCAGACCATAAAAGATGGTTTCATCATTAAAAGAGCAATCTTCTTGACCAATACCACAGGGGTTCGTGAATCAGACGCCCTTGAGATACAACCGAGTGGTATTCCAGCAGGTGAATCACTTAAGGTGCAAGAATCTGTTATGGATCAGAATTATAGAGATTCCAATTCTTCCCGTACGGATCAACACCCGAGTGTCGTCCCTCGTAATACAATGTTTGCGGATCAAGCTGCACTGCAGAATCTTCAGAGCCAAAGTACTGTCATTCAAAGTAACGAACAGCAAGAAGAAACACAGAAAACTGATGCATATAACCAGATGATGCAGCAGTATTACTATTATTACTACAGCTTCTATCAACAGCAACAGTCAGATCAAAATCCTCCATCTCAGCATCCATCACCAATCAAGCAGGCCCAAGAACAACAGCACATTCAGTTCCAACAGCAACAGCAGTGGTTCCTGCAGCAGCAGCAGCAACAACAGTATCTTCTTTACCTCCATTACCAGCAGCAGCAGCAGCAGCAGCAGCCACAGCCACAAGGAGAAGAAAGACAGGTCGAACAGAAGCTTTCTATGCCTCAGATGCTGACAAGGGACAGTGAAAAAGGAGAGGTATGTTCATCATAAAACTCGAACTACCTTTAATTTTCATTCGGGAATATAGCATACATAATATCTAACTATTTTATTTTATTCTATAAAACAAAAAACCCAAACTTATATTTTTTTTTTGCTTTAAAAACATTAACTTTAGGTTACGATTAATTTGATAAATTTGTATTTTTTGGAGCAACACTTTAAAATTCAAAAAGTTAAAATATGATTTAGTATTTTTGTTTGTGTATGGATATGATTAATTTGATAAGGTTGTGGTTTTTTAGATAAAATGTAAAAATTCAAAATTTTTAGGTTTAAAGTAATAATTTGTATTTTATAGACAAAAATTAATAAGTTTGGTATTTTTTACATATTATTTCTAAAATAGTTTGATATTTTTTATACTATATTCCTTCGCATTGAGTTCCACTAGAACTCTGTTTAAGAATATGCTGTCATCTTTGTAGGAACAAGAATTTGGAGGCAATGCATCACATGGCTGATCATCATTAGTTACAATGCTGTTTCATTTTTATGTCTGAATTTTACAAGTGAATCATGTTTTAAGCAATGTACTTCTTTACTCTTTGAGATAATTTTCAGAATCTTAGTTGTACTCTTTTAGTTTCCATTTTACTATCCGAAACCCGTCCTAAATCCGTAAAAAATTATTCGAATCCACGGGTTCGGATTCGGATAATAAAATCTCATTATCTACATATTCGAATTCGGATTCAGGTTTTAAAATAATTGAAACGGATTCGGGTATTAAAATAACTCTGTAAAGAGTAAATCAAATAACTTAATGTAGTAAATTAAAATATTATTATTTTTATAAGTAAAACAACTATTTATTATGGGATAATAATTCTTGATTATGTTGTCTTGGAGTTAATTTTTAAGAAACATAGAAAAATAAAAATCAAGGAGATGAAACACGCGTCGAAAGGCAGGGGTGAGTAGCTGAGCTGGTTAAGCTGTACACGTGGCGTATTCTTATTGGATAGAAACGCCCACCAAGAGAAAGAATCTCAGCCGTCCATTTCGTCCAATAAGAATTGTCATTAAGCTTCTCTCTCTCTCTTGACCGTTCGTGGAAGTTATGTGAGAGAAACCCAGAGATAGAGAGAGAGAGAGAGAGAAGGGGAAAAAAAGGAACTTCCTGCTTCTCAGGTCGTCTTCTTCTTCTCCAACACAATCTCTTTTTTTTTTCTTTTTTTGTTTGATTTTTATTTCTACTGTTTTTGTCCTTATATTTGCTGTTCTTGTCTCGATTTCAACTTCTGTGTTCGTGTTTTTTTTCCTACTTTTTTGCTTCTTTGCTCTCTCGAGGATCGTTGAATTTCTTAAAAACCTGCCAATTCTCAGATGGGTTTTCTTCAAGATTTTCCTGGGTTTCTAGGTTTCTCTTCACTTTTGTTGTTTTTGATCGCTTCTTTGTTCTTCAATTACGCGCTCATTTTGATATGGTTGTCGTTCGGATTACGCTGGAGGATAGTATGTGCTTGTGAAAGAAGATACCTTGGTTTCTAATTGTGCTACATCGAATTTTGTTTCAGAAGTAACTTCACGAAAAGTAGAGAATAGCTAGAGAGAAATCTTAGCTTGTGTCGGATTTGAAGTTCTGATTTTAATTTTCCTCTGAATCCCTTTTTACGCGCCTATTTGAATTTTGCTTCATGGTGCTCAACTATATCTTAATTGTTTATTAGGGTTTTGCAGCATGTTTGGGTTGGAATTCTAATTCTAGTTTGAATTTGAAGTTTGATTTTGGGTATGCTGCTTGATTCGTTTACGTTTCCTCCGTATCATAAAAAAAGGTCGCTTCGTGAAGATAATAAGGTTTTTCTAGGGTTTTCTGAAGGTTCCTGTAAAGAGGTCTTAGAGTTTGACTTCATTTATCTTTTAAGAGCCAATTTCATCGGCTGTTTCTTGTTCTTTGAATTATAGTGTTAAGCTCTGATTTGTATGGATTCAATGAATATTATTTTTTCTTTTCGATTCGTTTGATTTTCATGTTTCCTAGTAAAATTCTTTCCAAAGTTGGCGTTTTTACAGCTCTTCTCCATAGATTTATTGAGTTTGTGATCTGTAATTCCTGCTTTATACTATGAGTTTTGACTTTCATTATGAATGTCTCTGTTTGCAGATTTTGCTGCTGGCTTGATCTCTGGAAGGTTTCATTGCACCCAATGTGCCCTATCCGAGGTTGCTATTATCCTAGGTACAGTGCAAATGCCATTTTTAGAAATGAAGAGCAAAATAAGCAAGGATTCTTCAAGACAAAAAAGGGTTCTTGGTGTTTGTAAAAAACCTAACACAATATCGAAAAATTCATGCTCTGAGTGCCAAATTGTGGTGCAACTAGAAGATTCAGCCACAGCTACTCATACTTGCCACGCAGAACAACATCATTTTGGTAAGATCGATTCCTTTGATTAACCATTTTACTCCATTAAGTTTACCTACACGGGGTTAAGAATTTTTTTTTTGCTCTGTAAAATTCGTTTTTTTGGTTTCGTTGTATTGATTGATGTGGTAATGCTTTATCCTCTCTATGGTCTCTCTGTTACTTTGTTTAGGTTTGGATACTTCTGCTGGGGATCTCAAAACCAATGAACGAGTAGATATGGTTGTTCAAGATAGTTCTCAATCTCAGGCACTTGCCCCTTTTGATAGTTCCAAATCTGTGGAAGAAATGGTAAAACTTTGATGAACAAAGTTGTACTTTATTTTATGATGGATTCATGCATGAGCAACTATTCCTTACAATGAACCATGACCTTCATGTGCAGGAAATCACTTGTAATTATGCTTCAGACTCAGAGACAATATTTTCGCATGTTCTGGATTTTGAATTAGATTCCCAAACTAATCCAGGTATGCCGTTATTTGGATCTAAGTTGGTTTTGATCGAAGAACACGACTTAGGCTCATAGGGTATCCTTTTTGCCAGGAAATTTGCATTTGGACATGGCTAGATTGGGACCTGATGACAATCAAGCTTGCAATGTTTCAGATTTATTTATTTCTGATGTTCTTATTGCGAGCTTACCATTCAATGAAAATGGAGCTGAGGATGTTTTTGGCGAGATAAGTCCCTTGCCTCGTTACATATTTCCAGAGCCAAGTGTGTTGCTTGATGTAGCAGAGCAGTACATGTTATTACCTTATCTAGAAGATGGATCAGGCAGTAGAGATGATGTGAAGTCGAATGAAGATATCAGAATCAATATTGATAACCGTGACTTATATCTGACGAATCATTGGTCAAATTCACACCACGTGGGCTTGGAGGTTCATGCTGAAGCTGAACAAGTTGAAGATTTTGACCCTCAGCTTTTCATAAAGAATCAGCCAGAGTTATCCGATGTTGTGTCGAATTATTGGCCTGGTTTGCAGTCAATTGATATCCAAAAGAAGAAATCTGTGACCCTTGTTCTTGATTTGGATGGTATGGACCCTACTCAGCTTAAACTGTCTTTTTTACTGCTATGGTAAAAGGGTTTTTACTGCAACTTATTGATCATGTTAATCTGAAACGCAGAAACGCTGGTTCATTCGACTCTAGATCCCTGCAGCAATGCAGATTTCAACTTCAGAGTGTTTTTCAATATGCAAGAGAACACAGTATATGTGAAACAAAGGCCGTACCTTTACAGGTTCTTGGAGAGGGTGGTTGAATTGTTTCATGTTGTTATCTTCACAGCTAGCCACAGCATCTACGCCTCACAGCTTCTTGATCTATTGGATCCTGATGGAAAATTCATTTCGCAACGTTTTTATCGTGATACCTGCATTCTTTCAGATGGCATTTACACCAAGGATTTAACTGTTTTGGGTCTTGATCTTTCAAAAGTTGCTATTGTTGACAATTGTCCGCAGGTATCGAATCGAATCTTGAGGCTTTTAGATGAAATTTTGACATTTTAATCTTTCTTTTCAGAAGATCAAAAAAGGGTTTTCGTTTTTGATGATCATTTTCAGGTATACAGATTACAAGTAAACAATGGAATCCCAATCAAAAGTTGGTATGATGATCCAACTGATGATGCCTTAATCACTTTACTTCCTTTCTTAGAGACTTTGGCTGATGCTGATGATGTTCGTCCTCTCATTGCTCGGAGATTCGGTAACAAGGAATAATAATAATAATAATAATAATATAAATCCCTTATTTCTCCATTATTATACCATGAGTGCTTTAGATTCTGATTTTTCTTTTTTTTTTCTCTTTTTTTTTTACTTGAGTAGGTCGTTAATTAGTTAACCATAGAATAATGTCAGTAATTCTAGAGTAAGTAAAAAGCTTTACTGAATAGAAAAGCTTAGTGTTGTGTCCTTTTATTATCATCAAGAGTCCATTTTGCCAATTTTAGATTCTAATTGTACAGTCTTTGAAGCAGAGAGAGATACAGTGGGATTTGTATATATATGATGAATCTATTATGGTGTGAAATCAATTTTGCCTCTCTATTTTAGTTGCCTTTCATTTATATATATATATATATATATATATTGCCACTCTTCTTTTGGCTTTTTCATTACAAGTATTATTATGTTCCAAAATTTGGGTTTGATGTTTTGTTTTATTACTTTTATAACATGACAAAACTCTTGTAATGATAATTTGGTATTATGTTTTTATTACAAGTATTATTATGTTCCAAAATTTGGGTTTGATGTTTTGTTTTAATATTTTCTAACATGTCAGAACTCTTTTAAATAATAATTTTAATTGGAGTGAAATTATTATTTAAATATTCTGTTTTAATATTACTGTAAAAAGAGGTTCATTGGGAAGGAACGAATTTCAGAAAGATGGCAGAGGAGAGATCATGAAAGAGATAAACTAAATCTCAAGAGGACGAATCGGTAAAGATTTCTTATCTTTACAAATGATAAATAGAATCTGCTTCTCTTCTGTATCTGTATGTTCATATAAAGAAGCTATGGATTTGGAGGATTCATCATCTTCTACGACCAAAATGAAACCCTTCAGCCATTCCAAACCCTACTCTCATGTTTCTCAGTTCACCACCGACGCCGGTGTCTTGGCCGAGTTCGATCACTCGACGTTTTCCGGCAAGTCATTCGATTACTCGAAAATGATAATTTCGCCACCGAATACCGTTCCTGATGAACAGATTACTGCTTATTTATCGAAAATCCAAAGAGGTGGTTTTGTTCAACCTTTTGGTTGCATGCTTGCTGTTGAAGAATCCAGTTTTCGGATTCTCGGTTGCAGTGAGAATTGTGTAAAGTTGCTTGATTTATGTGTGGGTTCGAGTTCGAGTTCGAGTTCTAATGGCGGTGGATTTGAGTTTAACGATGTTAAGGGTTTGATCGGAATCGATGCAACAACACTTTTTGATCCATCTTCAGGTTCTTCATTGCTAAAAGCTGTTTCTTTTGCAGAGATTTCACTGTTGAATCCAATTTTGGTACATTCTAGAACAACCCAGAAGCCATTTTATGCAATACTTCACAGAATCGATGTGGGTATTATGATTGATTTAGAGCCTACTAAATCTGGTGATGCTGGTTGGATGTTAGCAGGAGCTGTTCAATCTCATAAACTTGCTGTTCGTGCCATTGCTAGGCTTCAATCTCTTCCCGGAGGTAATATCGGTGCTTTATGTGATACATTAGTAGAAGATATACATAGACTTACAGGATATGATCGTGTAATGATCTATAAATTCCATGAAGATGATCATGGTGAAGTCATATCTGAAATCAGAAGATCTGATTTAGAATCTTATTTAGGTTTACATTATCCTGCAACTGACATTCCTCAAGCGGTTCGGTTCTTGTTCAAACGGAATCGTGTCCGAATGATCTGTGATTGTAATGAAACAGCCGTAGGGATTGTTCAGAGTGATGAACTGAAACAGCCACTTTGTTTAGTGAATTCAACATTGAGATCTCCACATGGATGTCATGTACAGTATATGACTAACATGGGATCAATTGCTTCACTTGTTCTTGCAATTATAACTAAAGACAAAGATTCAAACAAGCTTTGGGGTTTGGTCGTTTGTCATCATACTTCTTCAAAGTATGTTCCTTTTCCGATCCGTTCCGCTTGTGAATTCCTAATGCAAGCATTTAGTCTACAGCTTCATATGGAATTACAGTTAGGGTTACAGTTAGCTGAGAAGAAAGTTGTTAAAACGCAAACCCTTTTGAGCGAAATGCTTCTTCGCGATAGCGTTTCAGTGTCAGCGATTGTAACGCAGTCTCCAAATATTATGGATATTGTGAAATGTGATGGGGCTGCGTTGTATTACAAAGGGAAATGTTGGTTAGTGGGTGTGACTCCAAATGAATCACAGATGAAAGATGTTGTCGAATGGATGCTTACGAATCACGACGATTCTACGGGTTTAATCACTGATAGTTTGATCAATGCTGGATATCCTAATGCATCTTCGCTTGGAGATTCAGTTTGTGGAATGATTTCCGCTCGAATTACGTCAAATGATTTCTTGTTTTGGTTCAGATCACAAATAGAAAATGGAATTCAATGGGGAGGAGCCAAACATGATCCACAAGATAAAGATGATGTTAAAAGAATGCATCCGAGATCGTCGTTTAAAGCGTTTTTAGAAGTGATGAAAAGCCGTAGTTTGCCCTGGGAAAGCTCGGAAATTAATAACATTCATTCTCAATTGGTTATAATGAGAGAATCATTTAAGAAAAGAATGGATCGTGAACGAATAAGGGCGAGCAATGTGATCGCGAACGATGCGAATCAATTAAGTTCGTTTGTGTGTGAAATGGTAAGATTGATTGAAACAGCAACTGCACCAATATTTGGAGTGGATTCAAGTGGTTGTATCAATGGATGGAACAATAAAGCTGTGGAATTGACAGGTTTAATGGCCACTGAAGCAATGGGCAAATCTCTTTCTGATTATATTGTTCAAAGTGAATCACGTCCACTTGTTGAATCTCTTCTCTGCAAAGCCTTACAAGGTCAAATACTTTTCCAATTTCTTTATGTGTTTCTTCTAGGTCTGGTCGTTTTTTCGGGTTTCGGTTCGGATATAATGGATATAGATTATTCGAATTTTAAAAAAGAATAACTTAATTTAAATCGGTTCGGTTGTACAACAATTCGGTTTGGTTATATCGATAATATCAATAACTCTAATTTTTCTAGGTCTGGTCATTTTGGTTTTCGATTCGGATATAATGGGTACGGGTTATCAAATAATAACTGAATTTAAATCGGATTGGTTGTACAACAGTTTGGTTCGGTTGTACAACAATTTGGTTCGGTTATATTAATAACTCTTATTTATTCGGTTATTATTCGATTATTTCGATTTTATCATATAAAATTACAAATAAATTATATTATTCGAAATATTTCAAATAATAATAATATAATGTAATATATTATTATTTAAATTTGATATTTAATTTTAGTTATTAATTATAGTTGATAAATATCATTTATCTATATATTTTTTATATTTTTATGTAAACAATCGGTTATTCACGGTTATTCAGTTAATAACCGAACCGAATCTATTCGGTTTTTTAATTTTCATACCCTATCGGTTATTTTATCTATACCCAAACCGAACCGAATGATCATAATTCGATTCGGTTTGGTTCAATTTTATATAAACGAATAGAAACCGAATCTATTCGGTTTTTAACTTTCATATCTGATCGGTTATTTTATCTATACCCAAACCGAACCATCATAATTCATTCGGTTTGATTAAGTTTTATATAACCGAACTAAAATGTCGATCCATAGTTTCTTTTGCCTAACATTTGTTGTATATGTTGTGGTAAATACTTAGGCGAGGAGGATAAAAATGTGATGCTAAAGCTGAGAAAGTTCAGCCATGGCGGTCAGTCAGATTCATCTTCATCTTCTTCTTCTTCCGCTGTATGTATTATAGTCAACGCCTGCACGAGTCGAGATTATACGAACAAGATCATCGGTGTTTGCTTTATCGGTCAAGATGTCACCGCGGAAAAAACAATGACTGATAAATTCATCAGATTACAAGGAGATTACATGACGATTTTTCAAAGTCCAAATCCATTGATTCCGCCGATATTTAGTTCTGATGAAAACGCTTGTTGTTCCGAATGGAACGTAGCCATGGAAAAGCTTACGGGTTGGCGAAAACACGAAGTTATCGGTAAAATGCTTCCGGGTGAAGTATTTGGAAGTATTTGTAAGGTGAAAAACTCGGAATCTCTCACAAAACTTCAGATTTCTCTTTACCGTGGAATTACGGGTCAAGGTTCAGAAAAGTCGTTGATCGGATTTTTCAATAGGGACGACGAATACGTAGAAGCATTCTTGAGTGCCGTTAGACGAACGAACGAACAAGGGAATATGTTCGGTTGTTTCTTCTTCTTACAGATTATAGATAAACAATCAGATTCAAACTGGCAAGAACATCAAAAGAATCTTCGGATTCTCTCTGAATTACGACGAGAAATCAAGAATCCTCTTAACGGGATCCGATTTGCGCATAAACTTCTGAAGGCAACGGATATTTCTGAAGAACAGAAACAGTTTTTGGACAATAGTGATGCTTGTGAGAGACAGATCACAACAATAATAGATAGCATGGATTTCGGAAGCCTTGAGGAAAGGTAAAAGCTCGAACCTTTAAGCTCGAACGGGTAATTTAAATTTACCCTTTTTCCATCTTTAACATTATATAATCTTTGTGAAAACAGCTCGTCGAATCTGAATCTGAATCTGAAAGTGGAAGACTTTTACCTTGAAAGGGTTTTGGAGACAGTCATTAGTCAAGTCATGATGTTCTTGGATGAGAAGAACTTACAGCTTGAGCTCGATGTTCCCGACAAGATCAAATCTCTCCCGTTGTATGGTGATCGAGTTCGGCTTCAGCTTATCCTCGCAAATTTACTGCGAAACATTGTAAATCACACGCCATTTTCAAATGGGTCGGTAAAAATCAAGGTCTCAACAGGCCTCAAGCTCATACAGGACGGTGATCAGTACATCAGTCTGCAATTCAGGTAAAAAGATCATTTTTTTTTCAGACAAATTCATCCAACATTGATTGATCATCCCTCCTCCTAACCGTTGTTCTTCGATTCTGTAGAATGATACATCCAGGAAAAGGAATTCCATCAGAGATTGTGTCAGATATGTTTACGGGTACCAGTCGAGACGGATGGAAGACGGCTGATGGATTAGGGTTAAAGTTCTCGAAGAAACTGCTGGAACAAATGAATGGTCGTGTGAATTATGTAAGAGAAAACGATAAATGTTTCTTCAATGTAGATCTTGAACTCAAAACAACTTAAGGAATTGAAATGAATAAGAGACAGAGATTGATGATGATTTCAATTGAAGGATCCAAACCCTAAAGATTTTTATTACCGAACTCGAATTAACCTTTATCTGTTCCTTTGTACAACTTGTCTGAGAGTTGATTTTTACACAAAACCTAAGCAGGATCATGTCACACACTGTTGAAACAGCAAACTGATCATGGAGATCAAAACAGACTGAAAAAGGAAAGTTGCCCTTTTTGACCCCAAAATCTGGGAAAGTTACCCTTTTTTATCCAAATCTGGGAAAGTTACCATTTTTGAGCCCAAATCTGGGAAAGTTACCATTTTTGAGCCCAAATCTGGGAAAGTTACCCTTTTTGAGCCCAAATCTGGGAAAGTTACCCCTTTTTATCTCAAATCTGGGAAAGTTACCCTTTTTATCCCAAAATCTGGGTGAACTTTTGAATTTAACTCTACAAAATACCAACTTGACATAAAAAAAAGATGAGAAAGCAAGGGATCAAAACTTCATAGATCCCTACTACTATTATTAACTGTACACTGTTTCATTGTTCATGTTCTTCGTCATCTCGTTCTAAAATAACGGTTTTCTTCAGTTAAATTTATGCTTACCAATATCAGCGTTGTTGTACGTTCTCACTGGATGCATTTGAATGAGAAATCTCAACATTCAAAGCGTCGGATTGCGAATGCTGCAAGAACAGATACAAGACTCGCTGAAACAAGAATGATTTGACGAATAATCAATGCATTTTGATGGATTTTAATTTACCGGAAAGTTTGATTCTGGTCCATCAAAGACAATAGGGCGACAGTACTTATCCTCGTTCATCAAGCTTGAGTTTTGAAAATGCGCAATCAACGCTATTTTTCCTTGGATCCGTGCATACGCTAAAGACGCAACCTTTTCGCTGTTAAACTTCTCCCATTTCTTTCCGTTAAACGCCTACACAACCAACATTTAATCCTCCGTAAAAACAAAAAAAAAACACAACTCAAACTGGTTTTACAGTTGTAATAATACCTCATAGAAGGGAATGATATGTTTTGGAGATAGCATATTGATAAATGCATAACCAACATTGCATTTGTTCTGTATCAAAAAAAAAAGATATAAACATCATTATATAAATCTGATTCACATATCTAAAAGATTCAAACAAAAAGCTAAGATCTTTACCTTAAAATCAATCGGTAAATACAGAAAGTCATACGTTCCGCTGTTTGTCTCGTCAATTGCAGCTAACAGCATCTTCGATGTATATCTGACCGATAATAAACAATAAATTCATTCAGATTCTGCATATCAAACCAAAATAGGAACATACATATACATATATATATATATATGTAATATAGTTCTTACTTATTAGGGATATTTTTAATCATCAAGGTTGTTCGAGTATCTTGGCCGCTGATTATTTTACCCAATTCAAGCTGAAACTGTTTCTTACTGTCTACCTGGTTTACATTAGTCTCAAGACGACGGCCCCTTCCCTGTTCCAAAGAGACATCAATGGCTCCGGCTGCAGCCAATCTCGGGTACGAACCATGGTTCATAAATAGATGACTATGTCTAGGAGAAGACATCATCCTGAAACTTGAAGGATCAGTTTCAATCGTGGCTCTACGAACACTAATATCCGAGTTCATATGACCCGCAGCTCCCCTAAAAGGATCAGACCCAATGAATGAAGCTTCTGGAGATCTTGAAAAGAGCCCGGGTGGTGCAGAACCAACATGATGATGGTTGTGGAGAGACCCGTGCTGTGTTGAGAAAGGAAATCTCGGAGCTTTTACGCTTGAAGAAGAAAACGGGTTTCCAATATTTGAACTTGGGATTCCCAATAGAGACTGAGATCCAATTAAGTTGGAAGATCCAATTGAGGAAACAGTTCGATGATATTGACCCAATTCGGGAAACGACTGTGCCAACTGAAAGGCAGAAGCTTTACGTCTCGAACTGTAGTTACTCGAAAACAAATGATCTAAATGATCCACCTTTCTTTCTTTCTCATTGTTCATCATTGATGGATTTGATCCTTGAGAATGCAGAATAGCCGATAGTCCAGAAAAGCGGTTCGTTGTTGGACTCAAATTACCAAAGATCGGAGATTTGCTGTTAAGCCAATTTCCTGAAAGTTTATACATAAAATAACACTTGAACTCGAGTCCGAAATCACAAGTAAAGGCGTTGTACCGTTGGTATATCTTAAACGGCCTACCAGGAGAGGAGCCGGTTAAAGGAGAACCAATGTGATGAAGGTAGCTACATGAATCATCTTGATCAAGATCTTGATTGATCAACATTGAACTGAAAAATAAAAGAAACCCGCAAAAGAAATCAGCCGATTTCGTTGATTGAACACAAGAAATGCACGAGTTTTGACGGTAATACTCACGTTCGACGAACGCCTCCAGGACGACTAGGTTCAAGTTTTATACGTTTTCCAGCTATATCACTTCTGTTTAACCCTTTAAGAGCTGCTTCTGCCGATCTAACGTCAAAAAATTCGACGAATTTGTGATGCTTCTTATTCGGTGTTTCTCGAATCTGCTTTGCCACAAAAAAATGATTTTACAGCAATATTAACGATACATCAGAAAACGAACGAATCAAATGACTAAAAAGAAGAGAAAATTTCATTACCTCCTTGACTTTGCCATATGCTCCAAATATCTTTTCAAGTTCTTCATTTGAAACCGATGGTTCTAAATTGAAAACCACCAAAGTTCCTTGATTTACATCCTTTTCCGACGGATTATCCTAAAGAATCAATACAAAGTCATACACTTTAACTATACATACAATCAGTATGTTTGAAAAGTATTGTAATTTCTAAAGAATCAATACAAAGTCATACACTTTAACTATACATACAATCAGTATGTTTGAAAAGTATTGTAATTTGTAGATTTGTTCGCAAACCTTAGGGATCGAGAAATGAATATCAAGTTTCCTACGCCTCAACGGCTTATTTTGTAATGCCCTCATTGCCGCTCGAGCTGCTCGAATATCATAATAAGAAATCATCACAAAACCTCTATGCTTGCAGGCGGTATACAACGTTCTGATATCGCCATATTGCTGCCAAAACAGGAAACACAATCCAAAATTAGAAATACGAAATGTAATATGAACTCTACGATTTCAGAATCTGAAAGAGAATCCACCTCAAAAAGATCTCGTAGTTCAGAATCTTCGACATTACTGTTGATATTCCGAACAAATAGAGTCCTAGACGGACGTTCTCCGTAAGGATGTTCACCAGCAATTGTCCCGTTCTCGAGATTAACGTCAGTTAAACCAATTCTAACGAAACCCTTATTCAAGTTATCGAATGTATCAGTCTCCAATTCCAAACCTCCTCCACTACCGAACAAATCATAATCTTCAAAATCTTCCAATGTATTATTAGGCATCGTAAGATCATCCGTTATTCCATCGAAAAGCTCTTCCTCATCAGGAAGTAAATTCTCAAGGGTCCCGTTCGATTCTTTTAAATCCGTTGTAATGTCATCAACATACTTATATTCATCGACAGTTCGGGTAACTGCAAGAATCAAAATTTTAATACAATTAGCAATGATTTAACCAAATAAAACAAGGGTATCTACGTTCTTCGAAGAATATATCAAAAATCAATACATACATCTTTCGTATGGAAGTGAACTCGAAAAGAGGGATGCATCACTTGCGTCAAATCCCAACGAAGTTCTTCTTGAGATATTCATCGCGAAAATATTACTTTAATCCTATAATTCAATTCAGATTCTTATTAGGAAATATGTTCTTTTGCACTAAACTGATTTTAAATCTCATGAAACTGAACTACTGAAAGACTGATCTAAACCTAGAAATCTTCTATGAACCAAACAAGCTAATGGATGGATCATTGATCATGCTGATTGAATATCCTCAAATCTTGGAACTTACAAGAACACAAGTACGATAAAACAATCATCTGACATGATCAGACATAAATCCAGATCAATATGAAGTACTTTAATCTCAAACCCAGTAAGAAAATTGAGCCGTTATGAATCAATACAAGATACATGAACTTAGGAGTAAAAGGGTAACAGTAAATCCAGGAAGTAAATTATAATCTTCCATTTCAAGTTACGATTACTTCCTTGGCAAGCATTACTGAGATTAAACCCTAAAGACAATCGGATTTGGAGAAATTCTACACCAGAATCATACACATTTACCGCAGTAAAAGCTCTACTTGTAAGGAGCTAAACATGGAATCAAATCGATTGAAAAGTGTCAGAAAATCAAATGGAAATTTGGCAATCAATAAGGGAATATTACATGCAAGCAAATAATCAAGAAAATTACACGGAACGGTAAAACAAAAACCCTAATTTGAATCTTGAAGAAACTAAAACAACGATTACCAACACTTTTTACTTCATCCATTGGTTTTAGCAGAATCACATACAAGCCATTGCTACGACAGAGGAAAAAATCAAAACTTTTAAGGAAAAAAAAATTAATTTAAGAAAAAAAATCAAAAATTTATTGAGAAAAAGAAAAGGGTAAAAAATAAACACCAACAGAAAACAGTCTCTTGCAGAAGTCTATATTGCCCACGATCACACCAGAGCATTGATAGACAGAGAATGAATGACTAACCTTTCTCTCTCTATATGTATATATATACCCAGAAAAGAAAAAATATATTATGGGTTCAGTTTTTTTTTTTACATCCCTGAAAATTCGATTTTTATATTTATTATTATAATCTTATATATAACATTGAAAGGAAAAAGAATCTTTTATTGAGCTCTAGAGCGAGAGAGAGAGTGCTTCTCACTGGTAATGTGAAGGAGAGAGAGAGAAGTGGAGAGAAATTCAACTCCATTTAAACCTCTTTTTGGGGTCCGTCATATAGATAATATAATATATTTAAAAAAATGCATGGTACTGATAATGATAATTATAGATAAATTTTAAAATCTTCCTTTTATTATTTTAGCTATTATATTTTTACATGAATCATCTCTTTTTTTATTGTACATATCCATAGTACACAAATCTCATATCATTATTATTGCTTTACTATATAACAATTGGTCAAAGATTACATAAATATATTTCCAAATGCTATATTAATCAACTTTTTTTATTTTTTAAATAAAAACTTATCTATTGATCGCATCCCTTGACCTCTGAACTCAGGATAATTACGATAATACCATTATGGAGGCGGTAGAGAGGAGAATAATTTTTAATGGTATTTCCGGAAACAATGGACAAAACTTTGTTCGGCGTTTCTCACGGGATTTTGTATTGCCACGTCAGTAATGGTACACGTGGCTTTGTTCTATTCATTCAGCTCGGTTTTTGCTCTAGAAAAACCTTAATATTTTATCTCACTAATTATTAATAATAAAGTAAAGTAAAAATTGAAATGTATAACCATTTTTTCGAGTTTATCAAAGAGTTTATTTTTTATTTCAAAAAATATGTGGACCATTGACACGTGTAGCTGCATTTATGCGGTTTTCTCGTTATGTTATGACAAATATTACTTTTTTAGAAGATAATTTTCTATAATGTATATATTTGTTTAATTTTTGTGAGAAAGCTTAGAGCACTAAGATAAGTTTGTTTTTTTTGTTTCGCTTACTCAAATAAAAGTTTTAAAAAAACATTATTATTCGTTGTTTCATAGGTTTTTTTAACTCGGTTATCGCACAATAAATTAATTTGTTTTTAGTGTTTTAGCATTTGTTTTAAATGCATTATTAGAAGCTAATTAAATTTATTTTGCTGAAATAGTAAGGAACCATTTAATAGGAAAAGTTCTTAAACAATTGGAAGATTACACGCAACACTTAAAACTTTTCGTTTTCGTTTTTTATTACTAAAAATTATTTTATATATTCGAAATTCTCGAAATTTAAAAAATTATATATATTAGTCTAAATCAAATCAAACGAAGCCCAGAAGCCCAAACTCGACCAAAGCCCAAAGAAGCCCATAAAGCCCAACTAACCCCAGGAAGCCCAAATTCGGCCGAAGTGCAAGTCAGGGTTGTACCTTGAGCCTGCTGCATAAAACACTTGTACTTTTTGTCCCATTCCCGCAAAGTTAGGATTTTGTGTTGTAGCTGCCGTTGTCATCTGCAGAGACTGAAGAAGAAGAAGAAGAAGAAGAAGGTGGAGAGGAGGATGCTTAGAGCTTCGCTTCTTTGCTCGTCGATCTCACTCTCCGACACTCCATTTTCCCTCTTCAATCCCCAGATTTTCCCGCCCTTTTCCATTTTCCGACGCTGTCGCTCCGTTGCGATTCCGTCTCGTTCTCGTTTTCGCTTCAATCTTATCCCAAATGGCAGGAATTCGAGCTTTCTTGTTCGAAGAACCGGTAATTAGGTCTTTATGGGTCGAAGTTTTGGGTTTCGCCGTTGTATTTCTCTGCAAGACACGAACTAGTGATTTTGTCTTTTCTCCGGTGAATTTGTTTCCTTGATTCAATGGAAGTTGCATCAATGTTATTGAGCTTGGTCGGAAGTGAAGGAACTTGAATTTAGACATTTTTTTTGAATTTTGGGAAGTCCTATCATTTGGATAAGCATAGATTATTCTTTTCATCCTTTAATTCGAAAGTTGATGAGTTAGGGTTTCTCTGCTACAGCCTTTCCAGAAGTGGTTGAAACGAGTAATAACGAATTTGAATTGGTGGAGGTTGGATTCTTGTCTGGTGTTCATGGACTCCAGGGGGAGATATGCATAAAACCCAGCACTGATTTTCCACAGTTACGGTTTTCTAAGGTAAAGAGGCTTCACAGGAGTTTGTATTTTCTCTTCCTCAAATCAGATTTTGAATTGATGTTTGTTTTGCCTTGATGATGGAAACCTAGCCTGGTAAAAGATGGTTAAGACGACAAGTCTTAGGGCAAGAAAAGATTGAAGAAGTTGAATTAATGGAGGGAAGATCACATCCTGGACAGAAGAGTTGGATATTGAAGTTTAGAGGACTTGACTCCATTGATCAGGTTAGGTTAACTACACTAAACATTTGATAATGTTCCATAAGATGTGGAAAAGTAATGAGAAAACAAGATTGAAATACAATTTGTCACTTGCTAATTCGGGAATTCTCTTCAGGTGCAACAACTCGTTGGTTCAACTCTACTTGCCAAAGAAGATGACCGTCCAGAGCTTGATCAAGGAGAGTTCTACACGCGTGATCTTGTCGGCATGAGAATTCTTCTTAAGGTACATATGGGGGGTGAATCCAAAGTGTCTTCAGCCTAAATTAGTCATCTTATTGTAGATTTTGTTAAGAGTATCAGTCTATTGATTTATTTCAGGAAACGGGTCAAGTTGTAGGAACTGTTTCTAAAGTTTACGACAATGCGGGGTATGATCTTTTGCATGTCATGCTTGATTCATCCGTAGATTCAAAATCTTCAGAAGGTAGTGGAACGGGTCGTCTTGTGTGGATACCATTTGTCAAAGCAATAGTACCTGATGTTAATTTACAAAGAAGAGAGATGCAAATCACACCTCCAAAGGGTCTCCTCGAGTTGAATATGCGAACTGATGATCGATCCAAGAAAGAAAGGCGTCAGCTTGTGAGGCATATGCTTTTTGCACTCTTCTTGATCAGTCGCCATAGCTTTTTGGCCGTTCTTTCTAATGCTTTGTGATATCTTTTGTTCATTGCAGCAATGGAAAGAAAGAAAAAAGCACCAAAAGCGACTTATAGCTGCAAAAAAGAAGTTATGCGAATTGGATCAACAGCATGTATTTGATGGGCTTAGATTTGGAGAGAAATCTCAAAAGAATTTACTTGCTGAAAGTATCATTGCTGTGAACTTCAATCTGTTTCAACATGCTTTGCAAAGTATCAAGACGTCAACCAAGAGGTGAAATTCAAGAACATGAACCAGAAGCCTGTTTTTTGTTTATTATTAAGTTTGAAAATATCATTTGATGTATCAGATGGGACACAACTGAGCAAATCAATGCACTGAGAGCTAAACTGCCGGAAGGTACATTGAACGTATCACGAAAAAGTCTTAATCTCGACGCAAGCCAAGATAAAATGGGTGAGATCTTCAGTTTGCTACAACAAGGCCAAAGTCTTATCTCTGAGGGAAAAGTTTCTTTTTGTTTGGTTCTTGACAATGGTGAATTTGATATTACTGATCCTGCGTCGTATCTTTACGAGCTACTTCGTGACGAACAGAGGTTTATAAAGGTCGGCTGATGCTTACCACCATTCCAAATTACGGTTTATTTAACATGATATTGGCGATTCTGTTGAGTTCATCTCTCTGATTATCATATGCAGGAAGAAGATCGTGCACGCGTGCCACTCATCCTAGTTTGCCCAGAACATGCCATTCAAACTCTACAGAAGCTATTTCAGGATAATGATGATTTTGGATTTGAATCAGAAAAGGTTAGATTTATAACTATTTCATCATAGATCATACAAGAAAATTTCAGCCAAGTGGATTTTTCCCATCTGGGTTATGTTCATTCAACTCGTTTTACCTTCCTCCAGATATGGTTTCTTAGAGAGGAAACCCTTCCAATTGTTTGTAGTTCATCAGAGGAAACGAAAAGACACAAGATTTTGATGAAATCTCCTTGGGAAATACTTGAGTCCCCAGTTGGATCTGGTGGAGTCATAAGTTTGCTTGATTCACACGCCATTACAGACACTCTTTCCAATCTAGGAATCCATTATCTACAGGTAATAAATAATACTTACTCATCATCACCTAAATCGATTTGTTTAGTGTTGTAAAATGAGTTGTTGGCTCGCGAGCCAGCTCTAGCTCGGATCATTTTTGAGCAAATTGAATTGGGTATTTTTCAGTTCATTTAAAAAACGAGCTGACGAACCGAGCCAGAAACGATCTAGAGCTTAGACGAGCTCGCGAGCTTAATACAACTATTTTTACATATTATACATATTCTATGCATTTATTAGATATTATTTAAAAAATAATATATTATTTCCATATAATAATATTATTATTTTTTTATTTATACCAAATGAATATAATTTTATTAACAAATAAAGAAATAAAATATTTTAATAACTATTACAAAAAAAAATATGTTTATATATTCGATATTTTGTTTAACTTCTATAAATTGATTTTCCAATTAGTATTTTTTTTATATATAATAACTTTTTTATTCATATTAACGTTTTTATATTTTATTTATTTTATTTCCTTTGTGAAAAAAACATATAATATTATTATATTATAACTCTTTTAAATAAAATATTCTAATTCACAAGCCAGTTCGGTTTTAGACGAGCTCATCTGAGTTGGTATATTCTAGCTCGTTTTGAAAACGAGTCGAGCTGAGCCAATTCATTTTTTTGCGAGTTTATGCCGAACTGAATCGAGCCAACTCATCTTAAACCCTCTGAGACAAGTAGATTCTCACAGGTATGCAGTGTTAATGGCAATGCAAAAGAGGCTTCCCGTTATATCAATCCGATACTTACAGGATTTGTCAACATCAAAGGAACTGAACTCGGAATTGAGGTGAAAGAAGATTTTGAGATGTTCGAAATGACATTGTCGATTAAGTTTTTGAAGAGATTAAAGGGAAAATTAGGGTTTGAAGGGGTTATGAAGATGAACAGATACATCCAGAAAATGGAGAAAGAATGGATTGAATCCATACCGACAGAGCCAAACTCGATCGAGTTTCGTTCTTCTATTTATACAGTCATTGATCAATGTTCTTCGTCTGATAAAATTTGTCTCATCGACATTACAGAGTAATCAAATCGATTCGAGAAACATTATATAAATGTTTTGTTATAATGTGTTATGTAATTTTAAAGCAAATTATTGTTTTGTGTAATGCTAAATAAATTAGTAAATATTACAAATTGATAATGTGTTTTTTTGGACAAAACGTAAAATAGTTCATATATTTTGTAGACCGTTTACTCTTTTCTAAATATTTTGGCAAAGTGATAAACTTCATATATATATATATATATATATATATATAAGTTCACCAAATAATAAGATATCGATCCATAATTTAAAAAAAAAAAAAAAAAGAGGTGTAAATGAAGACAGCCTGGTAGATCACATAAACTGCAACTGCTGTTACTGTCCAGTGTCTGAAAACTGATATTTCTGCAACACAAAACGACAGCGTATGGCTTTTCCTTTTAGATCAAGCCATCATCATCATCATCATCATCATCATTTTTATGGAATTCATGAGTTGAATTTCCTAAATGCTGGTTTCATTTGCATTGTCGAAATAATCAATCATTCATATATAATCGAAAAACAAAACCCATTTATAGATCCAATCAAGTATGAGCCTTTAATGCATAATTTTCATTCATGAATCCAATAGAACATATAAACTTCTACAGCTAATTATGTTTAAAACAAACAAATCAAAGATTAAAAAAAACTTACCTGATTTCATTTAGTGGACCCTCCTGTAATCACTTCAAATAAGCCACAACAATTTAACCATGAAGTTCTTCGTACTATCCCAATGGTTGATCTTTCAGTAACCTAAGGAGAAACACATTGTTTCAGTTTCAGTTAAGAACAATGGATTGGAATCTGATTAAATTAAGGAATAATGAAGATAAATACCTCAATCTCCTGAGATATTGGAACCTCAGATTCTTTGATACCTTCAGGAACAGCATTGCTTACATGAATATGATCATCAGATATAGGTACTGATTTCTCATCAGATGCAGATTTCTCTTCATCCAATGAATCAACAACTGAGATTACAGATGATTGATCTGATATATTATTCTCTATTTGAATCTGTTCCTTGGAGATTGGATGATCAAATGGAGTATCTGCATCAGTTTTCTCTTCATCCACTGAATCAACAGCTGAGATTACAGATGATGGGTCTGATATATTCTCTATTTGAATCTGTTCCTTGAAGATTGGATCAGTAAATGAAGTATTTGCATCAGTCAAATCCCTTTCTTCCTTGTCAATGTCATCATCTGAGCTACTGCCATTACTGCTGCTGCTGCTGCTACTGCTAGAGCTCTTCTCCTGATTAGGGCTTGAATGGTTGATGATCTCTATATTCTCCTCAGATTCAAATTCCTTTTTGATTTTTGATTCTTCAATGATTTTGGAGACATGATCATTGTTTTCACTTCTGTGATCGTTGTTTCCTATTACACAATCAATCAATTTTCAATATGTAAAAGAGATTAATCATATCATTTCATCTATCATATCAAAAACTATTGATTAAAGGACAAAAGAGAAACAGAAACAAGAACCCTAAAACATTCATATAAGATGAATCAAACAAGCAGAATGAAGAACCCTAAAACGATAATGCCAAGCAAAACAGCTCAGAACTCAACTTTGATTTAAAAAAAAAAAAAACAGAAGGAAGGAATTTAGAGATACCCATTTGCTTGAATCACAAAACCACAGAATCAAAATCAAAATTTTGTAATCAATATATAAACAAATCAACTGAAACCCAGATCAAAACAAGGACCCGACCACATAACAGAATAAACGTGATCGATTGATCGAATAATTGAAATACAGACAAGTAAAGAGAAAAAGAGAAAACATAAACTAGTGGATTATGGGCTGTGAAATTCACCAAAAAAATAAAAATAAAAATCGAAAATACCATGATTTGATTTGGTGGAGATATTGATTTGATGAACAGCTTGTTCCTTCTTTTTCTTGGCAGCTTTCCTCTTCTTAGCACCCGAAGGCATTATTTAGGGTTTTTTCTAACCCTTTTCTTCTACAGCTATGGCGGATCGTGGATTTATCTCCTTTTTTCAAAAAAAAAAAGGATGTGATGTTCTCTTTTTTTGAATTTAAAGTTTAAAGCTCCAAAAATCAAATCGAACAAGTGGGAAAGTTAATGTATTTATATAGAGAAGGAAAGGTTCTTCATTTATACATAAAGTTCATAATTAACTCTTAATTGCTTTCCGCGTTTGTCTTTTTCTCCTCTTAATTATTGTTTTTTTTTATTAATCAATTAAGAGTCTTTTTTTATATATTTATCCCTTTTTTCCGTGGAATTTCCACTAATAAACCCTTTTTTTCTTATAACGATTAAAACAAATCTAATCGGTTGTTGTTTTGGCTTATCTGGTATTGTATTATTCTTTTAATTATTGATTTTAATTTATATATATATATATTAATCTGTCCACTTTATGATGTAATAATGTAAACAGGGTTACGAATTAAATATGAAATTAATCATTGCTTCGTTACAATAGTTAGATTATCAATCGTCTATTATTTTTAGCTTCCACGTTATATTTGCACGAATATTTAATTTTTATTAAATATAATTTGTTAATCATAACTGCACACCAAACATGATCACGTGCATTTCATTTTCTGACTCTCTTGTTACCATTTTTTCCCATTACAATTTTTAAATAAAAAATATAATAATGTATTTTCTTAATTGTTTACGTGATTTCATTTAATTCGAATTCCCTGGAAGTTAATAGATTGTTAGAAATTAAACGGTTCATTATGAGATAGTTTAATAAAATAAAACAAAATAGAAAATGTTCGATTGTAAATTAATATGTTCAATTATTATATACATATATAATGGAATATGTAACAAAAATATTGAGATAGCTATTTGATTTATAATGTCATAAAAACAAGTGGTTGTGAGTTGGATATGTCAGAGACCCAGAGATATAATTCGTTAATTTCTATGTAAATTATTTTATTATTTTATATGTATGTAAATACTGCGTTATGGTTATTTTTTAATATATTTTTTGTTTTCCTGTATTAAAAAATAGAGGCTTTTTATTTATAGTCATCGTTTTGTGATAAACGATTATTTTTCAGTAATCAGATATGATTAATTTTTAATCCGTAGATTACCCCGACCCCGACCCCGACCCCGAAATATAGGCGTCACTGTTCAAGCTGGTTTCATCAGTAGTAGTAGTAGAAGAAGAAGAAGGAATCGATCATTTATGGCCATCGTTCGATCAGATTTGATCTTTTCTCCGATCTCTGAACTCATCAATCTTCATCGGAATTCCCTAATTCCTCCAAAACCCTAGAAATCTCGTTGATTATATTAATCTGGAGGGATGGAGAAACGATGGATGCTATGAGGAACAAGTGACGAAGCAACAGGTAGATTCCTTTAACACCCCATTTCTTCTATCTTCGATTGATTTTCGTAGAAGATTTAGGGTTTCCTTTTCCCTCCTGTCGTTCAGTTTATGGGTCTAAACGTTTTTAGAAACTGCTCGTTTCAATGATTTTGCAAGCTTTTCATGGGTTTCTTAATCAATTAAGTTTATCAGCTGCAATTTACTCGTCCTGGATTTGATAATATATTGAAAAGTAATGATCCAGCTTCTATTGATCAGTGAATGACTCAGTGATTAATCGTGTGGTTATGTTCAATTCATTGCGACTGGTTCTGGTTAAGAACATTCAGATAATAATGGCCATTGATGAGGTCGAAATGCAAAGGCATCATCAACTCTTTCAGTAACTTATTATCCTGTCGCCGTTAATTCATTGGTAAACTACAAAAGGAAAATGTTTAGATTCCTTCATCTGTTCTTCTTACTTTACTTTTCAGGACTCTTTGGTCAATCTAATTTCAGGTTTTGCTCACTGGTTTGATCGAGAATCGTGGTTTGAATCCAGGGTTTCCATCAGATTAAATCTGATTTCATTCAAATCATCAGCTTAATCAAAGTATTTCTCCACAGTTTAGAAATTTGGCTGGACATCAATGAGAATATTCTGGCCAAAGCTACAGCTATATACAGTGATACTCGGAAGTATGTAGAGAAAGAACAAGAAGACTTCAACGATATTATGTTCGACAGGTTTGAATATTTCTCGTTATATCGCTAAGATCATGGATTCAAACTTGCCCAACATTTTCTAGGAATTTTATTATGTATTTTGTTCATATTGCAAATGTATTAACATGAACTAGAAGTCTAAAATTTGGATGAAGCTTAACCAGGAGATGTTTAAGGTATCGATTACAGGAGAAAAGAATGAAGAATTGTTCGAATGGAAATTAATTCGATGTTATTCTTTCTGCAGCTAATATCCTCAGTTAGCACTCATGTGAAGAGCAACGAGTGAGGCGTAAGCACCATCAGAAATCTTCATAAGCGCATCATGCGTACCCTTCTCGGCAATCACGCCGTTCTTCACAACTGCAATCACATCTGCGTTCTTGATCGTGTTCAGCCGATGAGCCACCACTACTGTAGTCCGGTTCACCATGACCCTATCAAGTGCATCTTGAACCACCCGTTCAGACTCAGCGTCCAGGGCACTTGTGGCTTCATCAAGCAAAAGAATCTTTGGATCCTTAAGAATCGCTCGTGCAATTGCTATCCGTTGCTTTTGGCCTCCCGATAGCTGAACACCACGTTCGCCAACCGATGTGTCATATCCCTGAGGTAATGAGCTGATGAAGTTATGAGCATTGGCTGCTTGTGTCGCGGCTATAATCTCTTCCTCGGTGGTTCCACCAGCTCTTCCATAGGCGATGTTTGCTCGTATCGTCTCGTTGAACAGCACAGGCTCTTGGCCAACGAGACCCATTTGTTGTCTTAACCAGCTCAGTTTGAAGGTCCGTATATCAACGTGGTCGAGCAGAACTTTTCCGGAATCTGGATCATAGAATCTCTCTATTAAGCTTATCACAGTTGATTTTCCGCATCCGCTCTCTCCTACAAGGGCCACAGTCTGAAAAACCAGAAAGCAAAGACGGATCATACCTTGCCAAAAGTGGTAAAAGCTGCAGTTTTTCGCTCAAACAAGACGACACCTACCTTGCCAAAGGGAATACACAAGGACAAGTCTCGGAAAATCTGAATGTCTGGTCTCGTAGGGTACTGGAAACTGACATGTTGGAACTCGATGTCTCCGTTTACTGTCGGTAATGTTGTCCCCTCATCAGAACTTGAATCGATCTTCGGTTTACTATCCAGAATATCGAATATCGAAGCTGCAGCATCCTTGGCTTTGCTTGTATCCGGCCCCAAGGCACTCGTTTGGGACACTCCGATGGCGGTGAAAGTCAGCGCTAAAAACACCTACGGTTCTTCGAAATTCAAATCGGAAAACCAGAACTGAAAACGCATCAAAAGTCAGATGGGAAGTTTTTTTGCTTACCTTGAAGACTTCACTGAATGTAGCTCTCCTATGTTGCACCAAGATTGCACCAATGTAGAAGCAAAAGGCATTGATGCAATAAAGGGCTAAGAAGGAGATGCCAAAACCCGAACCACTCACCAGCCCTAATCGAACACCGTGCTTCTTCGGCCCTTCACATTTCTTCTGGTACAGATCCATTACTTTACCTTCTGAGCAGAACGAAGCCACGGTTCGTATGCTGCTCACCGCATCGTTCGCCACTTGACTCGCCTCTTCGTACATCACTTTTGCATCTCCGCTGAATCCGGTAAGGAACTTGCTCTGGAAATAACCTTGCAACATCATAATTGGCGAGACAGCGAGAACTGTGAACGCTAATATCCAGTTTGCAGTGAACGCTATGACCAGACCAGCTATTATCGTTGCTATGTTTTGCACGATCAACGCCAATGTGTCGCCCACCAGACTCCTCACTGTTGAAGCATCTGTGGATAATCTCGCTCCGATCGACCCACTGTCCAAACGTAAAACAATGAGAGACGGGGACGGGGATGAAGTTTCAAACGATCAGAAATTGTTACGGTCGTACCTTGAATTCGCAGGATCGTCAAACCAACTGATCTCTTGATGTACAACTTTGTTGAACGACATTGAACGAATGCGTTTGATCAGTTGTCCTCCCGCAACACCGAAGAAATAGTTCTGAATCGGTATAGCTATCAAGTTTGTTACCCCCAGTGCGACGTATATGAGTGCCCAAAAATGTGAATCCTTCTTTAGTTCTCTCGGTGGCTCGAAGAACATGGTGATCGAGCTCGAGAGTAGCAAACCGAATATCGGGAACACTATACCATGAACTGATGCCGCGACCGAACCAAGCAATAGAGCCGGAATTTCTGGTTTATTGAGGTAAGCGAGTCGTCTCAGGGATACATTCTTACGTTTTACGGGGATTTGTTCGCCTAATCTATCTTCTTGATGCTGATCATTCTCTAACATGTTCGCATAATGTTCTGGCATTCCAAAGCTCGACGTGAGATTGAAAGAACGACGACCACTCGAAGAGCTCCTGCTAACCGATCTTCTAACCGATGAATGTCTCTCGCTTCCGGTATGACTAACCGATCTCTCAATGTCAAAGCTTGTTTGGGGTTGGGCTCGCCCGTCTTCTTCCTTATCACCTTCTTGAAGGCGAACAAGCTGCGAATACGCTCCTTCCGGATCTTGGATGAGATCCTCATGAGTTCCTGGACAGCAATCAGATCTCGTTTCGTCAACGAATACTGAAGGAAAAACCGAAATGGTTGTACAAAGGGTTTACCTTTTTCGACAATTTTGCCTTGGTGTACGACTGCAATCATATCCGCGGTTCTAATGGTTGTCAATCGGTGAGCGACCACAATGGTACTTCTACTTGTCATAATGTTTCCTAACGCATCCTGAACGATGCGTTCGGATTCTGCGTCCAAAGCGCTAGTCGCTTCATCTAAAAGCAAGATTTTAGGGTTCTTCAGTATCGCTCTCGCGATCGCAATCCTCTGTTTCTGCCCACCAGATAACTGTGTTCCATGCTCTCCAACCATTGTGTCCAGCCCCTACATAACGGTAAGTACAATTTGAGCTTAAAGCTGTACAAATTCCATTCCATTTTTATACATAATTTACCTTAGGAAGCTTGTCGATGAACTTAGCAGCATTAGCGAGCTGAATCGCTGTTCTAATCTCTTGTTCGGTTGCGTTTTCTTTACCGTATGCAATGTTCTCTCCTATTGATGTTGCGAAAAGTATCGGTTCTTGACTAACCAAACCGATCTTGCTTCTGATCCAGCTCAACTGAAGATTCTTCAAGTTCACTCCATCGATCATCACTTCCCCTGCATCTGGATCATAGAATCTCTCTATCAGACTAATCACAGTCGATTTACCGCTCCCGCTCTGACCCACCAGAGCCGCAGTTGTCCCACTCGGGACGAACAACGAGAATCCAGAAAAGATCTGAACATCTGGCCTTGCAGGGTATGCAAAGTACACATCTTTCAGCTCGATTTCTCCTATAATCTCTTCCAATACAATGCCATTTGTGTCATAAGGGTCGATACTCGGTTTCCGTTTGATCGTTTCAAACATTTTGTAGGCAGCAGCTTGTCCCGCCGCGAATGCGTTCATGCACGGAGATGTCTGCCCCAACGACCTGCACAATTCAGAAATCAATCTCTTGTCTGCCCTGATGACCCGAGAATGCTGATGTTATATATATATATATATATATATATATACTCACATTCCTCCGGTCATGACAGCGATAATGACGTTCATGACTTGACCGCCGTTGTACCCTCTGTCCAAAATCAGCTTGGCTCCGTACCAAACAGCTAAACCATAGCTGCAGAAGATCACTGTCAGCATCGTACCGAGGCCAAAACCCGAGATCAGACCTTGTTGAACCGTGTTCTTATACGCGATCATCAGCTTGCTTTCGTATTTATCCATTGCTATTTTCTCTCCCGTGAATGATACTACCTGAGAAAATTGCAGAAACGATGATGAATATGCGTTCGTCTCGAGCGTTTTAAACGTTAATTTCTCAACTCACTGTTCTGATGGCTCCTATGGTCTGTTCCACAACGGTTCCTGCTTCAGCATAAGCGAGTTGGGCACGACCGGCCATTTTGGACATGATCAGTGCCATTGTTCCACCTGCAGCCACGAGCAAAGGAATGCATGCGAGGAGAACAACGGTGAGTCGCCATCCCTTATAAAACGCAATCGCAAACCCACCAATGAACGTTGCGATCAGTTGTATATACTTCCCCACCTACAACGCAAAACATTCTTCACTGTTATGATAAGTTGTCCAACATCGGTTAGGACATGAATTTTAATTGTATATATGGTGTTGGACAATCTTGGTGGGCAATTCGGGTTTTGGGACGGGTTCATTGGGTTCGGTTCGAGTTCGGGTTCCTCGGATTTAAAAAATTGAATCCAAAAAAACCATTTGGTTTTCGGGACGGGTTCCTCGGGTTTCGGGTTGTTCGGGTTTTGAACATTGAACCCAAAAAACCCGAATTGTATTTGGGTGATTTCGGATTCTCGGGTTCTTCGGGTTTTTTGGGTTATTTAAGTACGGATAATTCGGGTTTAAACGAGTAATGCGGGTTTTAAACGGATAATTCGGGTTTAAACGAGTAATGCGGGTTTTAAACGGATAATTCAGGTTTAAACGAGTAATGCGGGTTTTAAACGGATAATTCGGGTTTAAACGGATAATTCGAGTTCCAAATTTAACATACAAAAAATTAGGTTAGAAGGGTTAGGGTTTTTTTCCGGGTTCTTCGGGTTCCTCGGGTTCTCTCGAACCCAACTCGGACCGACCCGAACCCATTTGGGTTTTAGATTTTGAACCCATATGGGTTTTCTCACGGGTTGGGTTTTTCGGGTTGGGTCGGTCCGGGTAACTCGAAACGCTCATCCCTACTCTTGAGCTAGCTTTTGGATTAGTTAGGCACAGCCTATATTTGACATGGTATCAGAGCTTGGTTCATCCCTATTTGAATATATCGATGTTGGGCCTCCGATTGCGATGTTCATACTCCAAGATCGAGTCTGAACGTGGGCGTGAGGGGAGTGTTATGATAAGTTGTCTCTCATCGGTTAGGACATGAATTAATCACCTATCAATGACTTAAGCTACAAGAAAATGGAACCCGTCATTTTATCAGTCACTTGAAGCTGAAGAAATACGAACCTTTTCTCCAATAGCGTCTTGAATAAGAATGGTATCTCCGGACATTCTTCCGATGATTTCTCCGGTGTTTGTCTCAGTGTCGAAGAATCCGATGTCTTGTCTTAGTATTGTTTTGAGGTAAAGACTGCGAAGTCTAGCAGATTGACGTTCCCCTGTCACCATCCAACATGAGACCTCTGCAGAATCAAAAACTTAGTTAACTTGGGTCCCAAGTTAGGTTTAGGGTTTAAGTTAAGAAGAGAAAAAAAAAACACTTTTGGACTTACGGAGGAAGGAGACGACGCAAGAGTAGGCCGCAAGGTACAGAAACTTCACGGCCACCTTAAACAATATGGTTCACGTAAATTACAACGTTATTTTATCTTCCATGCAATTTCTCTAAACTTATTTTATTCGAATTTAATCTGTGCATATATATATATATATAAATATATATGTGTGTGTATAAATAGAAATCAATCAATAGAAAAGCAAAGCGTGGAAGATAAGTTTCCCAAAATAGTCCGAAGTTTCTCCTAAGAAGTAAAACATATTAGCATATCTTTTTGTATCATTAGTAATCACTTCTATAAATCAACTCTAGTCACATAGACTTCTTAAAATAGCAAATTCATAATTTTTCACATATATATATATACAGTAATATAAAGAATGAATCATAAAATAATATATATATATACGCGTGGACTAACTAATGTGCTCTTTACGTATAACTTATTATTAGTTTCAAATGAACAAATATTGAAACAAGGAAAAAAGGAGATATTTTTAATCGTTTTAAATTTTAAAATCGTTTACTAGATAAATAACATAAATATTAATACATAAAATTAAATAAAGTAGATAATTACTAAATTATGAACTAATGAATACTGATATCGTAGAACCCGATCTCTCCGGTATGAAGTTCATTTCCAAGACTAATTCCTCAAGCCGTTTATTTATTATTTTTTGTAAGTATAACCGATTTGTAACCTAATCTTTTGCAAGATTAATAATTAATAATAATTAATTACTATTAAATGAAGAACCCTAACCTGAGAGACTTCATGAACGACGCGATTAGAATCAGAGGAACCAAATGAATTGATGATCTGACCGAAGATAAGAGTCATGAACGGCTGAGTAAACCCATTTCCGACGGCGGCGAGGGTTCCGACGATCATCAAAACGTAATCGATTTTATCTGCGTGAGAAAATAGCTTATAAAACGATACTTTCTGATCTTCTCCTTTTTTCTTCTTCTTCTCCTCCTCTTCATCCTCCATTGTTTCTCTCTCTTGATTTTCCCTCATCTTTTAGGTCTTTTGGAAAGATCGAAAGGGAACTCTTCTTGATGGATTGAATTCTGGATTTCGATTGATATGAGAATAATGAGATTCTTGTGGAGTTTCTATAGAGAGAGAGAGAGAGAGATTTTAGAGAGAGAGAGAGAGAAACGCAAAAGTATGAGAGGAGAAAACGGTGGTGTTTAGCAAAGACGGTTAGCTTAGGGTTTCTCGCTTTTAAAATTATAATAACGTGAAGCTATTTATATAATTATATTGCCACATTTATATATATATATATATGATTATATTGTATTTCTTATATATATAGAATATTTCTCGTGATAACCAAAGTTCTATAAATAACTTAAATCATTTCTCATCCTTTTTAAAGTTAAGTAAGATATCTTTCTAAATTTGGTAAAAAAAAGTAATTTATATTGAATTTTCTTAAAATTAATGTTGTAACGAACAAATTCTTTTTATTTCAATTTTTTGGGTTTTGTAGACATTAATGTTAATTAATGATGTTATTGATAATAACAGTGATTATTTGATTATTTAACCTTCTGTATTTATATTATAATTAAAAACGAGAATGCAATTTGTATTTCACGTATGTACCTTTTTCTCTAAGTACAAAATAAAATGCAAAAGATATAAAATGTAAGCGATGATAAAGAAACAAAATTACATTAAACATTATGCACAATGCCGTATAAATAAACAATTAATTCAGCAACTGTTATTATCTAATTCTTTATAGTTTTTCCATTAATTTCAGTTTTTATCATTTACAATTTCATTATATTAGATGATATTATATTTATTAATAAAATAATTATAGTTTGTCCCATTATTCTTTAAACTCAATTTCAAATATTTTCGAGTTTTGTATTTTTTTTTTATGTGTCATGTGTTTCTTTCTTACAAATTTATTTACCTACAAGTCCATTTACCTTATTTTTTATATTTTGAAAATTCTAATTTAAATTTTAAATTTTAAATTTATTTCTTTCCTAATACTTCATTTTTTTTATCATTTGATTTGATTTTAATTTGATTGAATCGTTTCCTCTTCTAAAACAATACATCTCCATACTGTATGCTACATAAATGATTGTTATCTTAGTAAAATTTTCATGACACATTTAGTATTTCTTTTTATAAAATTATATAATTTATTATCCAATTAAATTAGAAACCCAAACAAAAGTTGGTATACTTAGTAGTTATGTACACGAATGAAACACAAACTATATTTGATATTTTATGAACAAAAATAATCGATCGAAAATTTACTATATACACGTTAAATACATACATGCACACCAAGAATGTGTTAAGGGGAAAGCAACGACTTAATTTCATAACTAAAATATAAAATATATAATGTGTTAAGGGGAAAGCAACGACTTAATTTCATAACTAAAATATTAAAATATATAGATATATATATATATATATATATACAAAGAAAATGAAACAAAATTGTCGATAGTGAATGTCCCAAAAAAATTGCCTTAATTTTAATTCGGTTTACATTAAAGATGCGTGACTAAACTAAATATTATTTTTTTAATATATTTTTAGACTAAAAAATGATGTTAACAATATATATGTATATATAGTATATACACTATCAATTAAAATCTCAATTTTGTAATAAATTATATGTTTAAATATAACTAACTACGATAAAAATATTGTAATAAATTATATGTTTAAGTATAACTAATTACGATCAGATATAATATAAATAATTTTTTAATATGTAGTTTATAATAAAAATAAAATTTCAGTTCTGTAATCAACAAAAATGGATTATAAGAAAATTAGAAAACCCAAGATGTGTTAGCATATATGTATTTAAAATTCCTTTGAAAAAGAAATAAACGTATCATATATTTGGGTTTTTAATAGACACGATTTACATGAAGAATTAAAAGAATTAAAAGCAGCTGTAACATGTTTTTTTCGATTTTGTTTTTTTTATAATAATGTATGTCCAACCATGCTGTCGAAGAAAATAACAAGATGACGTTGATTATTATAAAAAGATAAAGCAAAGGACACATACAATTAACCTTGCTCCAAACTTTTATTTATAATAATCGTAAAAATATTATTTATTTTAAAAAAACTAATCAATATATTAAACGTGACATTTTGGTGTCAATCTTGCTTTATATAGTTGCTTTAATTATTAGTTACGATATTAATATGTAAACAAGGTATAGAAAAAAAAGTGGTTTTGACATTAATCAGTAATTGCCTTTTTAATTTTTGAAACATTTTCCATATCTTAAAATTGGGGAATAAAAAAAGGTTTAGTGAGTTTGGTAAAAAACCATTCATATGTATATATATGAATGCATCTTCAATATAAATTATGTGTATTTTTATCATTTGAGGTTTGAAATATTAAAATTTGGCTTTTCTTATAATGTTTATATAACTATATATTAAGTAATAGAATTTTAAGTTGGCAATATAAATTTCTTTGTTATTAAAAATGTCATTATTTACGATCGCAATATAATATAATCAAATAGAAAAGTGGTATAACTTAAAATAAAGTATACGTTTTTAATCATTTTCACATTTATGTATTAAAATAATAAAGATGGAATTTAACCAGATTCTTTCTCTCCTCATAAAATAAAATAAAGAGGAACGGATTTACTTTTCTTGATACTTCATAATTAATTAGTTAATTACTAAAATTAAATAATACCAAGATTAATTAAATTAAACTGTGGAAGAATTCGATTGTGAGTAGATTTTGCGCAAATGCCGATAATAGCCTTAGCTTTTGGACTTTATGGGCCTCAGATATTTTAACTACTTATGGCCCATAATAGTGATAGACCATTTTTTTTTACATAAAGAAATTTTAGTGTATAATATATATATATATATATGAAATTAGTTATAGGTAAGGTACATTATATTATTTTTAATTAAATATTTTAACTGTAGGAGGCTTATTATATTTGATTTGTTATCATCGTATCACATCATTCTCCGTTTAAAATATGATAGTATTATTAAATATTATGATAAAATATCGAAAGATACAATGCAAAAATACAACGTATATATTTATCTAATTTAATATAAAGATTAAACTTACTCAATTTATATATAATAGTATAGTCTATCATCCTAAAATTAATATATATAAATATAGAGATTTATTCATGAATGTATAATATATTATATTAAAAATATATATTTTTAAAAATATTGAATAAACATATACTGGTCTCACGTTTTAAATTCAAAACATGGATCCAGAAAATAAAATTAAAGTAGACACATAAAAGTTTTGACAAATTTAAATGTTTTATAGTATATATATCCGAAAATCTATTATAACAAATATAATTTTAGAAGTTTATAACAGTTTCAATATTAGAGGATAGTTTCAGAAATTGTATATTAAAAATGCTGGAGTTTATTTCTATTTGTTTGGAGGAAATGTCTAATTTATAATTTTATTTCTATTTGTTTGGAGGAAATGTCTAATTTATAATTGCTGAAAAAATATTTAATATATAAGTTATATATATAAATATATTTTCTTAAAAACGACGACGTATTAAGTTAAACCCTATAAGACGTTTGTAGAGATCGAGGGAGGAGAGACAGTAACAGCGGAGAAGCCATGGCAGTCGTAGACGCTCCGAAATCTGTCGTCAGTGACGAACCAAACCCTAACCCTACGCCGAATCCGGTGGATCAACCGGAAGATGTCCGTGAGGCGGAGGAGGGAGAGATCGTCGGTAGCGATGGAGATGGAGATGTTGATGGATCGAGCAAATCGTCGGCTGCGGTTCCTCAGACGCACCCTCTTCAGCATTCATGGACTTTCTGGTTCGATAACCCGTCTATGAAATCCAAACAGACCGCCTGGGGAAACTCCTTGCGATCCGTTTACACCTTCTCCACTATCGAGGAGTTCTGGGGGTAAAATTTCCGTTTCGATCTTTCTTCTTTCGATTTCTTTTTCCGTTTTTGCGTATACCTTATGAATTGAATTTTGAATTTGAGAGAGAAACATTATCTGTTTAGAATGGAATTTCAATTGTTTGTTTTGTATTGCAGCAAAAGATGAACATATTGACTGTGTTTTGAGATTGCTTAAGGCTTTGCTCATATGCATATGAAAATTTAACACTTCTGTAAACTAGATATCGCTCTTCTCTGGAAGTTAATGCGTTCTTATTCTAGATACCTGCTAGTGGCTTATTTGAGTCATAGATATGGCTTATTTGGTGTTGAATTGGATTACTCTATCTGCTTTCAGAGAGATCCAACTTGATCAGTCTATAAAATTCTCAAATTGGTTGGCTTTGAAACCCTGTATTGTAGGAGATTCCATCTAGCTCGAATGTTTTCTTATAGGATGAGAGCTAAGTAGAGTCCATCTTCTCTGTAAATAAGCCGTTAGATAGACGAATTGGTATATGTAAACAACAATGGTAGTTTGTAGGATACCATCTTCTCGTTTCATCTTTTCCAATGTTTGATTCAAGTTGTGTTATGGTTGCAGCCTGTACAATAACGTTCGCCATCCAAGCGAGTTATCTCAAGGAGCAGACTTCTATTGTTTCAAACACAAAATCGAACCAAAATGGGAGGACCCTATATGTGCAAATGGAGGGAAATGGACCATAAATTTCCCAAAGGGAAAGTCTGATACATGTTGGCTATACACTGTATGGAATGGTTCATTCTTACTTATAAGTACCCAAGTTCTCTCTCAGCTCTATTATCCTCCAATAGAGTTTACCGAACTTACTGATTTTCCTATACTTGTAGTTACTTGCTTTGATCGGAGAACAGTTTGATCTTGGGGATGAAATCTGTGGAGCTGTTGTTAACATTAGAGGAAAGCAAGAAAGGATATCCATTTGGACAAAAAACGCAGCCAACGAGGCTGCTCAGGTACGTAAAAGTAAAAGCCGTTCCATACGATCCGAACACATCTGTTCAATTCTCAGCTCTTTTTTCATCGGATTCAAATGTATTGCAGGTGAGTATAGGAAGACAATGGAAGGAATTTCTAGATTGCAAAGACAACATAGGTTTCATTATTCATGTAAGAACAACAAAAGGGTATCTTAGTTTTATGTAATTTCAACTATTGTGATGATATTTGCTTTATGCTTTTGGTTTTCAGGATGATGCAAAGGTCGATAGAAACGCAAAGAACACTTACACAGTCTGAAACAAACCCTACCAATCTTAAATCACATCATGAAGCATTCACATTGTCATGTTCTTGAAACATAACATATCAGTTGTCAGATTAGGTATGTTTTGTTTAACTCAAAGATTCGATTTTGTTTTTTGTCTATTGGCCACGGTTTCTATATTTGTCATATGCCGAATCTTGTGTATATTTCATAACATATACATGTGCTTATGCAAATGAGTTACATTTTCTCTCAAAATAAAGCCTTTTTGTTAGTGGAGATGTGAAGGTGGAAGAGAGTAAAAGACTCTTCTTGAAAACAAACTTCCCATTTTTTCAAGTTACGTTTGTATTATTTTATTATGTATTTATGATAATATCTTATTTATATATTGATTTTCCGTTTAAGAAACTTAGTTTTAGTGTTTCATATTTTTTTTTTCCAAAAAAGAAAATTTATAACATACGAGTTAGACTATATATAATGAATTTTGGTGGACTAAATTGGTTTGGATTAAGAAAAAAAAATAGTTCAATACATATAAAATATAGTATGTAGTAATAATAATAGTTTATTTGACAAATAAATTTCATTTCTCCATTCCATATTCTTAATTGAAATATTTTGCATCCGATTTAGAATCAACTTAAACTTTTAAAAATTAGATTCATCAAATTCTCTTAATCAATATGGATTTTGTGACATATTGAAGTTATTTTCTTAATTAATATATATTTTGTGACATATTGAAGTTATTTCCTCTTTGGTTTTGGTACGGTGAGTGTAAACCGGTTTAGATGGTTTAAGTTGGTTAAGCCGATAGAGAGATAAGGGAGTGTCGGCAGTGGGCAAAACTCGAGAGCTGTGAGAGTCAACTCTCTCTCTCTCTCTCTCACTATCACTTGTGAATGCCCATTACTTATTTATTTCTTATATATTTTATTTTTTCAAACATTTAATTAAAATATGCTGAAATTTCTACTAAGCAATTAAAGTTACAATAAATAAACAAAAAATAAAATATAGTTTGTCTAATGTACAAATGTAGATGCATGTGCACATTGGATCTTAGTCGGTGACTGATGTTAGGATCCTATTATTATTTGTACATCCTTTTTAATGTGGGGTCAGAATACATAACTAGAATAAATATCTATCTATTTGTATTTGGTAATATATTTACATAATATATTTACTTAAGATGGATTCATTTAAAATATATAAAGTAAAAAATTAGTTCAAGTATCACTTGATTGTATCAATTTTAGGTCCACCGCCAATGTATTTTGACAGTCTTGTTTCACCTTGGAGTTTATCCTCTAATTGATTGTTAAAAAAAAATACAATTTTTATATTATTAATATAATTTTTTTATATTGGGAATATTATAATTCATCTCAATCCTTTAAACTCTTTAACAAAAAAATAGAATCTAAACCCAAAATAGCATTTTTTTATGATTAATGAGTTTGAAAATTAAAAAAAAAATCTAAAGCCTCATAAATTTCGATCTAAGATAATATTAATCACATATTATATATTATTATAGTCGAGATTTTTTTATTTTATTTTTTTGAATAAAACTTAGACGCGCATTGAGTGAAAAAATAAATAAATCTCAAGTCTTCAGTCCCTCAAAGTGAAGCTTTTTAGTTGTGGTTGTCAGTGGAGATCTAGAGAGGGAAGATAGTAAGACTCTAAGAGCAACGAGATCTTTCCTTCGATACATCAGATTAGGTTTAATTTCTTCTCCTTTTACTTCATTTTCAGTTAGATCCTTACTGGGTTTTCCATTTTGGTTCATGGGGTTTCTTCTGCAATCCTAAAGTTACCATCTTTCTACTTCGTTAGGGTTAGGGTTGATTCTTCTGCTTAAATCTATGATTGTTCTACTGTTCATTATTCCGTTTTTGTTCCTGAAGTTGATTTTTTTTAGTATAATGCTAAAAGTTCGGGTTTTTAGTTGTTGATAAGTGATGGGTTCTACCGAGGAAATTAAAGTGCCCTCTTTTTCTTTTAATAATTCAGATTTCCCTCATCAAATTGATCTTTAGTTCTGTTGGATCTTCAATCGAAATTAAGTTGAATCAGTTCGACTGTTCCTCTTTTGAAGATTATGCTTTTCTATACATATATATGTGGATAAATTACTATATATAGAGTATTCATATTCATATTGATCAAAAGCTTTGGATTTTGGATGCTTCAGGAGATTCAAAATCATGGGATCTAAGCATAATCCACCAGGGAACAGATCCAGGAGTTCTCTTTCTCTAATCATTGTGATAGGTTTATGCTGTTTCTTCTACCTTCTTGGAGCATGGCAGAAGAGTGGTTTTGGCAAAGGAGACAGTATAGCAATGGAGATAACAAAGCAAGCACAGTGTACGGACGTTGTAACTGATCTTGATTTTGAACCTCACCATAACACAGTAGAGATTCCTCAAACAGCAAAACCAAAACCCATTGTGTTCAAGCCATGTGATGTAAAGGACAAAGATTACACTCCTTGTCAAGAACAAGACCGTGCAATGAAATTCCCAAGAGAGAATATGATATACAGAGAAAGACATTGTCCACCAGAGAATGAGAAATTGCGTTGTCTTATTCCAGCTCCCAAAGGGTATATGACTCCTTTCCCTTGGCCTAAAAGCCGAGATTATGTTCATTATGCCAATGTTCCATTCAAAAGCTTAACGGTTGAAAAGGCGGGACAAAATTGGGTTCAATTTCAAGGAAATGTTTTTAAGTTTCCTGGAGGAGGAACTATGTTTCCCCAAGGGGCGGATGCGTATATAGATGAGCTTGCTTCTGTTATCCCTATCAAAGATGGTACCGTTAGAACTGCATTGGACACGGGATGTGGAGTAAGTCCATTAGTTATCTATATTCGTTTCGAAGATTTCGTTTTGTTCTTGGATTGATGTTATTATACCCTTTGTTCTAATGCGTATGAAACGCTCTCCATATGCGTTTCAAAGATCTCGTTTTGTTCTTGGATTGATGTTATTATACCCTTTGTTCTAATGCGTATGAAACGCTCTCCATATGCGTTTCAAAGATCTCGTTTTTTCCTTGGATTGATGTTATTATACCCTTTGTTCTAACGCGTATGAAACGCTCTCCATATGCGTTTCAAAGATCTCGTTTTGTTCTTGGATTGATGTTATACCCTTTGTTCTAACGCGTATGAAACGCTCTCCATATGCGTTTCAAAGATCTCATTTTTTCTTGATTGATGTTATACCCTTTGTTCTAATTCTGTCAGGTGGCAAGTTGGGGTGCGTATATGCTGAAAAGGAATGTATTGGCAATGTCATTTGCGCCACGGGACAATCATGAAGCACAAGTACAATTTGCACTTGAAAGAGGTGTTCCTGCAGTTATAGGCGTCCTCGGTTCTATTCGTTTGCCATACCCTTCACGAGCATTCGATATGGCTCAATGCTCCCGTTGCTTAATTCCGTGGACCTCAAACGGCGAGATATCATTACCCCATCTTTGAAATTGAGCTCAAACAATATAGTGACCTTCGTATATATTTCGACATTATCGAATTGCTTTTGTGTAGAGGGGATGTATTTAATGGAAGTGGATAGAGTGTTGAGACCAGGAGGGTACTGGGTTTTGTCTGGACCTCCGATTAACTGGAAGACTTATTACCAGACATGGAAGCGGTCGAAGCAAGATCTCAACGCGGAGCAGAAGAGAATAGAGGAAATTGCAGAGTCATTGTGTTGGGAGAAGAAATACGAGAAAGGAGATATCGCAATCTGGAAAAAGAAAACAAATGACAAGTCTTGTGATCGAACATCTGCTAAAATCTGCCATGGAAAGGACACCGATAATGTTTGGTATGTTTTTTCTACCGTCAAAGTTGAGATCTGTTATGATAAGTTATCCCATATCGGTTAGGACATGAATTTTGGACTCATATATATGATACTGGACAAACTAGTTTTTGAGATCAGTTAGATCCAACCCATATTTGACATGGTATCAAAGCCTGGTTTGTTCCGATTTGAATATACCGATTTTGGGCTCCTGATTGTGATGTTCATGTTCCAGGATTGAGTCTGGGCATGAGAGAAGTGTTATGATAAGTTATCCTATATCGGTTAGAACATGAATTTTGAATTCATATATATGATATTGAACAAACCTAAACTCTTGAGCTAGCTTTTGGGATCAGTTAGATCTAATCTATATTTGACAAGATTTTACAGACATTACCGACATTCTTGGTTTAATATTCTAAAATCATAGGTACAAGGAGATGGAAACGTGTATAACACCGTACCCAAAGGTATCAAATGAAGAAGACGTCGCTGGAGGAAAGCTAAAGAAGTTTCCAGAAAGACTTTTTGCAGTCCCTCCGCGTATAGCCAATGGTCAAATTGAGGGTGTTGATGTTGAATCATACCAAGAAGATAACAAACTCTGGAAGAAACGTTTGAATACTTACAAACGGATCAACAGATTGATAGGATCTACGAGGTATCGTAATGTCATGGATATGAATGCAGGTCTTGGTGGATTCGCAGCCGCTCTTGAATCACCCAAGTCTTGGGTTATGAATGTGGTTCCAACCATTGCGAAAAACACGTTGGGCGTTATATACGAGAGGGGTCTCATCGGCATTTACCATGACTGGTAACTTTCCTTCCTCGTATGACATATTTCATCGGATTTAGGGCTATCGTTGTGGCAATCTGGGTTTCGGGATGGGTTCCTCGGGTTCCCTTCCGGGTTCGGGTTCCTCGGTTTATAAAAATTTGAACCCAAAAAACCCATTTGGTTTTCGAGACGGGTTCTTCGATTTATAAAAAATTGAACCCAAAAAACCCATTTGGTTTTCGAGACGGGTTCCTCGGGTTTCGATCGGGTTGTTCGATTTTTGAAACATTGAATCTGAAAAACCCGAATTGTATTTGGCTTATTTCGGTTAATTCGGTTTTTTCGGTATTGAAATATGGGTAATTCGGGTTTTTTGGTATTGAAGTATGGGTAATTCGGGTTTTAAACAGTTAATTCGGGTTTTGAACGAGTTTTAAACGGGTAATTTGGGTTTTAAACGTGTGAGTGACTCACGCTTTAGGTTTAGGGTTTGTTCAGGTTTTTTTTCTTCGGGTTGTTAGGCTTCTTCGGGTTATCCCGAACCCATTTGGATTTTTGATATTGAACCCATTTGGGTTTTTTTATAATATCCATATATGTCATGGTTTGGTTTATTCGGGTTGGGTTTTGTCCGGATAAATTGAACCCATTTATCTCATGGATTGGATTGGGTTATTCGGGTCAATCCGGGTAACCCGAAATGCCCACCCCCTATCTAAAGGTCTGACCTTTATGTATTATATCTGTTACAGGTGTGAAGGCTTCTCTACTTACCCGAGGACATATGATCTTATCCATGCCAATGGAGTCTTCAGCTTGTATCAGAACAGGTCAGCCATTGATGTTCATCATCAGTATTCTTATGAATCCATTGATTTCTCTTAGTTTTCAAATGGGTCGTGTTTGATTTCTCATAAAGCTACAAACTTTATTCACATAACACAGATCTGTTCATCTCTGTTTCTGAAGATCTTCATATCATAACTCTCACATGATGATTCTTCTGTTCTGTTTTTTTTTTTTCTATGGTTTGATTTCAACACACAGTTGCAAAATCGAAGATATTCTGTTGGAAATGGATCGTATTTTACGACCAGAAGGAACAGTGATTTTCCGGGATGAGGTCGATGTGCTTAACGACGTAAGAAAGATCGCTGATGGAATGAGATGGGACACGAAACTGATGGATCATGAAGACGGTCCTCTCGTGCCGGAGAAAATCCTGGTCGCCGTCAAACAGTATTGGGTCGCCGGCGGCGGAAATAGTACGTCTTCTAGTGAAGAATAGCCATAATTTCTCAGGTACACCATGTTCATATTCCCAGGACCTTCCATATTCACTCGGCAAGACGGTGAAGTTTACTCGGATCGGATCCCAATGGAATTGAAAAAGTGAGGCCATATTCATAATTACTACAAAAATTAGGGGTCAAAGTTTAAATATTATAAGTAATTTTAAAGAATATTTGGAATTTTTTTATGTCCTCTCTTGCATTTCTTTTTTTATTTATTATTATTGTTGTTGATGTAGTTTATTTGCCCCTAAATAAGATACTCAAAGGCACGAAAAAAAAAAAAGTTTGCATGCTCATTATTGTATGATCTTTTTTTCTCATTAGTATAAAATTATTTATTTCCAATATTGAAAACAAAATCCCGAAATAATTTTTTTGCTGGGCAATTATAATTATAATTCCGACAGGGTTCAACATGTAAATTATTATATGTACATTAATTTTGCATGAAATTAGACATGACTCTTTGCATGGCCCGTGGCGGCACCAGTGTTCGAGAAATCTAATTATTTCGTTTTAGTTTATAAAATATGAATTATTATTTTTAATTTAAAAAATTTAAATATTTTTTGTATTAAAAATATTAATTTTAGAAATATAGTTTAGAAAATATCAATTTTTAATTTTTCTTTTGTAAAATACAAATTATTATTTTGAATTTAAAAATTTTAAATTTTTACTTTTTATCTAAAAAATAAAAATTTATCAAATTAATCATATTCATATACAAACAAAAGTATTAAATCATATTTTAACTCTTTGAATTTTTAAATGTTATCTAAAAAACACAAATTTATCAAATTAATTATATCGTAAAATTAATATTTTTAAAGCAAAAGAATTATAAATTTAGATTTTTTTAGATTAAAAATAATAATTCATGTTTTATAGATTAAAATAAAATAATTGAATATTTTTATGCTATATTCTCTTTATTATATAGTAAAGTTTTCCATTTTAGTTAAAGCATGAATTCTGGATTTATATATATGGTATTGAATAATTTTAAACTCTTAAAAAAACATAAATTTTGGATTCATATACATAATATTGGACAATTTTAAACTTTTAGATCCAAACTCATATTTGATATATATGATCTCAAAGTTAATTTCGTCCCCATTTAAATATAACGATATTGAAGATAAATTGTTTCACGTGGATTACGATATCAATATTAGAAGACTAGGTAGATAACCCTAAATTTTTTAATTAAACTCATATTTGACAATTTTACAAAGACACACCTATATATATATATATATCTGTATAATGGTTTTTTTTTTTCAGTCAAATCCTTCATGGATGAAAACGAAGATCATTGAGGTATACAAAAGTTTTTATATAACTTTGATACATATAAATCAAATTTTTTTGTTATAATAATATTTTTTTGCAGGTAAATGCAAATGACAAGAACAAAAGCTTTGAGTTTTTAGAAGCTGTAAAGGACCTTCCAATCATAAGTAAGACTCTAAATTTGGTCCGACGATGATCCTTTATACTATATATTATACAACAGAAAATGTGAATTTGTTGTATTTTCAGTGACTTCTAGAGATGAATGCCTAAGTACAATGATGAAATGCATTGCGGTAAGATTATTAATTAAGTAATTAATCTTCTAATTTGAACATGTAAATGATTAGTTATTCTCAGCTTGGTGCAGTTGAATTCCTTCATAAACCATTTTCCGATGATAAACTGAAGAACATTTGGCAACATGATCCTTTATACTATATATTATATCCGAAGTATTCGTATTCGAATCGTATTCGATCCGAAAAAGCAAATATCCGTAGGAACAAATATAAATACAAATACCAAGATTTAAATATTCGATAAATACAAATACAAATAGTGTAGCCAATTATTCGTAAGTACTAAATAGATACTTTATTTAATATATAGATATATATATATAATAAAATTAATTTTAAGGATCAAATTATAAATAAAAAATATTATTATAATTGATTTCAGATCAAATATAAAATATATAAAGAAATAATTATTATATTTAAAATTTAAAGACTAAAATGTAAATTATAAAAGTTTTAACCTAATTTAAGGATTAGAATGTAAATTATTTAGAATTTTTTTATTATTTTTTTTAAATTGATTTTATTACAGATACGAATATCCGACGAACATCCGAATATTTGCGGATATTCGAATTTACAAATATCCGTATTTACGAATACGAATAGTAAAATTAAATATTCGACGAATACGAATACAAATAATCGAATATTTACGGATATTCGCTATTTGCCCACCCCTGATTTTGAGAGTATATTTTATAATGTGTTTTGATATTGGTTATAGGCATTCAATAATGAATCAAGATCTCTTAAGCCCATGAAAGACTCCATTGATGACATGACGTCATCAGATGAGAAAGATCAAGCTCCATCAATCCCACAATTAAAACAAGGGTCGAGGTTATTACTCGATGAAGACATGGGTGAATCTAAATCTGTCGAAAATGGTAACTTAGAAAGATATCATGTGGTCGTAAAAGAAGAAAGAAAAGAAAGAGAAGGCATCACTCTGATTGATTCTCGGAAGAAAGATGACATCATCAAAGATTGTTGTAAATCGAGGAAAAAGCCAATCGGAATCAACAAAGCTAATAGGAAGAAAGTGGAATGGACGTCGGATCTTCATAAGAAGTTCGTTAAGGCAGTAGAACAACTCGGTGTGGATCAAGCCATACCGTCTAAGCACTACAAGAAAATTCGGATTTCGGGACTGCATTTGCGGACTGAAGTATCCGTCCCTAAATTTAGGGACGGATTAGGGACTAATTACAGACGGATTAAGAAAACAGTCCCAAATCCGTCCCTAAATTTGGGGACTGTAGGTCAGTCCCTAAGTCCGGAATTATTCGGGACGGATTAGGGACTGGAATCGTGGCGGTAGGGAAATTGCGGACTGCTGACTGTGTGCAGTCCGCAAATTTGCGGACTGCACAGTCAGCAGTCCGCAAT
>CM071866.1:44086988-44106351 GCA_036759665.1 Gynandropsis gynandra
GATTCCGTCCGGAAAATTTATTTAAAAAAAAAAAAAATCCCGACTGAAAATTTGCCGTCCGGAAATTTCCCGACGGCGATTTTCAGTCGGGAAATTTCCCGACGGCACAATCCGTCCGGAATTTCCCGACGGTTTGCGGACTGGAGCTGATTGCCGACGCTCATTTGCGGACGGCTCTTGCCAGTCCCGAATCAGTCCCGAAATGCGTTTCCAGACGGATTAGGGACTGATTCTTCAGTCCCTAATCTGTGTATTTCTTGTAGTGAAGATTTTGGATTTGATGAAATTAAAAGGGTTAACACGACATAATGTGGCTAGTCATCTTCTCACTACAAGAAAAATCATATTTTCGGATTGACTTTGCGGACTGAAAGAGTCGTCCCTAAGTTTAGGGACGGAATATGCACCCTTTAAGGACGAAAAAATAAATTTGTCCCTAATCCGTCCGTAAATCGTCTGTAATTATGGACGGATTCGGGACTATTTTCACGGGTGTCCGCAATTTGAAGACGGAATCACCATACGTCCGCAATTTGCGGACGTATTCGGGTCGGTATAGCAATTTGTCCACAAATTGCGGACGATATAGCACTCCATCCGCAAATTGCAGACGTATTCGAGACGGTTCGTCGGAAAATATTTATTTTAGTCCGTAAACCTTCCATAATCAGTAAAAAAAATTTCTATTTAATATCTTCTATCTATTTCTCACACAATTCTCATATATTTCTCTAAGTAACTTTTTATCGTTTCTAATTATAATGATATTATCGTCTACATCGAATATTTTCGTTTCGAGACAGTAGATGGGATGCGATCGGTCCTTAATATTTCTGTATTAGGGATGGATTAGGCAGTATAAAATTATTAAATATCTTGTAGTGTCTTCATGCTTAATCATCCTCCGGTCTTCGTTTTTCGCGTTGATCTTTTGTACGTTTTGAACAGAAATTTAGGATGCATAGGAGAAATATTCTGTCAAAGCACGATCATCATCATCATCATGATCATTACAAACATGGTGGGCAAATGCACCGTCCTGTGATGGCTTATCCGGCGTCTCCGATGTATAATATGTGGGGTATGACGGCGGCGAATCATCCTCCGACAATGTGGCCACAGCCAGATAGTTGGCAATGGAAGCCTCTGTATGATCCACCGGTTCACGTTCATGCATGGGGTAGCCCGGTCGTACAACCGACGATACGACCATGCAATCTTCATCAGCCGGTACGTAAGATTCAAATCACGACGATAATTAATTTATAATAAATGGATTTATTTATTATATTTATATGATTGAAGTCTCTGGATGAAGAAGAGGTAATAGACAAGGCGATGAACAAGCCATGGTTGCCGCTTCCGTTAGGGCTGAAGCCTCCTTCGGCCGAGTTATCTCGTCAAGGCATCTCAGCCGTTCCTTCTCCTTGCTCCATCAACGGCTCTCGTATCTGCTGACGTGGCTTTTCCTCATTGGTTGAACGTGTTTAGATGACGTCACGACGGGTCTCTCTCTGGATCCTATCCGTATCTACAGCACAGCTGACGGAACTGATTCGAACGAGTGAGTTTATTATTAAAAAAAAAACTGGTATTAATTATATTAAAATGAGGAAAAATAATGGACGGCTTAGATGAAGCCACGTTTGATGGTCGAGGGCCACAAGTGAGATCTGCGGCTGTAAATAGATCTGAGACAGGGGGTTTGATTTGACTAGTCGGAAATTGGAATATTTACTACTTTTTTCAGTTTGTCTTTTAAGTGGGTCCAACTATTTGCTTTAAATAATTTGACTTTTTCCGTGTCGTAAATAAATAAAAAAGGTACATTTTTTCCATCGCCATTTTAATAAAAACAAACAATTATCATTAATATACATATATAGGATATAAAACTTAACATAAAATTTGGTGTTTTTAACTTTTATAGAAATGTGCATTCAATATTAGGATAAAAAATTCAGTGCAAACAAATTTATCATAAGTTACCAAATAAAAACAGTATAATGACATGATAAGTTAGATTAATTAGACTTACAATAATTATCATAAAAAATGGTACAATATCATTAATTGCAAAAATTGGAAGGTCAATACGCAAGCATCTAAATTAAGTGAAGTGATAGAAGACGGAAAAAATTGTGAATTCCATATTTGGTATTTTGTATATTTTTGTAATTATTTTCTATCTGATTATCGAATGCCTCGTGTATAGATAGTCATTCCAAAATTATATTATAGTTTTCAAAAAAAATAATTTGTAGTCACATAATTATATTAAATTACAATAATCTAACAAAATAACATAATAAATGAAATAAAATTTAAAAAGGATATATTAAAGTGGTTGCAATTGGGCCTTCACAAAGGCCTATATAATAATTGGGACTCACGTCAGAAATTTTAACTACTGGGCCTCACTATTTATCAGATTCCATTTTTATATTATTTTTGTTTTTTTATCTAATTTTAAGTATTTTTATTACTATTTTCTTTTTTTCCGAGGGGTTTAACGAATATTATCAATCAACGTCAAAGTACACATTTATAGGACTTTTTGGACCGACCGCCAAAGAAGATTCAAAGTCAACTCTTTTTATGTGTTATTCTCTGTAATCATCTAATCAAATCAAATCTTGTAAATGGATAAGTAAATTGATATTTATACAAAATTTACACTTTTAACCCTGATTCAAATTGCAATGAGTTCAAAAAGAAAATTTTCATTTGGGTTTTCCGAGATATATCCAAAATTATAACTGTCATTATAAGAGTTATCAACATTAAAATCGATTAAAGTAGTCTCTTTATGCTTTTTTGAAAAGTAAAACTTATAAAAAATATATATAATTAACTTTTTTATATATGTATTCATTTATAGTTTTGGGTGTCATCTATCTAATATTATATATTTACCGCATATGTAAGTTTATATGAGTATAATTATTTCTTAATAACATCATAGTAGAAACATGATGGATTACAAATACATGTTTTACTTCCAATACATATATATATATAATTTATATAAAAAAATAAAGAATTATATTATATAAAAAATATGAATTGGATTCGATATAGAGCAAGACAGCTAAGAATGCATGAAAAAAAAAATAATAAGAAAAACAAGGTTGATGGATAGTGCAACTCTTTTGATGTGTGACATTTTTCACTCGAGCTGTAATGCAAGGCTTAGTGCATGTCTTTGTCATTTTCCTTTTACGTGGCTCTTTTGTATTCATTCACACACGTGTATATATATATATACATACATACATTCATACATGTATATACATGTTATCATAAAAATTATACTTAATTTAAACATGTCGTAAATGATTTTCATTCTTTTTATATGAAAATAAAACTAGATAGCGAATTAATCCGATTTAATCATATAATTCCAGAAATATAATGAAAAAACCGAAATATATGGTCAAAATAAATAACTGAAGTCATAGTATATTTGATACACTGAAATAGATCTTCTGGTTTTTCGTGCAAAACCAAAAATTCAATATTTATAGAATATATCAAGATGATATTTTCTCAGAAAATTTTTTTTATAAAACCATAAATGATAATGAAAATCACCATTCTAGAAATCAAATTGAATCTCATTTATATAGATACGTGAACGAGGAACCATAAACCGACAGATAATCAGTTAATTTCGATTTTCAATTGTATCGGTTAATTTCGTCTATCGTAAAATATAAAAGATACTAAAAAACTCTCTATGTATGTAATTTTCCTCATTCAATTCAATATCAACATTCAATCAATTATACTTAAATTCGATCATATTTAATTTGGATTAAACTGAATGATAACATTTACTCTAAAATTATTCCTATATATCTCGGTTTATAAAAAAATAAAATTAAAGCAAATATCTCGTAGATAGTGTAATTGTGGATCGAGTTAAAGATACGAATGTACATGGCAGAAAAGTTGACCTTATATATTTATATATATATATATATGTATATTTGTCTATTACATAATTATATTGTTTGCGACAAAAAGCATTGTCATAATCTTGGATGGTGGGATCTCCAATTCTGCCATTTATTTCTCTATGGTCCGACTCAAATTCACTAACCAAGATTGTGATTTGTTTTGCATGGAGACTGAGGTTTGCTTCAACGTCTACTTAATTAATATATTTTCTTTTGTATCAATTATTTTCGATATTATACTTGTCAAATGCACATATAATAACATTAATTGTTAAAAATTTATAGGTTTTTAATAAGCAAAAAAAATATAAAAATTATTTCGTTACAACAAATTATAAGTGATTAATTGTAGTATAATCATTTTGATGGGCATATTCTTATTTTATTATAGAAGAAAGTAGTGTAAAACATTGAAACGTCGTCGTTTAGGTGGTGACTCACAGCTGTAGTCATTCGTCTATATGTATCATATCTTCTTCAATTTCATCAATTTTTTTATTTCTCTTTTGACCCCTAATTATTTTTTCATTTCAAAAAGAACCCCAAAACCTTTTCTATATTGTCTTCGTCTCAACTCTTCCAAAGTTACAATTTAACCGTCTCTTTTCATTTTTTTTAGATAAATCGATTTCTATGGATTATAACCAAAATAAATGTTCATTTAATTTCCTTATTTGGTTGTTATTTGTTGGCAAAAATTAAAGTCAGTAATTAATTGTGATATAAATGTTGTGAAGGTAATAAATTTTATCTAGTTGTAACTAAAAGTGAAACATCCGACGAACATCTCGCGGTTCATAAATTATTTACTTACATTTTCCATTATTGCATTTGAGCTGTAAAGTTTTTTTCTTCCATATATTTTGGATTAAGATTATAGATCTTAACATAAATATTTCTCCAAAATTATGATTTAAGAAAAATATATTTTGTATATTCAATTTACCGGATAAACTAATTCATGTTAGATATGTAAATTTTGTAGGGTTTAATGTTTTTCAAATTAGAAGGACCTTTGGGATCACAAAGAGGGTTTGGCTTCATGAAGTGATTCTTTGGAGTTCTCGAGGGGCCATTTTTTGTGCACGAAACTCTATCGGGTACGTTCCGTCCGTACATACGCATTACATATAAATTATAATCTTATAATTTGTTCGATTAAATAATTCAATAATACACCTCAATATGTATGTATCATTTTGAAGTCTTATATATGAGAACACATTTATAATATATATATATAATAAGTTGAATGATTATGATTAAAGAGAACACTATTAATGGTGATAGAGTGATGTTATATTATTATTTCAAATATAATTAAAAAAATTACATATATTATATATACCCTACTAGTTGGAAAAATTAAATAGCAAGAGGGCATATGTCATTAGATTTTGTAGCCTCATATCCCACCTTATAAAATAATATATTTTGTTTACTCTTTGAAAATAATTTCAATATGAACCAGAAGTAAATATCATACATTTCTCTTTGTCATCATGATTTGCATTCTTATCTTCTGATTTTGCAAAAATACATTTATCTTTATTTTTTTCATTGTGGACCCAAACAATTTGTTTAATAAAATATTGGGAAAAAGTTGAGATTAATATATTTGAAGTCTTGATAAATTTATAAAATTTTATATGGTTTAGATTCTGATTAATGTATGATAAACATTCAAGTTTATAATACTACATATATTTTGTGTTTTTTTCATTAATTAATTAAATTAATTATATATCTTGATAGATGCGTTTATCTCTCAACATAAAATACGTATGAACATTTTAAAAAATAAAATAAAATAACATTTTGAAGAGATTTTCTTAATAGGAAAGTGTAATTGCAATTTTTTTTTTCATTGGAGGGGACCAATTTCCAAACCCATGTCTTGCGGATTTAATGTTTCTCCTCTCGAGGAAGTATTATAATGTTTAAAAAAACATATGATTTAGTATATAATAAATACAAATAAAACCCATTTCAACTTTTTTAAATATAAAGCATAATAATGGGAAGTATTAAAAAAAAAAAAAGGAATTTGGCTTCACGTAAAGTGCGATTACATCTACGTGGTCCAAAATTTCCTCCACTGTTGATGTTTATTTGCCAAACCGACCTACCAATCGCATGTAGTTAATGTGTTGGATTTGGTAACATTATATATATATATAAATAATTTTAATTATTTTGATAAAAAAAAATAACGTAAGAAGGAAATAGTTTTTAATGCTTCCACTTTCTCTTATATAAGCATTTTTTTAACTATTCACGATATATCTATTTATTCTAATAATGTACATGTTGTCAGGATGTAAACACTTCTATATTTAATATTTGGATTTCATTAAAATTATTATCAATGATTTTAATTTAAATTAATGCAATACTACTTGAATATAATTTTATATAAATAAAATTCGGAAATCTAGTCCAACTCCGCGTAATATGTGGTCTTTTCTTTTAAATAAACTTGTATTATTATTATTATTATTATTATTATTATTATTAATAAAACAATAAATATTTAAAATGGATGTATATTTTGTTAACGTTTCATAAAAAATAAAACAGTACAAACTTTTTAATTTTATATTTATATAATATAAAATTTATTATATACAGTACTTTTAAGCAGTATTAATAAGTTAGAAATTTCTAAAAAAAATACTTCTGAATATTATTATTATTTTGCTGATTTTATATTTATTTGTTATAATGATGGTGGGGTATGATATATTGCTGGTACTGATGGTTTCAATCAACTTCATTTAATGAATTGTTTCTGGTGAATTTTGTTATGTGTCAATCCATGCATTTATATATATATATATTTGCCATATTTACATTTCACAATTTAAACATTACATTTAATAAATATACGCTCTTTCTTAATAGAACTAAATAGAATACATTCGGTAGTTCCGACTTTTCAAAAGTATACTTTTTTTTTTCTCCTCTGTATTATTATTAAAACTAATAGGGAAAATTATTATTTTTTGAACATTTACATGTAATTACAACTTAATCATTGTCAAGCAATGTTCTTGATTAGGAAAAAAGGTTATCTGATTAACAACAGATTAGGTTTCAAGCCAACAATAGATTTATGATGACTTTCGGTGGGTCTTCTGTCGCCTATGTAATTCCATTTTTTTTAAATAAAGTTTGTTTTTTTATAAAATCTTTTTTGGTATTTTGTTTATTTGATATTAAATAGTTTATCTTATGATACATACATGTATATATCGATTAAAATCTTATAAAAGTGAAGACCTTTTTGGCGTTGGTTTTTCTTTTCAGTCCATAATTGTGGCATAATTTATTTGTTTTAAAAACTCGATTGATTAATTAATCAATTAATTAAATGTTTTATTTCGCCGACTGCATGGCTGAAAATATTAGCTGGATCTAAGACTAAATTATGAAATCTGTAGATTGGTTGTACTATCTTTCTTTTTTTTTTGTAAGAAAATGACATTTGACTTTCCATGTTTTTTTAATAATAAATAACAAGTATTTATAATTTCCACGAATCGTCGTTTTAATATATATTTTTTAATTTCGGTTAAAATTGTTATATAAAAAATCGAAGCTTCGTTTTTTTATTGATGCAAGTTGATGGTCTCTGTTAAATAAGAACCATAACTTTAGTATGTGTAACTTTTAGCAATTGGATTTGGGACAGACCAAAATCAAAGATTTTCATCATTATTATTATAATAATTTATAATTAATATTATTACATCTACCCTCATATCTTCGTGTCTGGTTTCATCTTATGTTCCTACTCTTCAATCTCTTCAGTGATTTCACTTCTATAAGTATATCTCTCCGACAATGCCCTTTTGATCTCCTTGACTTCCCCTTATTCCAAAAAAAAAAAAAAATCCGTACAGCTCCTGTGTACGAACATTCCCCCACGTGTCAGCATCGCCGCCAAACCCCGATCATAAACGATGAGAACCAGACGTGGGAAACGCCCGGAGGTACGTTTTTCCGGCGGTTTTTCCTTGTCGGAGAAGTAAGAGTATTTGATGATGATCGATCATGTGAATTTTTTTTATTTTTATTTTAGCAGCCTTTTTGGCCGTCGATTGTGATGAAGAAATGGCTTAATATAAAACCTAAAGTATATGATTTTAGTGAAGATGAAGTTGATACAGAGACCGAAAGTGAAGATGATGGTACGTTTTCTTTTGAATTTAGGTCAAAATTTGAAGTAATTTCATCGATTAAATTTCTGGGTTTCTTTTTTTTTCTATTTAATCGTTGAAATTGAGATTTTTTTTTTTATGATCAGCGTGTTCAGTCAAAGACGCTCCAAACGTTTGCTGTGCCGTTGACGATGATCAACGCGGCGTCCGAGGACTCGAAGCCGATTGTGATGGTCAAATTTCAGGCAATGATTCTGAATTATTTTTTTTCATTTTGTATTATATGATTCATTAATTCAGATACAATAATCAATTTTTTTTCTGGATTTTTATTTTTTTTTCTCTCCAGACGGTGGCTTGAGGGGTTATCAGCTGAAGCACCGTCGAGGCAAGTCGGAGACTTTACGTGTTCAGTACATAAACACGAAGGACATCAGGTCGTACATCTCGTGTCTCCGGCCATAGTCAAATCTTTTTCCGGCGAGTTTTTTTAATCTGAAACTTGTTTCCTCAGGGTGACGGTGGCTTCCTGGAATGTCGCCGGGAGATTACCTCCGGACGATCTCGATATCGACGACTGGCTTTGTACGGACGACCCTGCAGATATTTACATCATCGGGTAAAAAGCTTTTTTTTTTCCCTCTGTTCTTTATGTGATTCAACAGTTTCAATCTTATAAACAGATTAATATAATATTTTATTGATTCTTACAGATTCCAAGAAGTGGTTCCGTTGAATGCGGGGAACGTTCTGGGAGCAGAGGATCGAGGACCGATTCCAAAATGGGAATCAATCATTCGAAGAACTCTGAATAAATATCACCATGAATTAGAACTTCAATCTCCCTGTAATAACATTCTTCAAAGATCTCAGAGTGCTCCATTAACTCCTGATGTAATACCACCCATCTCCATTATCACCGATGCTCTCGTCGAGAATCTCGTCGCCGGTCATTCACTCGATCTGACAACCGACGAGTTCATCGACTCTGCTCCACCGGTGATAAGTCTTGAACCTGTAGAGAATCCAAACCCTAATCTGGATTGGCCAGAACGACCCTTAGATGAAAACCCTCAGATCATTGGGTTTCCAAAGAAACTGAGACGTGTCTGGAGTAGTAACGCCAGATTAGGGTTTACTCATCCAGAGAATTTGGTAGCGGGTAAGTTTGCTTCTAACGCAAGAAACATGAAACGATCACGGAGCTTTGAAACCCTTGGAATGAGTTGGAGGGATTTAAAAGAAGAAGATGATCCGTCTGAGAAAGAAGAAGAAGAAGAAGGAGCTACAGAAGCTGAGTCGTCTGATGGAGAATCGTCTTCACGATCAGAAGAAGAACAGATCGATGATACTTATGGAATATCCATGAATCTGTATCATGAATGTACGGAAGCAGAACGACGTCAAAAGTATGTACGTATTGTAAGCAAACAAATGGTGGGGATATATGTATCGGTTTGGGTTCGCCGGAGATTGAGAAGACATATCAACAATCTGAGAGTTTCTCCGGTGGGAGTAGGGTTAATGGGTTACATGGGAAATAAGGTAAGGTAACAAAACCTAACTTGTTTAACAAGTAAAAACAAAAGCAGAAAGTTTTTGATGATGATCATTCAATGCAGGGATCAGTTTCAATCAGTATGTCATTATATCAATCACGAATGTGTTTCGTATGTTCTCATTTGACGTCTGGTCAGAAAGATGGAGCAGAACAACGCCGGAATGCTGACGTGTACGAAATAATCCGCCGTACACGATTTACATCAGTTCTTGACAGCGATCAACCCAGAACAATACCATGCCACGAGTAAGAATCAAAAAACACAACAATTCAAGAAACAAAAACGTTATAAAATTAGGGTTTACTTATATATATTTTGGTGTCTGAAACTGTCAACAGTCAAATATTCTGGTTTGGAGATTTGAACTACAGACTTAATATGTCAGACTCAGATGTACGGAAGCTTATATCTCAGCAACGATGGGATGAACTCATTAACAGTGATCAGGTTTGGTTAATTTCATGCTTTTCCGATGTAAATTTTGGCCGGAAAACTTAATTCATGAGATAAATCTGTCGTTATTGATTATAGTTGATCAGAGAACTACGAAGAGGGCATGTTTTTGATGGTTGGAAAGAGGGTCAGATCAAATTTCCGCCGACGTATAAATACGAATTCGACTCCGATCGATACGCCGGAGAAAACCCTAAAGAAGGAGAAAAGAAGAGAGCTCCTGCATGGTAAAGATCAAATTCAAATCGGATAATATAAAGAAATATAATATAAAAAATATCAAACTATTTTATTTTAGTCTATGTACAAAATATCAAATTTTTTAATTTTTGCCTATAAAATACAAATTATTACTTTAAATTTAAAAATTTTGAATTTTACATTTTATATAAAAAACACAAATTTATCAAATTAATCATATCCGTAAACAAACAAAAACACTAAATCATATTTTAAATCTTTAAATTGTTAAGTGTTGTCTAAAAAAACACAAATTTATCAAATTAATCGTATCTTAAAAAAATTAGCGTTTTTAAGATAAAAAAGTTATGAATTTAAATTATTTTGGGTTGAAAATAACAATTCATGTTTTATAGATTAAAATAAAATAATTGAATATTGTTTTATGCTATATTGAATGGATTATATATGTTGGAATTGCAGGTGTGATCGAATATTATGGTTAGGAAAAAACATAAAACAGATGAATTACAAGAGATCGGAGATAAGGTTGTCGGATCATAGACCGGTGACTTCGGTGTTTGGGGTTCAAGTGGAAGTTTTCGATCACCGGAAACTTCAAAGAGCTCTCAATGTTAACAATGCCGCCGCCGTACATCCTGAACCTCTCTTTTTCATATGATCAATACATACACACAAAATAAATATTTTTACACATTTTTCCAAAAAAAAAAATCAGTAATTGTATTTTCTAAATACCTAACGAAAGTCTTTGATTTGTTATATTGTCGTTTTTTTTCTTCTTTTTATTGTAATATTTTCGGATGTGGTGTGATTGTATTAAAATATTCGCACTGATTCCTTCTTCGAGAAATTTCCTCATATGATTAGTGTATTTATTTATAAATATATGTATCGTTAGTCAAAGATTCTTTTATTAATGGTTAATAACATTAGAAAAATTACGTTTGTCCTTTTGAAATAATATATTCTATTTAAGAATATATTCCCTTGTTCTCTCTTAATTTAAATCTTTGTTTAAAAGGGATTGTACTAAATATTCAACGTTTTCAAACACCATTACAAATCCAAATGGAAATGAATTAAATCCTATTATCTCTTGAAAATAATCATGTAATTACATCAGAATTTAGTAAAAAAAATTTCAAAAATTTAGGATTAGTGCATAAAACGGAATTAAAAATCGATTAAATATATAACTCATATTTTTATATTTAAAAATAAATACATTTTCCCTGCAAGGACCCAAGAAGACATGGGCACGTGCCCATGATAGACTTATCATGTGACCCTCTTTTTTTTATTTTTTATTTTTTTTCTCTCTATCGTTTACTTTGATTAACCAATTTCCCAAGACAATACATTCTCACCATTTCTTGGTTCGAGTCATTTATGGATTCCCGTAATGTATATATATATATATTATATTATATAATTGAATTTTATCTTCTGCATAAATTTCGAAAAATCGTGAAGGTTATAGTTTGTCTCCATAATTACTTTCTATGCTGGTATGTTTATAATTAATTTGTTATAAAAGTTATTGTATAGAGTTTTCAAGCTTATATATTATATGTATTTTTTAAAAGATAATGATTATAGATTCTATTTAGATATAATATTTGTTAGTTAATAGAATACCCATTATGAAAAATGTATTTTTTTTAAATAAAAATAAAGATATTTGGTTGGCATAGTTAATGATATCGAATTTTCAACTCTCTGCAGCCTTTGTGGTTAGATTTTTCAGATTTCTCTTCTCACTGTTCAATCAGAAAGTACCTCCTTTTGTTTTATTTCACTTTTATTTTTTTAACTTATATATATATATATTATTAGCTTCTTTCTTCTTTTTTTTTTCTTTTTTTTTTCTTTTTTTTTGGATAAATTTATATTCCACTGCTTCCCAAGCTGCTGCAAGCAATCAAAGGCAAACCAAAATCCCACCATTGTTATGACCTCACTTTCCCGGAAAACGACGGAAAATCCCTCAATAACCCATCACAAAACATTTCCCTTTGAACTCTTGTTTCCTGTTTCCCATCCAAAATTTCTCATTTTTCCTTAGAAATCCTTAAAATTGTTCATCTTTTGATGTGAAACAAAGAGAGAGAAAGAGAGAAAGAGAAATGGGTTGCTTGCATTCAAAAACTGCTCATCTACCTTCTCCAGATGATCCATCAGCTCCGAAGAAACCAGAATCAGGCATCTCCTTGATTCTATCTTTTTACTGTGTAGATTCAGTTCGCTCTATGCATTTTTTTGTGGGTTTTAGGGTTTCTGATGTTTTAAGCAGAAAAAGTTGGAAAGTTTCCACCTTTTTTGACCTAAACCCTCTTTTGAATCTTCTTTGCTAAACATATTACCTTTTTATCATTAGGGGTTGTTTAGTTTCTTGCAGGGTTTTGGTTTTTTCATCTTGTAATAACTATTGTTGTGTTGCAGTGAATGGGGACCAAGTGGATCAAGAGAATCAAGTTACAGTTTTTAAAGAATTTGATCTAAATGAGTTAAGGAAAGCAACAAATGGTTTTAGCTCTGTCTGCATTGTGTCTGAAGGTGGAGAGAAAGCTCCCAATGTAGTTTACAGAGGAAAGCTTGAAGGTAACAGGCTTGTCGCTGTTAAGCGATTCTCTAGACAGTCATGGCCTGATGCTCAACAGTTTCTGGTAAGATTGTGAAAAAGGAATCAACTTAGGGTTTGCTGTTTGATTGCTGATGGATAGATTGAATTTGAGCTCAGATTTGAGACAAAGTATGAAATTCTTCAACTGGGTAATGATTTTTCTGTTCAAGTTTGGAGCTTAAAGAGGGTATAAATTGGAAAGATTAACCCTTTTTTGAATGAATCAGGCAGAAACAATTGGTGTTGGTAAACTTAGACACCAAAGATTGGTGAATTTGATTGATAGATTTTTCTGTTCATTTAGTTATAGGGTTTGAATTTGAGCTTAGATTTGAGACAAAGTATGAAACTTTATTCTTTCTTCAATTGGGGAATGAATTTTCTGTTCATTTAGTTATAGGGTTTGAATTTGAGCTCAGATTGAGATCAAATATGAAACTTAATTCTTTCTTCAATTGGGTAATGATTTTTCTGTTCATTTAGTTATAGGGTTTGAATTTGAGCTCAGATTTGAGATAAAGTATGAAACTTTATTCTTTCTTCAATTGGGGAATGAATTTTCTGTTCAAATTTGGAGCTAAAGAGAGGATAAAAATGGAAAGATTAACCCTTTTTTGAATGAATCAGGCAGAAGCAATTGGTGTTGGTAAACTTAGACACCAAAGATTGGTGAATTTGATTGGATGCTGTGCTGAAGGAGATGAAAGATTATTGGTAGCAGAATATATGCCTAATGATACACTCTCAAAGCATCTCTTTCATTGTACTATCCTTTTCTATTAATCATTCATATTCTTTCAATCCTCTTTGGAAGCTTTATGGTCGTACTCGTGTTTTTTTTTTTGCAGGGGAAAAACAGCCACTTCCATGGGAAATGCGTGTTCGAGTGGCAGAATATATAGCGCAAGCACTCGATCATTGCAACGTGGAAAACAGGAAAATCTATCATGATCTTAACGCATATAGAATCCTCTTCGACGAGGTATGTATTGTTATGATAAGTTGTCCCACATCGGATAGGACATGAATTTTGGGACTTGTATATATGGTGTTGGGCGACCCTAAACTATTGAGCTAGTTTTTGGGATTATTTAGGCTCAGCCCATATTTGACATGATATCAGAGCCCGATTCGTCCCAATTTGAATATACCGATGTTGGGCCCCCGATTGCGATGTCCACGCTTCAGGATCGTGTTGTCCCACATCGGTTAAAACATGAACTCTGGAACTTGTATATATATATATGGTGTTGGTCAACCTTAAACTCTTGAACTGTCTTTTGGCCATTCCATATTTGACATGTATTTCATCGGAATAATTTTGTATATAAATGTCAAACTTGCATTCGTTGTATTCATTGATTCTTACAGGATGGTGATCCTCGTTTATCGAGTTTTGGTCTTATGAAGAATAGTAGAGATGGAAAGAGCTATAGTACTAACTTAGCTTATACTCCTCCCGAGTTTTTACGAACAGGTACATATATATATATATATATATATATGCCCACAATCAAGAACATGAATAATCTGTATTTTCATGATCCGATGCAGGTAGAGTCATTCCTGAAAGTGTGATTTACAGTTATGGAACCGTTCTTTTGGATCTTCTAAGTGGCAAACATATTCCACCGAGCCATGTATGTGCCCTAATCTCTTTCAAAACATAATTTTGAGCTCGAAATCTTTTCCGGGCAATCCCTGGTTTGTGCAATTTAGCATTCAAGATCACGAATTTGAGCTAAAGTAGTGATCTTAATCTGATCAGGCCCTCGATATTATAAGAGGAAAAAATGTGTTGCTACTGATGGATTCATCTTTAGAAGGGCAATACACAAATGAAGATGCCACTAAATTAGTTGAACTTGCTTCAAAATGTCTTCAATCCGAAGCCAGGGATCGACCCGATACCAAATTTCTTCTTTCTGCTGTAGCACCATTGCAAAAACAAAAAGAGGTGAAGGGTCGTTTAATCGGATTGACGCCCATTATTCACATATACATTCCGGTGATAAAAATGTTTGCTTTTTCTGTTTCTTGATTATGTTTTTTCAGATTGCATCTCATGTCTTGATGGGTTTACAAAAGAATACAGTAGTTTTACCAACTATGCTTTCTCCTCTTGGAAAAGCTTGTTCTAAAATGGATCTCGTTACCGTTCATGACATTTTGCTTAAAACTGGTTATAAAGACGAAGAAGGGGCGGAAAACGAGGTATTAATCTGTTTCCGAGTCAATTTTGTTGTTACGGGTTCTTAATGTTAGATCTTTGGATTCAGTTATCATTTCAAGAATGGACACAACAAGTGCAAGAGATGCTGAATACAAAAAAGTTTGGAGATATTGCTTTTCGAGATAAGGATTTCAAGAACGCGATTGAATGTTACTCGAAGGTAAAAAGAAAACGATTCTAACCCGATAATCGAATTTAAAGATTCATCAAGAAGAAGACTTTTTCATGTTTGCTTTGCTTAAAACGATTCTAACCCGATAATCGAATGTAAAGATTCTTCAAGAAAACATGTTTCCATGTTTGCTTTGCTTAAAACGATTCTAACCCGATAATCGAATGCAAAGATTCATCAAGAAGAAGACTTTTTCATGTTTGCTTTGCTTAAAACGATTCTAACCCGATAATCGAATTTAAAGATTCTTCAAGAAGAAGATTTTTTCATGTTTGCTTTGCTTAAAACGATTCTAACCCGATAATCGAATGTAAAGATTCTTCAAGAAAACATTTTTCCATGTTTGCTTTGCTTAATCTTTGTATTTGGTATCTGTGTGAATCAGTTGGTGGCAATGATGTCAGGACCGTCTGCAACGGTGTTTGCGAGAAGGGCATTTTCGTACTTAATGACAGATCAACCCGAGCTTGCGTTGAGGGATGCAATGCAGGCACAAGTGTGTATACCCGAATGGCCAACGGCGTTTTACCTTCAAGCGATGGCATTGTCGAAACTGGGGATGGAGACAGATGCTCAAGATATGCTGAACGATGGTGCGGCTTTTGAAGTTAAACGACAGAACAGTTGGCGAAACTGAAGACGAAAGTCCCGATTATTTTTAAGGGTCGTTTCAGACAGTTGAAAGGTGTTGTCTTGTAAGAGAAAACTGAAAGAGAGAGAGAGATTGATGGTGTTGTTTTGTGATGGATTGAGTTCTTCTGCAGGAAATGTTCTGTTTGTTGTTTTGGAAAAGAAAGTGTAAAATCTTATGGTAAAAGGAAAAATAATGGCAAGACTTTTTCAATATTAACATCTTTGAGTTGAGTAAGAGTTCCTTAACCGATGAAAACGTTGCGTTTGCGTTTAGCGTTGTGTTTCTGTTTAACGGCGTTTATATCAATGGTTGGTAGTGTTTTGTTTCATTTTATTTGAATGGTGAAAACATTGCGACTAAAAACGAAAAATTGTTGCGATTGCATTTTAGATAAAATTAATTGTTGCAATTGCATTTTAGATAAAATTAATAAAATAGATAATAAAATTGTTGCGATTGTGTTTTGTATACTTTTTAATTATAATTTTCAAATATTTGAAATACATTTTAAAATTAAAAAATTATTAAAATATTTAAATATACAATACATGTAATAAAAGGGTATTTTCGTAATTTTATTAAAACTGCACTGAAACTCAAATGTCACGTAACATAATTTCAAATTTTTAAATTTTGCGCTTCGCCACGTTTACGAACCATTGCGATTCCACCAATCGATTTTAATGTCACCCACAGTAACCAGAAAACGCAGTCGCCGCGTTTACGAGTCATTGCGATTCTACCAATCGATTTAAATGTCACCCACAGTCACCAAAAAACGCATTCGCCGCGTTTGCGAACGAATGCAGCCAGCGTCTAAATACAATACCTGAAAATTCATCTGAAAATGAAGATTTTTATTACAAATTGTTGGCTTTTGGTCACAGATCAATCTTGTGTTCATTCCTCCAAAGCAAATGAACATGGAATCTTGGAGTCTAACCATACTACCAAATCCTCCCTTGTCGCCACATAACAACCTATCGTATCTTCGCAAGGTCTAAACGGTCCAAAGACCTTCTCGAATCCCCGAGTTCCCGTCCCAATTTTCGCCAAAAACCTCTCAGGAAGATCCTCTTTACGTTGAACGATCTTTGCCAACGTATTCATCCATTGTTCGAGAGCCGTTTCTGCAGTACCAATCGATAACGACCTCACGTCTAAACTCCATTCGTTTACGGTTTTGTTATACAGTCGTGGATATAACCCGAAAAGGGTTCCTAAATAAAGAAGCTGATGAGCTCTTTCGTGTCGATTCTTCCTCCTACATATATCAATCAAACAATTACAGACGGGTTTTCGAGATTCCACTTTGGTTTCACTGATCATTAACCGAAATTCTTCTTTAATCTTTTCGAATCCGATCTTTTCATCGATGATTAGCTTCACAAATGATGCTAACTTCAAATTAGCTTCCTCTAAACATACCATAACCTTATCAAAATCTTCATTAATCTCACATAAGATCATAACTGAAAGAAGACACTCACAAAGCTTATCATCAGCCTTAACTCCATGTTTAATTGAGAGATTAAATACATTAACTAAATCATTAATCCTTCTTGATTTTCCAAAGCATTGAATTAAACAACTACAACCCATCACATTAAGTTGAACTCCAATTTGATTCATCTCTTCAATCAATTCCATCGCCTTTTCATCCTTTCCACGATTTCCATATATATTCAACATCGCCGTATAACTAAAACTATCCGGCTTAATTCGCCTCGACTGTTTCATATCATTAAACAACGTCTCTGCTTCTTCTTCCAATCCAATATCCGCACACATATTCAACAATGTATTGTACAAAATCAAATCCATTCGCCAATTTTTCGCCTTGATTTCATTCCATAATCGAAGAGCATCTTTCTCCCACTTCGCTTTACCGTAAATCTTGATAAGAAGTGTTAAAGTTATCTCATTTGGAGTTAAACCAGACTTAATCATCTCATTAAACAAACTCTTAGCCATCCATGGCTTCTTGACTTTACCCATTGCTTCCATTAAGGTATTATACACAGTCACAGTAGGGTTTACATTCATAGATTTCATCTCTTGAACAACATACCTAATCCCATTGTAATCCCCATCTTCACCAAACATCTTTCCCAATATAGAAAATGTTAAAGGATTAGGTTTCCATCCAGTAGCCACTGCCCTTTCGTAAACACTAAGAACATCCTCAACCATACCCAATTTGGCATAAAGATCAATCACTGTTGAATAAGTTACCTCATCTGGAATCAAGCCAGTTTTACACATTCTTTCAAACCATTCAATTGCTTTATCATAAAGATTGCATCTTTTTGCACATGAAATGATTGTGGAATAAGTAAAGTTATCAAGCTTAACCCCATCTCGTTCCATTTCAAATGCAAGCTCTTCAATGACCTGAAACTGCTTCCCAAATCTTAAAGATTTCATTGTGATGTTATAAAATAGGGTTTCGATTGGGAACAAATTCTGGGTTTTCATCCAATAAAAGAAAAGATGGGTTTTTTGCCATGATCTCAAGCTATTAAGTATCAATAAAGCATTGTCCCTATTGAGTGGATGAGGTATCTCATCCAGAAGAGCCAAAAACTCAGATTTTTCTTTGAATTCAAAGCTATTAAGCTTCTGGGTAAAAGCCTTAAGGTCCTGAAACTGAGGATTATAGGAGGAAGAGGAGATTTTGTGCTTCTGGAGTGAAAGAACTGACCTTCTGGGCTTTGAAGGATTAATCCAGACAGACTTTGGATTCGATACTACGTTGGTTTGCTCTGATTTGATCGTCGTTGCAAAGGATGGGGTTTTAGTGGTGAATGGTTCTTGTTCTAGGGAGGATTTGCAGGAAATGGTGAGGCTTTTGGTTCGAGATTGTCTTGAAATTGTGTAGAAATTGTGCTTTTTTGAGTGTGAATTATGGGAAGTAAGACAGATATCAATAGCGGAGGATAGAACAGACGCCATGAGAGGCAGAGAGAAAGGTTTTGATGTGAACAGAGGGCTTTGTGTTCTTCTGGACATAATAAGAGATTTTACAGACATCTCAATTTGAGTATTACGATTAGTGTTAAAATTGTGTTAGATTTTGGATTTAATTAGAATTTTATTATGAAATAATTATTATCTGAATGTCTTTTGATATTCTAAACTTTTCGTATTTTGTCCATCATTAATCCTATGTGATTATGACAATTCTATCTATTTATCTAGATTGTTTTTGTCTCTTCATCTATCTTTATAAGCCTATAAATAGAGGCAACTTCATTTGTAAATGTACACTTGAAAATCATTCTTCAATAAGAATTATCTCCTCCTCTCTCCTGCTCTCTTCTCTTAATATTGTTCTATTTCTTTTATAATACGTTA
>CM071866.1:44111147-44141875 GCA_036759665.1 Gynandropsis gynandra
TTTTTATTATGAAATAATTATTATCTGAATGTCTTTTGAGATTCTAAACTCTTCGTATTTTGTCCATCATTAATCCTATGTGATTATGACAATTCTATCTATTTATCTACATTGTTTTTGTCTCTTCATCTATCTTTATAAGCCTATAAATAGAGGCAACTTCATTTGTAAATGTACACTTGAGAATCATTCTTCAATAAGAATTATCTCCTCCTCTCTCCTGCTCTCTTCTCTTAATATTGTTCTATTTCTTTTATAATAGATTTGGATTTAAAATTGGGCTGATTCGGTTGTGATTGGTTGAAATTAGTAGGGATTGAATATTTCAGTTCCGTTATATAAAATGGAATCCAATTCAACCGAATTCAGTTCTTATAATTTGATTTGGTCCGGTTATATATAAAATAATCGATCAGATATAAAAATTAAAAATCGAATGAATTCGATTTGATTCGGTTATTGATCGAATAACGATAGATAATCGATCGATTACATAAAAATATAAAAGATATAGAGATAAATAAAAAACATTTATCTAATATAGTTTATAATTAATAATTAAAATTAAATATCAAATTTAAATAATATATTACATTATATTTTGTAAAATATATAAATTATTTGAAATATTTAGAACATTACCATTTATTTGTAATTTTAAATGATAAATTGATTGATAAAATTTAAATATTTGAATAATAATAGAATAAATTAGAGTTCATGTTAGTTATAATATTTTATTATTTAGTTATTGTTTTTTAAAATTTGAATAATTCGTATCTATTGAAATACAAATTGTCAGATCTAAGAATATTATATTCGATGAAAGTGGTTTTAGTTAGAATTTCAGATTGAAATTAGTTAAAATTATATGAAATTGGGGTTGAATTAGGTAAAATAAAGTGAAATTAGGTAAAATTAATGTTGAAATTTGGTTTTAATTAGAATTTCAGATTAAAATTGGATATTGATGTTGAAATTGAGAGAATTTGAATAAAATCGTGTGAAATTGGATCTATTCGGTCCAAATTTGATGTAGTAATAGAATTACCAATGATAAAAAGAAAATTAGCCCATTTGTGATAGATGGGCCGTATAGAACAAGCTTTGGCCCATAAAACCCAAGGTTTGGTTGGAAAGGTGTTGAGTTTGTTTTTTCTCTTAAAAAAAAAAATCGAATTCATATTTAGATTTAATGAGAGGCATTTGGTATCAATAAATCTGCTAAAATTTTATGATCTTATTTTTGTTATCAAAATTTCTATATTTTCAGTTAATTTTTGTATATATTTAGAATTTTGATAAAATATTTAATAGGACAACTCGAGTCCATATAGTGGGTGTTGATGTTTTTTTTTAATTTATTTGTATAATATATATTTTTTTATTATGTATAATATATTTGTATACCAAAGAGAATGAATCCACAATCAAAATTCAAAAGTGTTTTGGATTATGTTTATAGATGTTCCAACCACTAAAGTAGAATATTGTTGGTCCAAGCACATGCAAATCATTTCCAAATCATATTTTATATATATATATATATAGCACCAACAAAAAATCATTGACTACAAACAATTTGTATAATTATCTATTGGTACCATGTAATAAATTATAATTAACCTCAACCAATTACAAGTTTTAATTTCATTATGTGCACTCTAATATACAATAATATGGATTGAATAATAGTTTTAATTTCATTATGTGCAGCATAACATACGCTGCAATCTTCACTCTTAGAATATATCAGCAATATTATTAAAATTTAGTCGTTTTAACAAATGTCAAAATATGATTACATTTTACGTTCTATTTAAGTTATTAATTCCTTTTTTTATGTAATGTACACTCATGATTATGATCATGTGAATTACACATAATAATTACAAACAAACAAAAAATTGACATATCATAACATAAATGGTCAAAATATGTGAAAAATCACACCCACTTAGTGGGAAAGCATGTTTCTCCATCCAACATTTGCCCATATAATGGTTAGGATACATGCATTATATAAATTTTCAAAACTAATATATAAATTTACTATATTTTCATGTTAAAATATAAATTTATAATATATTAAAATAAAATATTAAATTTGTAAATTATGACTATTCAAATTGATATTTTATTGTGAAGTGTTTTAAACATTTATGGTTTAATATGATCACTATGTAATAAACCATTATAATATTTATATAAAATTTTAGATATAATATAATACTTGGTGATGCATATTAACATGAGAAAATAAAATGTGGTTGATTGGTTAAGTACTGAACCGACCGGAAAAGAAAGATAAAAGGATAGGAGCCGAAAGCAAGGAAATGAAAAGGGTGGGGCCAAAGTGTGATAAGGAAAATATTATCATTTTCAAAATTACCCGTAGTTCTAAAATTTGACAATTTCACCCAATTCTCATTTTCAGTATATGTCACCCGTTTCAAACGAAATATACACAATGATTGATATGGTAGACAATTTGGTTGATATCTTGATATTATTATAAATTCTATTTTTTATTATCAAATAATTTAATGATTTTTATTATCTTAATATTATAAAATTTAGCAGTTTTTTAAATATAATATAAATTTAAAAATAATATAATGTTTTTAAGATTGAATAATCATCATTCGATAGTAGTTAGTTGGTAGACGAACTCATAGGGGTTTAGGGTGAGCATTTGTAAAGTACTGGGGAAAGACTATAACTCTATCTTAATTACAAGTGATAATTTTGATAATAACCATATTTTCCTTTTACAAAGTTATTCGTTTATTATTATTATTATTATTATTATTATTATTATTATTATTATTATTATTATTTGTTGATTACACGTTTTTGTTGGCTTTTTAAATAAATAGGAATTTTTCTTCTTTTTTCTAATATATGATTTTTTAAGAATTCACTTTTTTATGCAAATACCTATCAATAAGATATAATTTTTAACAAATTACTAATAATATGAAATTTTAGAACAAGTATTTTAATTATACGATCTCTTATAACTCGAATTTCTATAATTATTGTCTATCAATAAAAATGCACAATTTTATATCTTAGAACAATAAAATATTTTATCATATTGATATATACACCGAAATATTAAAATATATACAAAATTTTAAAATAAAAAATAACTGTCATTAGACAAGTCATTTAATCTCATCCGTCAATTGTTAAATAAAAATAAGTAGGGTCCTACACAAATGGGAACTAAACTAGATAATGCAACTTTTATATCTTAAACTTTACAATATATATATATATATATATATATATAAGATAGTGAAAAAGGATCATTACAAGTTTGAATTTATTTTTGTGTTTACAAACTTTCAAAGGGGACATATTGGTCGTTCTTAAAAGACATGAACAACTTAAAAAAAAAAGAAGGAAAAATAAAAGTTTAAATAATACTTTTTTAATTTTATTTTATTTAATACTAATGGAGATTAAGTTTTCCGATTAGAGCAGCTGCGGTCCTACTTTGCTGTTCCGACGCATATAAAGATCTTTTGTCCAACGCATGCTGACGTGAGTTTGCATTTTTTACATATTAAATAAAACATTTTGTAATTTCTTTTGAAAAATATATAAAGAAATAACATTTAATTTAACCCATGATATATATACATAGTAAAATTAAATTTTACAGTAAAAGGGGGAAAATCAGAGTAATTCCACTATGAGTTAATACAAGTGTGAACAAATAAGAGTACAAGTGGGTCCAATTTCTTTTGGAAATTTTTGGAACTCTTGGAGACAAGCAATGTCACTATTACTTTCGGTGTCTAAATGTTTTATTTTCTTTTCCATTTTATATTAATAAAAAAAAATTACTATTTTATATTATGATAAAAACTTCCTTATATATATATATATATATATATATACCATCAGCTCCACAGGTCTTCGACTACTCTACCACCCTTCTCTTCTCTCAAATATTCTAATTAGTTATCCCTTAATCATCTTTAATTCTTAATTAATCTCCTCCTTAATTACTTCGTCAACAAACACCTTTCTTCTTTTTTTTTTCCTCATTCATAGGTTTTGACCTTAAGAATTTTCTTGTTTTCCCTATTCCACCTACTTATTTTTCCTTCTTTTGTTAAGTTTTTTATTTAATTATTTCTTTTTTTTTAATATTCTCTTTGATTTCGGTTTAATATTACTAAAAAAAAGGGAAATTTTGGGGGTATTTTGAACCCAAAAAAAAAAAAACTGAATCTTGTCCAAGACAATGTTCTTGTCACAAAAAGGATGCAAACGAAGTGATGAATTACAGACTTTCCTCAATAAGAAATCAAACGTTGAGAAAAGCTTCTATTTTTGGATCTTCCAAATCTTTAACAGATATAGTTCCTCAACATAAGTAGTTCTTGACGGAGGTTTCTTTCTTGTGTCGTAAGTAACTAGTAGGGCTAGGGTAAACTGTTCTTCTTCTTCTTCTGCAAAAATGGGAAGTTCATCTTTACCTCCAGGATTTCGATTTCATCCTACCGATGAAGAACTCATAGGATATTACTTAAAAAGGAAAGTGGAAGGGCTTGAGATCGAACTCGAAGTTATCCCTGAGATCGATTTATACAGATTTGATCCATGGGAATTACCAGGTGTGTGTAACTTGTTGTAAAATTATTGAAATTTTTTACCATACATGGAATGAAATCTTTGTAATGTAATTTTCAGACAAGTCATTTCTACCGAACCGGGACATGGAATGGTTCTTCTTTTGTGCAAGAGACAAAAAATACCCTAATGGTTCTCGAACCAATAGGGCTACAAAGGCTGGTTATTGGAAAGCAACGGGTAAAGACCGGAAAATTACTTGTCGTTCGTCTGTTTCGGGCTATCGTAAAACGTTAGTTTTCTACGAGGGTCGCGCCCCGTTAGGCGATAGAACCGATTGGGTCATGCATGAATATCGTCTATACGATGATGACCATCTTTCCCAAGGATCACAAAACTTCAAGGTAAAACAACGTTTCCCCGAGTTTAATTTAGTTTATATTCGTTGTGATGTATTGTCCTACATTGATTAAGTATATGAATTTTGATCTCATATATATGGTATTGAATAATCATAACTCTTGAGTTAGTTTTTGAGATTAGTTAGGTCCAAACATATTTGATATGATATCAGAGCCAAATTTGTTCTGATTTGTTTATACGAATGTTGGGACCGATTGTGTTCACGTTCCAAGATTAAATCTGGGCGTGAGGGAGAATGTCGTGATGTATTGCTCCATATTGACTAAGGACGTATATATATATATATGGTATTAAGTAAATTTTAACTCTTGAAATATATTTTAAGATTAGTTAGGTCCAAACTATATTTCGGAAATATTTATAAATGTAAGAACCTTGTTCGTGGGTGTTGTTTAGGGGGCTTTTGCGTTGTGCCGAGTGGTTAAGAAGAATGGGGAAAAGGGAACTAACGTCGGGACCAATTCGAGAATCCGAAAACCTACGAACGATCAAATGATGGGTTCGGGTTACTCATCAAGCCTGGTAGCCTCTCCTTGTCCAGATGAAACATCGCCAATTCCCTCGTACAACCCTAATTCTTCTAACATTTGGATAACTCCAGATTTGATCCTTGATTCATCAAAGGTATTGGTTGTGAATGTTGTAGTAAAGATTGAAACTAGGTTTAAGTTTCGGGTTTTATAGCTAATTGTATTTGCAGGATTATCCTCAAATTCAGGAGTACTTTCCTAAGTATGATTTCTCAGGCACCGGTAACCAATGGGAAGGGGTGAATATGTCGACGAGTTCATCGTATCATAACATTATTGATCAAACGATGCAAACCGATTACTGGACAAACATTGGATATGATCAAGATGGTTACGATCAATCGAGTTCCTTCAATTATTCAAACCCCTTTTAAAAAAAAAAGAAATTTCTAGAGATTGTGGAATCGGTCTTTGGTATAATCATGAACAAGAGAAAATAGATTCCAAGACAAGACCTTTTAACGTTGATCTTGGATGAAATTATTGTGATATATTGTCTCACATCGATTAAGAAAATGAACCGTGATCTCATATATACACGTATGTGTGTGTTTTTTATAGTTGTAATATTGATTCAATACATATATGATAAAAGTTTGATGATCTTAATGTAAATCTTTCTTAATAATTATGAAATCTTACACTGTTTTTTATCACCACTTTTGGGAGTGCTAACTATAATTATAACCTGTTAATTATTTGCATATATTTATAGTAAGGTATTCTGGTCTGCTTTAAATAAGTAATATATATATATATATATATGTACGTATATATGTGTGTGTTTTTGTGGACTAGAAGAATCCATAAAGAGATGGAAAATGATACAAGTGGAAAGGACAAATGTGACGCAGCAAATTTGATAAAAGATGTATGAAAATGCCACCAAAAGAATAAAGGTTACACCATCAAATGTAGATTCTTTTTCACATTTACTTTTATGTAATTTTATGGATAGCTATTCTATTTTTTTAGAAGAAAAAAAACTATTTCTAATATAGAATATATTTTATAAATGTAATAAAAAAATTTCTTTCAAATTTACGATTCAACTAAATACAAAAATGAATCGACCATAGAATTATTAAATCAACCAAAACAATATATAAATTATTTATTTGAATTTTTCATATTTTATCGTAGATCTTAAGTTTTTCTTTTTCAATGTCAAATTTATAAATTTCTCTTTTAAGTTTCTTTTTGATAATATAAGATAATCTTTTGTTTTTTTTTGTTTTTTAAATATTATTATCGTATGATATTTTAGAAGGTATTAAATATTTTGTAATAATAAAAATACATGTTCTAAAAGACATATCTTTTATATACATATCCTTTAAATTTTATTAATTATAATAAAACCTCAATTTGTAATTAATCACAAAATCATCATTAAATTTTTATAATTATGAATTAACACAGAATGATTTTCATCCGATAATAATATCCTCAATACAACACTAATCATCACCGTGTGTAATTTAATATTTATATAAATCAACATTAGAATAAAATTTCTAATGATAAATAAGTTTTCTGTTTTGGAAAATTGTTTTTACCTTTTAATGTATATAAATATATACATATATTATGTATTTTATTGCATTTATAATTTTATTTTAAATTAATTGTAATAACTTTTAATTAATCCATGGTTTCTACTCAACAGTTTACGAGTTTTCAATTAAATATGAAAGAGTATAGCACCTTTTTCATATATATATATATATATACATATATTAAAAATATCAAAGTTTAAAAAAAATACTAACTTCATTTATTCATTAATATATATCAATGGTCAATGAAAATAGAGGAGGCATATGGATACACGTGATGTGCTATCGCCTAACCACCAATTAAATGTACTTTGACACTGGCAATAGATAACCGAAATAAACCGAACCGATCCGGTTTAACAGCGATACTCATAAACCGAACCGATCCGGTTTAAAGGCGATACTCATGCTCTCTGTCTGGAAAATACAAAATCACTATATCGTGCCTCTATAATTAAATCCCGTATCTTCTCCGGCGTGCTTCACTCGGCGCCAACCACCGAGCCGTTACACGGCGGCAAGATGTCAGCCTGATTCGACGGCGGCTTCTCGAACCGAATCACCACAGCCGTCGGATCATACTCTTTGAAGCACGCGACGCGTCCAAGTTCTTCCACTTCGGCGATCACGTTGTCGAGCCTCGCCACTATCTCTACAAGTAGCGACGCAAACGCAGCAAACGGCAATGCCTCAGAGAACTCAAGGCTTGTCATAACGGCGATCTTACTCAACTGAGGCCGAAGCATTTTCTTCTCCGTTATGATATCGGCGTTAGCCCTCTTGTTGAATGACCTCCGGTACTCCAACAACGCTGACGTGTCAGTCCTAACGCTCGAGATCGAAACGGCAGCGTTCTGTTTGGGGCTGTTATGGTGCGAAGCACTGTCGTTTTGAAGCTTGAAGCTGTTCTTGTTTTGGTGTTTGAAACTGTTTCTGCTGCTGTTGCTGTGGGGACGTGAAACGGCGGCGTTTTGGTGGCGATGAAGGTTGGAGCCGAGGAATAGCTTGGGCTGGGACTTGATGGCGGAGTTGAGGTCCTGGAGTGCCACGTGGAGATGATCAGAGAGAATCTCCGGCGAGCAGTGACGACGGTTTCGGATGCTCACGGCGAGTTCTGACAACACTTTGCATACTTCTCCGGCGAGTCTTATGCATGGGTCCTTGAATAAGGCGCGAACCGACCTCGGAGTCTTAACGAGGACGTAACAAAATGTTAATAACTCTAATAAAACCTAAGAGTATATAAAATATTTAAAGATTATATGTCATTTATATATATATATATATATATGATGTTATCATAAATTGTCTTTTAATATATGAACTTTTAAGTTGTGATAAATTGTCTTTTAAGATATGAATTTTGGACTCTAATATATTGTAAACTAGCTTTTAAAATTAATTAAGATCCAAAACTATATTTGACATGGTACGAAGCCTGGTTCGTTCTGATTTGAATATAATAATGTTGGGTATCCAATTACGATGTCCATGTTCTAGGATCGAGTTTGAGTGTGAGGGGAGTTTTACGATAAATTGTCTCAAATCGGCTAATACATGAACTTAGGACTCTTATACATGACATTGGGTAACCATAAACTTTTGAACTAGCTTTTAAGATTAGTTATCCAAGTTCATATTTGACAGGGGTGGTTAGTTCGAATTTTGGTTCGAATTTTTTCGGATTTTGATTTGGTTCGGTTTCTTTAGGTTTGAAAAATTGGGTCTGAATACTTCTGGTTTAGGTTTGGATTCGGGTTCAAAAGAATTGGACCACGAACAACCAGAATTACATTTGAATATTTGAATTCTTCGGATTATTCAGGTTATTCAGGTTCGAGTTTTTTTAATAGTATACATAATTTGGGTTATTTGGTTTTAGAATTCTTTAGATAATTCTTTTTTTTAATATAAAACAAAAATAAAAATAATATATATACATATTATACTAGTATTAGTGTTTATATCATTTTTAAAAATTTTAAATTATATTTTTATTTTATTTTTAAAAATTGAGTTGTTCGAGTTTCTCGGTTTTTATCCGAACCAGAATGGATTTGAGATTTGTACCCATATAAATTCTTAGAGTAATAATAACACATATTTCAAACGATTCGAATTGTTCGGATCCATCTAGATCGAATCGATTCGGATAATTCAGATTGACTACTCCTAATAATTAACGTAAAATAATAAAAATATGAGAATGGTTAAACCTGAATCTCGGTTTGTAAGCAACCATGAAGGGCAACAACAGTGTAACCAAATTGACGAAGAACAGCTCCCACTTTAACGTATTGTTGCCATGGAAATCTGTAACATTGTCTCGTATGTCTTGGCTCCCAACTTGCATACAATGCCTGTTTATATTTAATCTTTAACTTAATTACCATTATATAAAATCTAATTATATATAATACTGACATATATATATATATATATAATAATAATGACTTACAAGTGTTTCATCGATGGACTTTGAGTCCAAAACAGCCCTATAACCTTCATATATTCTGTCAGGTTCTTTTTCTTTCTCTTTCTCCTCATGATCCTTCTCGTCAAAATACTCATTTACGCATGCTGTGAATATAAAAACCCTAATCATATTATATATATATATATATATATATATTGATGTTAATTATGATTAGGGTAAATTAAGGATTAATTAATTATACCTTCGATGGATTGAGAGAGGCCTAAGAGTTTAGAGACAGTGGTCTTATGAAGATCCTCTCCCGACCAAATGGGAAAGACAAGAAGACTCATAAAAAGACAAATTCCACAACCGATGGCTATGGTTAATAATCTTTCATGTGCGATTTTAATTACACTATTTACTCGATAACTTGATACAGTTATGAGATTAAATGTTAATAGGAATATTACTACGCCATAATCGTAATTCCTTTTTATGTACGGTATAAACCTCAAATACGTCGCTAATGATCCTGTTTATAAAAAAAATGAAATAAAATAAGTTAAAATAATAAACATGTAATTCTTTTTTAAAATGTTGAATAAGTTAAAATAATAAACATGTAATTTTTTTTAAAAAATGTTGGGCAGGTAAATGTGTGTGGATATAGTTAAAAGTAACCAAATTTTGGGCAGGTTAAGCATTTATTGATTGTCATTTAATTGAATTAGGTCAACTATTTTCTTTAACTCCTAACTTTTTCTCTCACAGGTTTCCCATTTCTTCACATTTCGGTGTCAAATTGACCCTCTTAATTACGACTAATTAATTTTATCCCCTACTCATAAATATCGAGTTAAATTAATTAAAGGTGACATATATATATATATATACACAAAAATAATCATACCAATAAGAAAAACTGCAGTGCCAATAAAGATAGCTCGAAAGACTTTGCCAGAGTCATTAGCAACAAATTCAATGAAAAAGGCCAAAGATCCAGCAATTAGTGTGCCTAATCCTCTATTAAGCCCTTTACAAAGCGTTGCACCTGTAAAAATATACGCAATGAATCCATTATTTCAATATTATATAAACACAACAATATGAATATATGAATATACCTATCAAGATCTTGTTCTCTCTCTATATATATATATGTAATGGTAAACACAACAAATATGAATATATGAATATACCTATCAAGATCTTGTTCTCTCTCTCTATATATATATATATGTAATGGTAAAACACAACAAATATGAATATATGAATATACCTATCAAGATCTTGTTCTCTCTCTATATATATATAATGGTAAACACAACAAATATGAATATATGAATATACCTATCAAGATCTTGTTCCCTCTCTCTATATATATATGTAATGGTAAGTTATATATATATATAGTAAGAATATGTATAATACCGGCAGAGAACTCGAGGACGACGACGACAGTCATGACAGCCCACATGGCATTACTTCCAATACCTTTAAACAAAGGCTCCATAAGATATAACAAAGACACAAGTGTTAAGGATACTCCCACTTTTAGGGCATGAATTGTTCTTCTTGGATCTTCTCTTCCTACTTCCCATAACTTATTTGGAATCTTCTTTACCTTCTTTCCAATTTCAATTACCTTTTTCTTCCCTACAACATGAACCCTATTCGACATTTCTCGTTTTCTTCTTGTGGGTTATTCAAAGATTGTTTTTTTTTTTTGTGATGTTGATGTGTAATGAGAGATATAAATAGAAGAAACATATAATATGATCGTAGATGGAGTGTTTCTACATCTATATATAGAGAGAGAGAGAGAAAGAGTTTTGGAGGAGAAGCAAATAGGTGGCTATACTTATGCTTTGTGTGTGTAGACATGCGTGAGCGCGTGATATTACAAGTTGTGATTTTGTTTTATTGTGTGTTGAGGTTAAACTATGAAACTACTTTGGGATTTTAGATATTTTGTTTTAAATATATATATATATATATATTATTTTTGAAATTAATACACAATCACATTTTGTTTTAAAGATTTAATAACGAACATTTTTCCCCAAATAAATCATCATTGATGTTACATGTTCATTACCATAAATTTTTATTTGATTAAAACAAATCAAATATATGATTATAGGAGTTTGGATCTACCGAAGAATATATAATTGTATTAATATATTTTTTGATAATTAAATATAAATAATTTATGGGTAACAAATAATTATAGATTTTCAATTTTTGAAAAATAATGTTGCAAAAACCAATTGTTTTTCTTAAATTATTATTAATTTAAATTTTACCAACTTAAATATCAATAGTTATAAGACATAGTAACTTTATTTTATTTTGTTTTATCAAAAAAGAATATGTGAAAAAGTATTACCTGGATGAAAGGGCTAAGATTAAGCTTTTCCTCGCCGATGGTTATGGAGAATGCTTTCATCTTTGTTGAGGCTTACATTTCACGCAATCTTATTTTAAATTTATATGTTATTTTTTAGTGTTTCAATGTAATTAATTTTTTAAATTTAAATAATTATACATTTTGAAAGAGTTGAAACTTATTTATCTACAAAATGAAAATTAATATACATTTTGAGAGAGAGTTGAAACTTATTTATCTATAAAATGAAAGTTCATATGTATTTTTTTTAAGAATTGTATTATGAACCTAATATCCAATATCTATTTATAATATCACTAGAGGAATCAAATCTTAATTACTCAAATTATATTTAACATAATATTCGATTTTAAAATTAATTTGATATCATTTAAAAACAATAGCAATTAATTGCTCAAATTGTATTTAACATAATTTTCGATTTTAAAATTAATTTTGATATCATTTGAAAATAATATCAATTAACACTAAATCATGCTTGATTTGATCATGAACATTAATCATAAGTATTGATATATGATTTATTCATTTCCAAATATTCTCGGAAGATTCTCAAAATTAGACTCTCATTCTCGCGGTTAAACTTTAAAACAAAAACATTCACAATTAGTATGAATACTTTTTTATAATATAAAATTTCAATTAACTAATATATATATATATATCGATATTAACAATATTACATTAATAAATTGTCTTTAAACGTAGAATATCATAATGGTAATAAAGAACTAAATCAATACAACAAAACTCTTTTGTTGTGTATTGTCTTAGGCTACTATGAATCTTCCATGGTGTTCGAGAGTATTGACGGAGTTTGCCGTCAGAAGTTACCGTCATGCCTTTTACTTTGGCAGCTTCAAGCCGTAATGAACGGCTTGTTCGATTTGACTGTTGATTTGTTAAGATTTCTTCAAGAAATTCGTTCGCTGCATCTCCGTCTTCATCCACTCTTAGCCGTTTCGAATACCATCCTAGACCCTTATCGATCACAATTGCACGATAAAATCGATTTCGATCATATTTACAATAGAAATTGGGGAGTATATGACTCTAATCTTGCTCCATATACTTGGACTATGAATGTAAAATAAAATGTTTTGACTCGCAAGTCAGATTTAACTCGATTTGTATTCGGTTCGAATTGGATATTCTTCAACGAACTGAGTCGAAAATGAAATGAATATGAGTTTATACGAGCTAGTTCGCGAATTGAGAACAAAATCAAATACAAATCACATTTTTATTATTTCTACATAATTTTTTATATTTGGAAAAAATAATAAGATTGTTTACATATTATATTATTATTATTTTCAATCTATACATAAATAATATATTATTATTTCAAATTGAGGAAAAATAATATTTTATTTAGTATTTTTTACGAGTGGTCGAATTTAAAATATTTATTTTTTATATTTATTTGATATTAGATAAATTTATTTTTCATTTAGTATTTTGATATTCGTTAACTTTTTTTAAACAATATTTTATATTCTAGATATTTAATTCATTTTGATTATGGTTAACATATGTTATAAATTATAATATAACTCTTTAAATTAAATAACTTAACTCGTGACCACTTACTTTTTGGACGAGCTAAAATCAAACTGAACTAACCCATATCACTTTTTTACGAACTGAACCGAACTAACTCATTTTACACCCATTTAAAACTCTTCGTGCCTAATTTAGCTTCATGACCAAATACCTCGACCAAAGAGGTATGAGATTATAATGATTGATCCAATTTCAAAGTAAACACATCCACCAATTTGGATCAAATCAAACAATTGCCTTTGAATCATGAAGCATAATCAAATATCATTCCTTTCCAAAATAAGAAAGAAGACAGCTAAGCAACTCAAATCACCATTTAAATCAGACAGAAACTAAAAGACTTGTTGAGTTTAACTAATCAAACCTCGTACTTAGACTCATCTTTATCATAAGCTAAAACCATTCTAATGAAATCAACTTAGGGCAAGCCTGAAACAAGATCTATGCATGTAAATTTTCTCAATTATAATATGGCCATGAACATGTACGGACATACGTACCTGAAGACCGCCGTCGCCGGAGGAGCAAGGGAGTAGAACAGGACGACCAGGATTGGATCATTCGACGGCGATTTGAACAGGAACGCTGAAGCCTCTCCTAGGATACCTGGATTCATTGTCGGCTCCGGTACTATCTCCGTCGTCATCCTCCACCTCCTGTCCACCTTCGTCCCTGACGAACCCTAGAATTCCTGACAATTTCTTCAGAAACCCCATCTAACCCTCGAATTAAACTCACCCAAATCGAATTCGGATCGATTTCTTCTGTTTTATTTTTTGGTAAATCAGGATGAATTTCTGTTTCTACATATGTGGAGGAAAATGGATCAAAACAAATTATTTTTTATTAAATAATATCCTTTTTGTTCAAAGTTTTGTTTTGTTGATTGTAAACCTAAATGGCTAAACCTCATATGTAATTAAAAGACACTAATAATCTAAATTTATAAAGAATTAATTAGAAATATCCAATGTACATAACTAAATAAATTATAGTAACAGAATATAATCATTGAGACTGTAAAATATAAGCCAAAATATTAGATCCCAAAAAGATAGGATAAAACTCAAAATGAATGATTGAATTCCGAAAATTATACAACTTTACATTGGAGATCTTACAAACCAAAATCTCAAAATTTCATCTTTTGTAACTATCAAATTCTCTACTCCAAACATATTTATTAACAAATTTTCATTCCGTTGATATATATATATATATATATATTAGTTCTAAGGTAGGTGAAATGCATAGTGAAAAGAGCATAATGCATGGCTTAAGTTTTCAATATCTATTAATTAAAAATAATCCACATTACCACTTATTTAGAATTGGACCTAACGATCTCGTTTGATCATGTGATCTTGTAACCCAGTTCGATTTTGTGAATTTGTGATCCAATATTATCCTGGAACCCTACAACCATGTGATCTCGTTCGATCTTGAGATCCAGTTCGACCAAGGATCCGGTTCGACCATGTGATCCTGCAACCCAGTTCGATCTTGTGACCCCTGTGATCCAATACGATCCTAGGATTCTGCAACCATGCGACCTAGTTTGACCTTGAGATCCAGTACGACCCAAAATATTCAGAAATCATTCGAAATCGTCGAAAATCGTTCGGAAATCGCCAAAATCGCTAAAAATCACTGAAAATTTCTCAAAATCACTGAAAAACGCCAAAAAATCACCTAAAATGGCTAAAACATCGTTGGAAATCGCTCAAAAATTACTGAAAACACTAAAATTGTTGAAAATCACTAAAAATTGAAGGAAATCGCTCTCAAATTTGTTTTATTTATTTTTTCTTTCTCTTTACCTATTTTTCACTAACAAAATACAAAGATATATATATATATCGTTTGTTCAATTTTTTTCCATTAAATTTACAAAAATATTTTTAAAGTGTTTAGCGATACGATTTATTCCATATATTCCCCTTTAGAATTTATTGATATTAATAAAATAATAAAATAAAAAACATATATATATATATTCCGAACGGGTCGGGTTTGCATAAATTTGGGCCAAAAGAAAAGCCCATCCGCCAACAATTTTTTTCCGCCTTTCTTTTGTGAAAATAATAATTCCGACGTCCGTTTGTTCATTTCTTCGTCGTCTTGGTCTTTATCGTCTCCGACACCGGGATCTCGCTGAACCACCGTGTTATCTCTCGGATCGCCGATTTCCATTTCATTATCCTTTTCGATTTTTATTAAGTAATCTCGATCTGTATTACGATCCGCCTGGATCGAAGATGCCGGTGGCTGCTTCCGCCATCTACTTCCTCAATCTCCGTGGCGATGTTCTCATCAATCGCCTCTACCGCGATGACGTCGGGTGACACTTCTTCTTAATCTTTCTTCGTTATTCTCTGTTTATCTGCTTGAATCATTACTTTTTTTGTTAGCTGGTTTGCGAAATTTACCAGTTTACCTGTAGCTCTTGTGTTTCTCCTCTAGCTACCGCTGTTAGGGTTTTGGTTTTGGATGAACAAATTGTTGTGTTCTTGAAGTTTATAGGTTTGAGATGTATTGGTTCGATTGCAGGGGTAATATGGTGGATGCATTTCGGACGCATATAATGCAAACAAAGGAATTAGGTAATTGCCCAGTGCGGCAGATTGGCGGCTGCTCTTTTCTCTATATGAGAGTCAGCAATGTCTACGTTGTTATTGTCGTTAGCAGCAATGCTAATGTAGCTTGTGCGTTCAAATTCGTTGTTGAGGTATTTGATTTTTCTTTTTTCACTTGCAGTTCCATATAATGTTGCTGAAATTGGATTTGGATGGAGGATTTAGATTAGATTGTGAAATGAATCAACTTGGTTACATACAGACTGACTTCAATTACTGTTTTGGTTCACATTCAGGCCGTTGCTTTGTTTAAATCATATTTTGGTGGAGCTTTTGATGAAGATGCTATTCGAAATAACTTTGTTCTAATTTATGAATTGTTGGATGGTAAGACATTATGTTCAAACATCCGATTTTTTTTATTTATTTTTGTCTCACTTTGTTCTTCTGTCTCATAAAGTGATGTTCTTTGCACCGGAATTGCAGAGATTATGGACTTTGGGTATCCGCAAAATCTCTCCCCTGAAATTTTGAAACTTTATATTACGCAAGAAGGTGTACGGTCACCATTTTCGTCAAAGGTGAGTTGATAGGAAATCAATACACTATATTAATAGAAAAACCAGAATTACAAACCCTAGACTAGTGATGCTCATCACTCTCTTAGAACCCTCATAACCCAATATGAATACCCCCTAGTTTCTATCCCAATACCTTTATTTGTATCAATTATAGCAACTACTAATTCTGTAACTAAACCAAGAATACAAGATGCAAAGAATTCAATAATACAAACAACCACATTTCTAACAATATAGCTTATTTGCATGAAGTATTGTTATTCTATTCTTGATTTCATGCTTCTCTTGTTTTACTCTTGCTGTGGAATTGTTTGATGCTCCACAAGTGAATGTAAGAATATATCATAAGTTCATCTCTTTACATATACATATACAGGCTTTATTTGGAGTTTACAACTGAATCAATTTTCACCTAAAGAATCAATTATTCATTTTGCTTCTAGTCTTTCGTGTTTGTTCATTTTTAAGTTTCTTCTCATTTGTAAAAATTGTGAAACAGCCCACAGACAAGCCTGTTCCAAATGCAACATTACAAGTTACAGGTGCTGTTGGTTGGCGAAGAGAGGGCCTTGTTTATAAAAAGAACGAGGTGATACGAGTTTTGTTGGTTCTTGCTTCGCTAAGTGTGCTTTTATGCTGATATAAAGCATTCGCTACTGCAGGTGTTTCTGGATATCGTGGAGAGTGTAAACCTTCTTATGTCCTCGAAAGGTGAAATATTTTTTCTGCCGAGGCTTTATCTCCAATTGCTTTTTGTTTGATGCTTATGATACAACACTTCTAGGCAACGTTCTTCGGTGTGATGTGACTGGGAAGATTCTGATGAAGTGCTTTCTATCGGGAATGCCTGATCTGAAGTTGGGGTTGAATGATAAAATTGGTCTTGAGAAAGAATCACAAATGAAATCTCGTCCAGCTAAGAGGTAAGATTTGTAGAATAGTGATCCATGTTTAGCAACTGTTACTTATTTGATGCTCTCTAACTTGCACTTTAATTTCTTAAATTTTCTGCAGTGGTAAAACCATTGAGCTTGATGATGTTACATTTCACCAATGCGTTAATCTGACAAGATTTAACTCGGAGAAGACTGTTAGTTTTGTACCACCAGATGGTGAATTTGAGCTAATGAAGTAAGTTTGAGATAATCATTTGATTGAGTTTTTAATCAATTTTAAGAATTATCCAGTTTGTATATTTTAGCAAAACGAGATCCTTACGGTTAATCTCAGTAAGTTTTGTGATTTCATATCTTTGTTCCCCTGCATCTCGTGACACATGCCATGTTAATTTATAGGTATCGAATAACGGAAGGTGTAAATCTGCCTTTTCGTGTATTACCAACAATCAAGGAACTTGGTCGTACACGTATGGAAGTAAATGTGAAGGTATGTTGCTTTCCTTATTGAAAAATCTGGTACACAGATCTGTTTTCTTACAATAGATCTCTTTGTACGTTTCATATTTTTCAGGTGAAAAGTGTATTCGGTGCTAAAATGTTTGCACTTGGGGTTGTAGTCAAAATTCCAGTGCCAAAACAAACAGCAAAAACAAATTTTCAAGTGACATCTGGTCGTGCTAAGTACAATCCATCAATAGATTGCTTGGTCTGGAAGTGAGTTTACCGTTCATCGTTGATTTTCTGGCGAATATTATCGTTCTATATCTATCAATCGTTTATTTGCCTTAAAATCCTTTTCTATAGGATAAGAAAGTTTCCTGGACAAACAGAATCCACTCTAAGTGCAGAAGTTGAGTTGATCTCAACAATGGGGGAAAAGAAATCTTGGACTCGACCCCCAATTCAGATGGAATTTCAGGTCATTGATCATCTCCATTCATGCCATTCCATTTCCATATAATAAAAAAGCAAATTAAGACATCGACGAATCGAGTTTTATAAGCCAAATCTTAACACCCTTTTTACGTTTTTCCTCGTTTTTCAGGTGCCCATGTTCACAGCTTCTGGTTTGCGCGTCCGTTTTCTCAAGGTACTGATGAATTGTGGGAATGAATCTGACCCAAATGAGCATAGAATAGCAATTGAACCGTTAGAATGATAGTATTATGATACGAATCAGTAGAGGAACTGACCTTATTTTATAATTCAACTGTCAAACGATAACCAAAATAACCACCAATTCCCCCTCTATTTATACTTCATTACAGATAGACATCTCCTACCTGCACAAAGCTTACAGTCCTGCAATTGAAAAAACAACAATGACACTATAACAAAATAAACCACGTACCGTTTCAGCCTTCGAAAAACCACACGCAGTCCCCTGTTGCTTCTGTTTCAATATTTCCTGACATATATTGACATGGGCTTATCATATTATGTTGGATTTGAACTGGAAATTGAACAACATTTAAACACAGGTATGGGAGAAAAGTGGGTACAACACGGTGGAATGGGTTCGTTACATAACGAAAGCTGGTTCATATGAAATAAGGTGTTGATCTTCAAAAGGCTTTTCGGTACGTCCTTTTCGTCACATTTCTGCGTTACACCTTAAAAGCTTTTTCTATGTTCGAAGAATATCCGATTCATGCCCTTTAAAAACTAAGACTTTGGTGTTAATATGTTTATTTAATGTTTGCTATAAAATAACAATTTTATTGTAGGAATTTGATGGATCTTTGTCATTGTTTTTTCCTCTTTTGTGTGTATCTCATCTCATCTCACGTTTTAGCCATCAAGGTAATCAAATCTTTATTATATTTCTTATAAGAAATTAAATCTTGGCAATTTTTGGTACAAACATGGTAAATTTCTTAAATATTCAACTTTTTTTTTTGTATTTTTATAACCCTATAAGTGTGTCTTTAGCTGGTCCTGATGGTCGGATTTTAGGTGGTGGAGTGGAGAAAAGTAAGGGTGGGTATGTGTGCGTTCGTGCGAAATAGTAGTGGAAGAAATAAATATATATACTTTTAAAATTTTATTTTATTTTTGGTATTTACGGATATTAGTTTATTAATATAATTTAAAATTGAGATTCGAATCTATAAACCTAAAAAACTTAAAAAGCCAAATTAGCAAATGTCATTTTCAGAGAAGTAATTGTTTGAAAAATCTGAGGATATGCTTAAGCCTGACACAACAAGTACAGCCCCATGTTATTTCATACCACATCATGGTGTAGTTCCCCAACAGTCCAAACCCATTTCATATATATATATATATATATATATATATATATATTCCCCGTAATATTTCTGTAAACTCAATAAAAAAATATATAAATGGTATAATCTGTACCAACGTCTCAGGAATTTCGTTCTTACATATTTATATTGATAATGTGTGTTATTTTATTGCTTTAGTGAAAATAAATGGATAAATGTGGTAAGTAAATAGATAGAATAGATGATATAAAAATATTTTTATTGCTCTAAATTTAAGTTTAAATTTAAAAAAAATAATCACCTTAATGATCCAATATATAAACTTTATGTGAAGGAAGAAAAGTTAGGATAAGTGTTAAAAAAAAATAAAAGAGTGAAGAATGAGAATGTCATTAATTTAAGCTCCAACTCTCTCCTTCTACTTAATAAATATACCAACCTTTATTTATTACTACTTCCACAATTAATTTTTTATTGTAAATTAGTAAAAAAAATCTTTTATTTTTATATCATTAATTAACAAACAAACCCAAAAATCAAATCCTATAGTTTGAATAAAATTTCCTTATTTGGTAATAAATAAAAATAAAAATAGAAAAAAAAAACCACAGTTCTTCTCTCTCTCTCTCTCTCTGAGTCCGCAACAGCGAGTTGTTAGCTCACACGCTTTGGCTTAAAACTAAAGAAGCTGCCTTTTTCTTGTTCTATTTTCTCGGCATCCCAACAGGAAAATTTACAGCTTTCATTCCTCAAGAACAGATCTTTCCCAAGAAAATTTCTTCCTTTCCTCTCCATGGATTCCCGAGAAGTTCCTCCGTCACGGATTCAATCTCCTCCTGCCATGTTAATGCCTCATACCTCCTATCATTCCAACAACCGAAACCCTAACGCTGCCTCCATGATCTCTCCCACTTCCACATCTCCAGGGATCCACCACTCTTCTTCTGGACTCCGTTTACCCTTTGGTTCCCTTCAGCATCAACAACAGCATCAGCTTCAGCCTCCTCCTCCTCCTCCTCCTCCACAGATGGAGCAGAAAGTGTTTGATTCTCTCGGATTCGACGGATCGCCTTCCTCCGCATCTATTCAACAGTCTATGCGCTTTGGAATCGATAATCAGGCGAAGAAGAAACGAGGTCGGCCAAGGAAGTACGCTACAGATGGCAACATTGCCCTTGGTTTGGCTCCTTCTTCGCCTCTTCCTTCTGCTTCTAATTCCTACGGTGGTGCTGACGCCGTTTCTTGTGGTGACGGCGGTGGAGCCAACGTTAACTCCTCCGATCCCCCTGCTAAGCGCAACAGGGGACGTCCTCCTGGCTCTGGCAAGAAGCAGCTCGATGCTTTAGGTAAAGAGATTCATTTCCATGAACACAGTCGCTTCTTATTGCATGCATTTATATGGGTTTGATATATGTTCTGTTGGGAGCAGGAGGGACAGGAGGGGTAGGGTTTACACCTCATGTAATTGAAGTCAAAACAGGAGAGGTATATTCTTAACCATGATCTTATTAAGTGATTAATTATGGGTTTGATCCATTGATGATCTTGTTTTAACAGTTTTCAAGGGAAATGTGAATTGTCAAACATTTTATACTTCTTTTTTCCTACATCATCTCTGATTATGAAACCCATTAATCCTTTCTTGTTCTTCAAATTGGTAATCTTTTGTTTGAGATTTCCACTCAATGAAATGGAATTGCTTTCTGTGAAAAGATTTGAACTTATGTTAGTATTTCAGGATATAGCATCAAAGGTTATGGCTTTTTCACAGCAAGGACCACGTGCCATCTGTATTCTCTCTGCTACTGGTGCTGTCTGTAGTGTTATGCTTCGTCAGGCTTCCAGTACTAATGGTGCTGTTAAATATGAGGTCCCATTCATTCTTGATCATGTTGATTAGCTTAGTTATATATCCAATGGCTGCTTTCAACCATTGAAATCTGAAATGGGCATTGATGTTTTTACTTAAACAGGGTCGATTCGAAATCATATCATTATCAGGGTCATTCTTGAATTCTGAAAACAATGGAACTATCAATAGAAGTGGAAGCTTAAGTGTGTCTTTAGCTGGTCCTGATGGTCGGATTTTAGGTGGTGGTGTTGCTGGAATGTTAGTAGCTGGATCCAAAGTTCAGGTATGAACCTAAACCCTTTAATTGATTCAATTAAAACCATATGATTTTACTCTCATTTGATCATTCAGGTGATTGTGGGAAGCTTTGTCCCGGATGGAAAGAAACAGAAACAAGGATCAAATACTGAACCAGTGTCAGGAGGAGGTAATATATTGAACTTTGGTGGATGTGGAACACAAGGAAGCCCTAGATCTCAAGGACCAACAAGTGAATCATCTGAAGAGAATGAGAGCAGCCCACCAATGCGCCGTACTAATAACAACAACAACAATGGTCAAAACCATGGTCATGGTCATGGTCATGGTCATGGTCATGGTCATGGTCATGGTGGTGGGATGTATGTTAATTCAGGAGGTCAAGCTCCAATTCAACAACATATGCAGCAAATGTATCATCATCAGCTTTGGGGTCATAATCCTTAAGTGAAGCAAAAACAAAAAAACAGATTTCTTTCGTCACTCGGATTATTAAATTTGCTTTTTTTTATTCTTTAGATTGTTAGAGAGATGATTGTAGGAATTGGGTTTTTTCTTCTTTCTGGTTTTGTTCATCTTTTCTTGGTACCCATTTTCTTTCTTGGTACAAAAATCCTTTTTTTGCCCTTTTCTTTTGTTCAAATTTAGAGTCTTGAATAGAAAGATGCAAATTTGAGAGATCCTTCAATTGAAATTACGTAGCTTTTATATAAATTTGATCATATCCTACAAGTTTATTGATCTCAAGGTTATTACATAAGGAAGATGTTAGTTAAAACTTTATATTATACGTAGAGACCCTTTCTGAAATGTTCACACTTTTGGATGAAGCTACAAAGCAGGAAGCATGGCATGGGAAAGAACCGATAATGGTTCATCATTATCATCATCATGATCATCATCATCTGCTTCCCACATGAAATGAGCAAATGATCCCAGAACCATACTGTAAAATCCATTGACCAATTTAAGTCAAAAGCTGTAATCATATCCATGAAAATGGAATAGAATTGAAGGTTTACCCCTACCAGTCATCAGGAGAGGCATTCATAGCTTGATCGAAGTACCCTTTGGCTCTTTTTTCATCTCTTTGAGTCTCCCATATTAATTTTCCGTACATTGATAATGCTTCTCCGTCCCCTGGATTCTCCAGTATCTCTCTTCCGTAACATTCCTCTGCTCTTTCTGCATCTTTCTCCACCTGATTCATCCCCAAAATCATACCAATTTCTATGTTTTAAAACCCTAATTCCATCTACACTTGTATTCTTTCTGTTTACCTCGTACAAGAATCTCCCGTAGTTCATCAGGAGAAGTGAATTGTTCGGGTTGGATTTCAACATTTCCCGGTAATATTCTCCGATCTTCATTCTATCGTTGTTTCCACCTCCTCTGTTACCGTTTCCGTTACCGTCGTTATCACCGGAGCCTTTACCGAATCCACCGCCAGAAAACCCTATCTCCTCCACCGGTATACCGTTATCCTTCCAGATCAACGATCCCCACCCCTCCTCCTCCTCCGGGATTCTCACTGAGGAAGGCTTGAATCCACCACAATTTCTTAGCATTCTTCCTGATCTGATGACGTCACTCTCAGATAACGCCCTCCGCATTCCGACGTGATTCGCCGGAGATCGATCGGAGGACCTGACGTTGAGTGAGATCCGTGAGGTGGATCGATCGGCGTTGCTGGAGAAGAGTTCTCCAATGGAATTATGGCGAGGGATAGAGGCCTTGGTCGAACCGGAAACGAACCGTTCGTTAACCGGCATCGAACCGGTCCTCGTCAAGAGCGCTCTCATTTCGTAATCTCTCTCTTTCTCTCTCTCTCTCTCTTCGAGAGTGATTATTAATCCATTGATAACAAAGCTCTCTTCTTCCATATATATAGCTACATCTCCACCGTCCGATCTTATCTCGTGAGATGTACTTAAAGTTTCAATTCGAACCGTCGGATGTGCTGACCGCCACGAGGAAAAGTCAACAACCAGATTTTGACACGTGTATAGGATGCACGTGACTGATACTTTGAGATGGCCGCCACGGAATGGGCGTGATCGAGAGCTGTGAGGGTGACACGTGGCAGAGATTACGCGTGTGAAAAAAGTAGACGGTGGGACCCCCTGAAGCTTGTACGGGTTCTGTGTACTCCGATAAGATCCAAAACTTCTCTCGATAGATTCTGTAGAGGTTTCGTTTAGATGCTGAAATGTCAGAAACACCCTTAGATGTTTAAATGACGGAAATACCCTTTTAGATTCTATTGGCGCGTCAATATCTATATATTATTGTTGTGTGTCGTTTGGCTTGAAATTACATGGAAGAAAATGGCACGCAGTTTTCCGAAAGCGGTAATATTAATACGTGTGGAAGACCTTACATAGTTGCAAATATTTAAATAATTTTTTATAAATAATTTTAACTCTTTATATAAATTGTTCTTACACTATCATTTAAAATAATTAATGTTTTAAAAATATAATTTTAGAATTTATCATAATATTAGAACGTTGTTCGGTGAAACTCGCATTTTAATGGTATGAGAAATATCATCGAAGTTATTATATATATATATATATCGGCTTGTTATATATGTGATGTAGAGTAATATATGATACGATTGAATGAATGTATCATAACAATAATTGTAATTGAGGATAGAAACGAGATATATCAAATGGCAGTGGATTGTGATATTGGGAAAAATACACTTTTTTTCTGTCTTAATATGTGCGTTTTTGGAAGAGTTGGATTCAGTATAGTTAAGTTATGATTGGCGATTCTTTTGATAAGATAAGATAACAAGTTTCAAAAATTAAAATTATATATTATATAAATATATAATATGTCATCCAGTTGGGTCCCTTTGTTTTGTCCCTTTGTTCAAGAGTTGCGGACTTGTCTTAAATCTTCTATTGCAAATCCACGGGAAGTAAAATTAATGCTTTATAAATTTATGTATTATACGCTTTTTACATATTCAAAGTTTTGGGTATTTAAAATTTCGAACACAAGTAAGCTGCTTATGAACATTGTTATTTTCCATTTTGTTTTTTATAAATCTTTGTAGAGGAATTGACAGATCTTACAAAGTCACTACATTTTTTTAATTGAATTTCGTCTGATATATATATAATTTTTTATTTTAATCATTTAAAAAAATTAAACATACAAAACTATCAAATAAATTTAAATTAACCTATTTAATAGTTTAAAGTTTTTCTAAACTATACATAAAAATGTATTATTAATCATAATCGACTAAAACAATTTTACATAATATTATATATAAAGTTTGAATTCAATCATAAAATGTACATACTAAATTATAGTATCATATCGATTAAACCAATTGAATCTAAAATACAATTTTTAGGAGGAGGTGAAATGCTAATGTTGCAATGATTAATAAACTGATGATTTTGATGAAATTGTGACAAAACTAAGTCGGTATCTTTTGGATATTTTGTCAGGTAGTGCGTCGAGCCCACGCGCCGATTACAAAAAAGAAAGTAAAATCTTAAAATTCGATTTACTTTTGTCATAAGTCGACGCCCACGTGACCACTCTCACCCTTTAGTGTTGAATTGAATGTATCTAGACTACATATTTAATAAATATTTATTATTTTCGTAATATAGCATGACTTCATGCATAGTATGAATAAAAGTCTTCTTCAAAGATACATAAATTTTGAAAATTTCAAAATTATTCTAAATTTTAAAATTAAGAAATACAAATGATGAGAGATATTTAGAAGTTGAGATAAATTTCGAACAATTTCGAATATTTCTGACTGATTTCGAACGATTCCGAACATTTTTTGAACGATTTCGAGTGTTTCTGAACGATTTCGAACGTTTTTTAGCGTTTTCGGACGATTTTCGACTGATTTCGAACAAATTTAGGACGATTTTGAATTTCACAAGTGGCATGGTCTCACAGGCCAAAAATAATTTAGAAAATTCAATATTATAAGGATAAAATAAAAACTATATTTTTTTAAGGGAAAGATAATCTTGAAATCAAAATAGGATTGAAATAAAAATAGGATAATGAAAGATATTTTTGAAATAATTGCTTTTCATCCTCTTTTTAATTCAACAATTATAATGTTTATAGGTATAATAATAACAAAATTAGATCTATAACTTAAAAAAAAGGGACCAAATCCGAATCCCTACTGCTTTTTCTTTACCTTAGAAACTGACGACTGACCATTCTGAATCTCATCTACTTTAGATGTTCGAATGATGAACAGAAGTGTTTCCACAAGCATCCCTAAAACCAGACCAAGAATTCCACCTGCTGCACTCTGCAAATGTTCAATCATAATACAACCCAATTTCATATATTATCCAAATAAATGATTCATAATCCTTAGAACTCATACCAGGGCTTCATTTTTACTGAATAGAGCTCTGAATGAAGCATATCCAACTAAATACCCAGTGAACATTATAAGAACAACATGTAGTCCTGTTTAATAAAACAGAGATTTCCATTGATTACTTACTGTCCCAAGAAAAACACTAAGTTTGTAATGAAAAGAATAATTTCTAACCGAAACCAAGTTGGTCTTTGTAAGAAGAGAATGGCTCTTCCATGTTCTTCTTTGGTGTTATGTCTTTAACAAGCTCTTGATACTCTTTTCTTTCTGCTAATTCTCTCAGTTTCTGTAATCTCTTTTGTAATTCTTCACTCTACCAAATCAAAATATACATCAATCCTCATGCTTTGATCAGCCATAAGACCACAATTAACCATAACCCTAGACCCAATTTTCCATAAGACAACAAATGAAACACAGAAGCTAGACTGTCTGATTTTCTTATCTATTAACATGGAATCACTTTCCTATCTATGGAGTTATAAATTGAAAAGCTTGAATCAACCACAACTAAACTATGAACACTTAAACAGACAGGATCCATTATCATGTTACCCAACTTTCTTGGATTGGAATTTCAAACAAAAACCATAGAATCTGTACAAAAAAGAAATATCCAATGAGATGATCATAAAGATCAAAAGTATGTGATATTTATAGAACATCATCTTTTGTGGAGGAGGAATCTCCCGTGTTTACAACTAAACAAGCAGATTAGGTTGTCTAATTTAGACAAAGGAAAAGTTCTACGAGGTAAGGATGAGATATTTTCTAATGCTTCGGAGGGAATTCTTAGAAACTAAATGAGAATTGAGTAATTTTTGTTCTAATTTTGAATCTGCAGATTTGGAGCTAATTCCAACTGAAACGAATTTACATCATCCAAAAATTCAAACAGATTGACCGGAGATGCGATGAATTTTCTTCTAATCAACCTAAAAATCTGATATAAACACAAATACAAATCCGAAAACCTAAACAAAACAGACAGAATTGAAGGAGTAATATGAACCATAACAATCTTATACAGGTCTTGATTGACTTACCTTTTCTCTAGGTTTCGGGCTGGTAAAGATGAAATCAGTGCCGAAGAAAAGTTCCAACAGGTTCGGTCGAGTCGAGGGATCTGATTCAGTCCATATAGCTCGGATCAGTTTATACGGGGCAACGTTCTTCGAAGGTAGATCTGAAGCGATATCTCTGAGTTCGCGTGATAGACGACGATCTCCGGAGGCCGCGATGAGGAACGATTTAATCGGTTCAGTGGAGGCGATCATCAAACCGGAATCCATGGCTGTCCCAGGTCAAGTCCGAATCCTGTATACTCTTCCACCTTTAGCTTCTACACAAACGTCGCCGGAGGAAAATCGCCGAGAACTTATCAATTTTTTTTTACTCTGTCAGGCCCCAGAGCCGGTCGGGCCCTTAAAATGATGGGGCTACATTTCACGGGCCTGAAATATAATAATTTTTTAATTTAAGATATAATAAAATATTAATTATGCATAGTTATGATTTTCAGTTTGGATATACATACTAGGTACGATTTTTTTTTAGTTTTTTAGAAAATAAAAAATTTGAATCAGTTTGATTGTACAATTTTTTTAATTCGGTTTGATTTATTAATAATTATTGTAAACGAAATAAACCTAAACTTTTAATTTGTTCGATTATTATTCGATAAATTAAAATTATACATGATAATATTTTAAAAATTTTAAACAATATATTTTATCAAATAAAATAAAATAAAATACTTAAATTATATATTTAATTTTGTTAGATAAGTATCTATTTAATAAATATAATTGATCTATATTTTTAATAATCAATCGGTTATTTATTGATTATTTAGTTTATAATTAATCGAATGATATTTTATATCTCATTCTTTGTTTTAAATAAATATGAAAGGGAATATAGCATAAAAAAATATCAAACTATTTTATTTTAGCCTATAAAATATGAATTATTATCTTTAACCTAAAAAATCTAAATTTATTTGTTTTATCTTAAAAACATTAATTTTAGGAATATAGTGTACGGTCTTTCTATTCAATGAGTACAAACGTTGTCGTAAGAATCAGAGATATAGAATTCGATGACGAATTCTTTTATAGTGGGGAGGATTGTGAGACCCAGTCAAATAGGTGTAAGTCAGTGGAACCGAACACACCTATATATATATATTTATATATTTAACTTATAATATTAGGGTTAAGGCTTAAAAAAGAGAGAGTGGGGCAGCAGACGTTTGGCGAGAAAGAAGAAAAAAACGGAAGAAGAAAGAAGAAAAAAAGAAGAAGAAGAAATTGGAGAAAGATCTTCAATTTTTCATTGCGTTTTTCGTGGGTGGATTCCAATCGAGATTGTGGTAAATCTCTAAACAATTTGTTGTGATCATTCACTCAATACGAAGATTTATATTATGGAAATTTATGGAATTGAATGGATCTATAACAGGGAAAATCGGTCTGTGTTGTTGCTAGCCATATTAGCCAGAATCGTCAAATTGTCGGGAAGCTAAGGTGATGATTTTCTTCATCCTAATTTCGGATTTGTGATCGATTTATGGAAGAGATTATATTTTTAAAATGAGACATGATCACGATAGAACTTATAGGATCATAATGGAAAAAATGATACGTTACAAGTGGAATTGGATTAAACCCTAAATTTATCGTATGAGAATTGATGACAAGTATATGAGTTGTATAAGTGACTAGAGATGATCTAGAGAATTGACGTGCGACCAAGTGTTGGGGTCGGAGAACGTCGATATTTGGGTTCGGTGTTTAAACCGAATGAATATTTGTTAGTGTGCTCGATCGTGTGATTTCACACTCGAACTTTCGGAAGAAGGCGTGCGCGAGCGCGTTGGTGAGAGTTATCACGTGAGGAGTATCGGGTCGATGACGTTAGTATTGCGACACTTGGATCTGGGCCGACGTCATACCGTGTTGGGGTTGTGGTAACCTTGCGAGCAACAGAGCGTCGACTTAGTGAGGTTAGTGGATATGCCGGCATCGTACCGTGTTGAGTTTGTGGTAACCTTTCGAGCGACGGAGCGTCGAGTTAGTCAGATCAGTGGATTTGCCAGCGTCGTACTGTGTTGGAGTTGTGGTAACCTTTCGAGCGACGGAACGCTGTATTGTACTGATAGCTGGGGTACGTTGTGACCTTGCGAGATTTTCAGTGTGCTGGGGTCCTTTGGACTTTGCGAGCTTATGCCCGAGCTAGAATCGTGTCTTACACTTTATATATTCAGTCGGGTTAGGTAGAGTTATCTGTATATCTTTAATTCAGACTTTGTATATATGTTATTTTATGATATTGAGTTCGAACAGGAGACTACGTGACACAGAGTACATACAAGTATTGATCTCACTGTGTGCGTATTTTGTACTCACTCTCTTTGTGGGCTGTCGTGGATGGACATGATATGACGAGATGAAAAAGTAATGAGGTTGAGCTATATTCCCGATATATTCCCGATATATTCCCGATATGAAACGAATTACTATTATCGTATATATAAACTACATTCATATATATTGGTAGTACAAATGAAATTTAATATGATGATTGAAAGGAGGGGTTACTAAATCAGGACAGAGTGGAATAATCGTCAAAGAGATGTCACAAAAGACTCGTTCAATGCAATGCATAAAGTAAAACAATACAAACTTCTAAAATTAGAAAGTAAAAAACACACACTTACCATTTTTCTTTTCCATCCAAAAAAAAAAAAAGTCAATAATCAATTCAATCCCTCTCTCTCGTTTCGTATGAGAACTCTTACGTCGGAGATACCATGTCTCCGGCCAACGATTCACCCTCTTCCACCTCCCTCCGATCAATGTCGATATCTCAGCCTACTGTACCTTACACTCCTCAACCGCTACCGCAACCGCAAACGTTTGGAACGCCGCCACTCACCGTCGTTCTCACCGTGATCCTTCTCGTCTTCTTCTTCATTGGATTCTTCACTCTATATTTCTGCAAATGTGTCCTCGAATCCCTTGTCCAGGCATGGTACCTCCACCATAATCGGCCGGAAAATGTTGTCCAGCCTCGAGAAGCCACCGTGAATAACGGTCTAGACCCACAAATTATAAGTTCGTTTCCATCGTTTCCTTATTCCTCCGTCAAAGATCTCCGGTCGGATAAGTACGGACTCGAGTGTGCCATCTGTCTGTTAGAATTCTCCGATGAACATGTTCTTCGGTTACTCACGACATGTTACCATGTCTTTCATCAAGAATGCATCGATCTTTGGCTTGAATCTCATAGAACATGTCCGGTTTGTCGGCGAGATTTGGAGCCTGTATCTTCACCGGCGCCGGAGAACGACGAGACGATACACAACGACATGATAACCATTGACGTTATACAAGAAAACGGAGACAACGAAATCGTTGAAGGCGATGTTCGGTCGGGAAAG